>JALBCR010002283.1:0-492923 GCA_030710515.1 Abscondita cerata | reverse complement strand
TTTATACTTAGCCCATGTTTGATCTGAGCTGCAAGCTTGTTTCCAATAATTTTTAAACTTTTTGCAAAGGTACAACACACGATTTTCCAACTTAATCGTTTCTGAACTCTCTATTGATGTTACTAGACAGATTAGTGACTAATTCGACTAAGATTTGACGGGTTTTTTCTGAATTTGTGGTAGCTTTTTTGGACAGCCAAGTATCAAGGTATATACATCCACATAAAGGAGTATGTGTGACTATATTGTCTGTAACAAACAAAATCTTTGCTGTTTATTTTAATAGGTATCTACTTTGTTTTCTTGTATAAGATAATAACACTGAGAAATGAAACTTTCGGACATTTTATTATTATTAACTTTGCTAGTAATCTCACATTGAAATATTTATCAAAATTGAAGAAAAATTTAGATTTACCTATTCAGCAAAATGCTAATTATAGTAAAATTCAAGCATTTAAAGCTAACCAAGAGTAGGTATGAAAATAATTATTTTTGCATATTCGGCAACGTATGGCGACATTCTCTTTTACTCAGTCTTAAAGTAGAGCTCCTAAGGATTTCGCAGATACATATAATTCGTGGGGCAAAGTATTTAAAGCTTACAATAAAATAAATACATTAAGAAAAGGGTAGTGGAGATCACTAACAAACACAAACAAGAAAAAATCTTATATTTTCTCAGTGTGTTACTAAAACTATAAAACTACGTACCTTTAACTTCCCATTCCATTATGCACATCTCTTGTTTTCACAAATTATAGTTTAAAACTATTTAAATAATAAGCCTGTTAATTTATATGTGAAACATTTTATTTGGCGTTGTTTCCATTTTGACAAGCGAAATCTTCATAGATACCTAATATATATTTTGTTTATAGATAGGCAACTTCATGGACAAGAAAAAATGATTATAGTTCCATCTGAATATTGTAGTCAATACGAATTTCCACCGCGGGTCGTTTGGATTTATTATTTTAATACTAATAAAGTTGATATTTGGTTTTTAAAACGAAACTAGTCTAACTTAATTTCTATGAAATTAGACTAGTTCCGTTGAAAATGGATTGTTAAAAGGAAACATTGATATAATAAAATGTATATTATACAAATAAGCTATAAATTCATAAATAATTATACACAAACATTATACTACAAAAGAGTTTAAGCACAAGAGTGAAAAAAAAGAGGTGTTAAATTTTTCGATTTCGAAACTGTCGCATAACCCTGAGTAAAATTAAAATTAAAAAAACTACTCTACAAAATTAAATAACTGAATCTTGATGATACTTAATGATGAAAATGGCCTCCATATAAACATTGCATAAATATAATACTGAAAACCTATTCGAAACCGATATCTAAATTAGACTAGTTGCTTCACTTTTCTAATTGCTTCCGATCTGGTTTTATACTTGATACATCTAGCATGTGCTAATCTCTTTATATTGTCATTTATTTGTAATTCTCGAGTTTATTCACATTTTAAAATTTTGTCTCACATTTTTCACCCAAGTATGTATATAAAATTTAATTAAAAATTCAAAAATATTGTCTTTAGGTTGTGCTTATTACAATTAAATGATATATTATTAAATATTTTGTTAGATCAATTCATTAAACAAATTACGGCTTATATTATTTACATAGCTATACCTAGGTAAAATATTGTGTGCTACAGTGCAACAATTACTAAATAAATTTAAATATAAAGTATTAGGACGATTTAAAGCCCTGTGAGCATATTCTCGCTCCTCTATAATAAAGAAAGTAGTTTCGTCTCCGCCAACTAAATGATTGTAACAGATTTTACATTTTATTTTGTCTATAATTTTTTAGCAACATAACCAGCCAAATACGAATGTGTTTCGTGTCTCAAAATAGTTTTTGCCATGTTAGTATATTTATAATGTTGTAACAGAATTGGGTTGTTCTTCAACCAAATGTTCTACAATATTCTGTGTCTGCACAAACTCTTTTAAGAGTATTAAATGCGCCGTCGGTCACAAACTTTATCTTGGTCTTTCATTTTGTTAATACTTGTTCCAAGTACTTTCAGCATGTTATCGTTAATTCCTGGCTTCCAAAGGTATATGGGTGAGCAAATTAGTTAACGTGCGCTTGGCTCTCGGTAGAGAAAATATTCTTCTCAGTAATTTATACCCTCTTGCGCTTTGCTTCATAAGGGGCAACGTTGAAATCTTGTCATCAATAGAAAACCGTCTTCCCCTACTTTTTTTCGAAAATGTTCTCAATTGACTGAGGATAAAATTGGAAACAATTTTATTTGTTTTTGTTTTAAAATATTCAGCAGAATTGATGAATCAAACTGCTTCTTTTACTCGTTCCCTTGAAGAAACCAATTGCAAATCTAGGGTCTTCGCCATTTTTCTTAGATTAGTGCTAATGCGATATAATTTTTTCGCCTTTGGAGTTACTCATTGGATCTGGTCACATTTACCGTTTTTAAGAGATTAAACTTTCTCCGTAAATCTGAAAACAAAATTCTCGTATAGTGAACCACTTAATGTCCCCAGTAGAAAATGTTGATTATTGATCAAAATTAACGTTTTTCTACCTTTTAGAAGTAATTGGTATCGAAAATGACAAGAAAACATGCTAATTAACACATTATGTTATTAAGAATTCCCATTCAACGATCATCTTTTTGAAGTAGAAGGAATTGGACTGCGTTGTTCGTCATTATATTGGAAACTTTGCCGATGTGCCGGTTCCTGATGTTCAGGTGTTACATTACCTTAAATATCAGTATTTTATAAAACAGCCAAGATTTTATTTACATAAAATTTACGTTTTCCCACTTTTTAGAAATAATTGGTATTGAAAAGAACAAGAAAACAGACAATTAAGAGCTAATTAACAAATTATGTTATTAATAATTACCTTTCGGCCAATATGAATTCTCAGTAGTAGTGTAGTGGGCATTGACCAGCAATATCAATTGCGCGCTGTAATTACTCTCTGTACATGCAAGTACACACCGTGTACTTAGTGTAATTGCATGTGCGCTTGCGGGGTGTAGATGATGTACATGCAGGCTTAGTGCTTTTTCAATTACTCTCGGTACTTGCTACTTTTTCAATTACTCTCGGTACTTGCGGGGTGTAATTGCTTCAACCCTTTTCGACGCCCCCTTGATGAAGTAAGATGGCTGATAGTGGGACTCAGCCATTGTGGGTGGCCATCTTTTCGAGTACTTGTTCATAAGAGTGCGATGATTGGATAATTCGCCGCCCCGCGGTAGGGAGTGGAGCGTTGTTATGGCGGCGATTTTGATGATCGGATAATTCGCCGCCCCACGGTAGGGGGTGGAGCGCTGTTAAGGCGGCGATTTTGATTAGAATTGTTGGGGGTGGCCATCTTTTCGAGTACTTGTTCATAAGAGTGCAATGATTGGATAATTCGCCGCCTCCCGGAGAGGGTGGAGCGTTGTTAAGGCGGTGATTTTGATTAGAATTATGATATATTTGATAATGATATGCAAGATGGCCGTCTATAATTACAAATCGGCGACGTCGCCCTCGTCGCCGTCCGGGTGGATTATTATGCAGACCTAGAGAGAATACCAAACAAGTCAGAACCTAGGCTGACTGCTTTTTAATCAACGCTTCTTGGAATATTAATAACAAATGGCTTAAACGCAATTAAGCACTTATTAGTTTAAAATAGCAACCGCTTATTTTTCCAAAAGAGCGAAAATCTTAAAACACCTTTTTTATCGGCTCACATATAACCACCTGTAAATTACGTAGTTGATTGAAATAAATCATAAAACGTTAGCTTTAATTTATTTTAAAAAAATTATTATTTACAAATAAATATATATTATTTCTACCCCGCTTGCTTCCTCCACCGGGGATGGTGGCGGTGGTGCTGTTGCTGGGACATCCTCTGGAATTCGAGCGGCGAGACGGGCGCGAAACCTTTCGCGCACCGTCAATGTCCGTCGCTGGCTCGAACCATCTGGCTATTTATAAAATTATTAACAAAAACATGCAATGAAAATTCACTTGCTTAATAGCAATGAGTTTTATATATAAACGACATGACTTAAAGAAAAAAATACATACAACAACACCCAAGCGACCTTGCTCGCGCTGTTCGTACTCCCGGGGGTGTACACGCCGGAGATGGTCGTCCATCATTTCATGAGGCACGGTGTGGGACCCATCAATCACGCACACAGACATCCTCGTGGTGGTTAACTGGCGACGTCGTGGCATTTTTTTGGACCAAAACGTAAAAATTTTCGCTTTTATATGTAAGCCAAAAGAGACGCGATATGAGATGAGACAAACCCTCAACCCTAATTTTTCACTGAAACCGCTTTTATTGGTTAACGTGAAAAAAGAATACACCCTGACTGCCAACAGAATTGTGTTCATAGGACATTGTGAAAAGAAACAAGCAAGAGGGGTCTCTGTCTTAGAAAAACGAAAATCATAAGCAAAAATATTAATTGAAATCGATTTAACTAGCCAATTAAATATATGATAATTTGTACTATTTCAGAAGTAAAACGCATGAGCTTAATTACCCATTAGGGCTTTAGTTAATTTTAAGCCTTCTCTAGCTTGTTTGATAAAACGTGGGTGGGCGAAAAAAACATTTATAACACTGATATATTGCTCACTGTGGCGGCGGTCCACAATAGTTGATCACGTAAATTATCATTATACGGGTGACTTTGACTGTTGCAGATAAAAGCTGAAGCTCGTATATTAACATCTGATTCTTAACGTAAACAAAATGGGTATTCTTTGATTATATCCGGCGTGTTGGTTGTACACAATAGTAAATTATTATACGGATCGACTTTGGATATAGTAGATAAAAAAAGCTCGTATATTAAAACTGTCTCTTAGCGATGAGACTAAAATTTCTATAGCACAGGACGCAGGTGCTTGAAAAATATAGCAACAAATGGGTATTCACTGATTTAGTGTTTTGTATGATGCTCCAAAAACATGTGGGTGGCCCAAAAGACCGTGTGAAATATTCTAAAAGCAATAATTACTCTAATTAAATTTTTATTATTCATTAGAAGAAAATGTGGGTGACATTTAAATATGTAGATAACAACTAGACTTTAATTCGATAAATTATAACTTATTCCAAACCAATACGGATATTTTAGATGTAAAACTTAAAATTATTATCCTCAAAGAACATTTACGTTATGTTAATAATTCAAAAAATGCTTTCTTAATTATAATCCAAGTAAATCAACTTTTTATGAACATGTTTCAGCTAATGGACGCTCTTTTCAAATAGTTTTAACTAACAAAATTTTTTGTTATATTATCGTTTGTTTAACAATAATATTTGTGTAATTATTGTACACATCGCATGACTTTCTGATAACAACATGCAAATTTTTCAGATCGTGTTTATACCCTAGTTTTTAAATAAAATATATATTTTAATGTGAGTTGTGCAATTTTGGTGTATGAAGCGTTATCAAGTCAATAAAATGACATGTAAAACAACACAAAGAATAATTTTAGCGAATCGTGTTTAAATAATAATTCTGAAAGCGTTGGTTAGAAAAACAATCAACTTCTCGTTAATAAAAATTCTGATTTGTCTGTGGTTAAACACGCATAGCTATTTATTAATTACAATTTACAATGAAAGAATTCGAATAGAAATGAAAAAATGTCGGTTGTCATAAATTTTGCTATTAAAGCTGTTTAATTCTGTAAAGCCAAGAGTGTTTTTTAGTGGTGGGAATCAGGCTATATTAACACGAAAGGGTTGGCGTATGATCCCAATCCGCATTAAATTATTCACAATGTCGTCAGAATCATCAAGATTACACCGCCGACGTGTCTGTTGTCGATGGTTAATAATATTAATAAAGTAGCCAAATGTGAGCTTCCTACAAAGGGTTTAATTAAAGAGCTAGAGTTGCATAAAGAATATGTAATCGATGACATTCGTGCTTTCGATGGTAAATATGGGCGGGCGGTAATAATCTATATCGGATCGCATTTCTACTATCTACCTAAAAGGCTTGTATCATATTTTAACAACGATGTTATTGCTAACTTTAATCAAAAACCGATAGTGGTCAAGCGGGTGGGTACGAAAAAGTTGCACACAGGCGTAAGCATCGATCAACTTCAGTTCGACTTCAGACAGTGACGCTTCAAACATCCCGCGCGCGAACATAAAAATATAACGTAATTTAGTTACATAATAAATGTGAATATATTAATTTTGATAGTGAAAATTTAACATTAAAATGTCGTTAAATAATTTAACAACGAGTGTCATAGAAAAAATAAAATATTCTTACAATTTATTAGCTAAAAAAGTGTGAAAGAAAAATCGAAGCATTTTTAAAACAGGTAACCCGATACATTCGCTTGGCATCAAAAGTGCAAAAGAATAGTGTTCTGGAAAATACAGCATCAAGGCATGTTATTCAGACGTTTATTTCAAATTTACTGATATATAAAACTTTATTATGTGAGTTAAAAAGAAGAAAAAGCCAGCAAAGAAGAATCGGACTAGCAGAATCCGCTGGATTGATACCGAATCCGCCTTTTCGTGTAGAATTAGAACAAGCATCGTCCTGAATTTAACTCATAAATACGTCGAACCATTTTTTTCCGACTGCTGCGAAGCATTATGGCGAAGGGTTATACTATTAATACGAAAAAAGAAACAAAATATAAAAATAAACTTTGTGTTATCTGGTGAGTTTCTAAAGAATTCAATAGACGGTGGTGAAACGCGTGACGTCAAACACTTTTCAACTAAAAATTATTTGTTATTGATGAACGAAGACAACGAAACGCTGAATAAAAGCGGTTTTGGTGTGTGGTTTGTTGAAAATGTCGTGCAATCTCTGATGAAAAAAATGGAAAATTTTGACGAAAAAGACTCCGGGTGGGCACTTTGTCGCATCGTATCCTTGGGCATCAATATCAACAAATGTGGAGACATTCTACACGCTTCCTCTTATTTGCCCCTGCCTCGTGAAATCGCACTCAAACGTGCTGTAATTAACATTCAAAACAAGGACAATGGATGCTTCTTTTGGTGTATTATAGCGGCGCTGTGGCCGCCACACAACAGAATAAACTTCAATCGTGTTACATCGTATCCTCATTATAGTGAAAAATTAAACCTGGACGGCATCAAGCAGCCCAGGTTCAAATCCCGAAATTTGAGCGTCAAAATAGTAATATTTCAATCAATGTGTACATGCTCCAAAAGAAGAAGAACGGAAAGTTTATCACGGTGCCCACGTATCTTACATCAAACGTGAAGTCTAACCATGTCAACCTGCTGATGGTACAGGATCGCTACGAGGTAGAAGTCGATGGCAGCGACGAGGATGACGACTGCGGCGGCAGCGGCGGCGATCAAGATTCTGGAGCCGGTGACTTAGATAACGTTGTATGCAGACGCCACCGATGCTGATTTCAGTACAACTCGAGATGAAATCGATTCCAATAATAGTAGTAAGTCCTGTATTAAATTTCATTTCTGTCTAATCAAACATTTATCGCGGCTTGTTAGATCGCAAGTCACAAAGCATCATCACGCGATTTATTTATGCGAGCGCTGCTTAAATTATTTCTCTAGCTCTGAGCGTTTGGAAAAACATAAATTAGAATGTATAAATTTAAACAAATGTAAAGTTATCATGCCAAAAAAGGATCAACAGTCGTATTTAAAAATTATATGAATCAAATGTTATTACCTTTTATTATATATGCGGATTTTGAATGCCTTTTAATAAAACGAAATGATGACGATAGCGCTTCTTTAATTGATAAGTTTCAATATCACCAACCCTTTAGCGTAGGTTATTATTTGCACTGTGCTTTCGATAGCAGCGTGTCTTACTACAGACAGTACAAGGGGTTAGATTGCGATGAGTGGTTTATAGACGAATTAATTCAAATATCGAACACATTTTCTAAAAATATTTCGACAAAGTTGTTCCCATGTCGCCGCTAACAGACGCGGAAAAATTAGAATTTGAACGTGCGACAAACTGCGGAATATGCGGAAAAACGTTTCGGTTAAATGATATCAAAGTTCGAGACCACGATCACATTCTTGGATCTTACAGAACGGCCACGCATCAAAGTTGTAATCTAAATTACAAGTTAAAAAAGTGATATCTGTAGTTTTTCACTCTTTAACGAATTACGACGGTCATATATTTATCAGGAAGCTAATTAAAAATGCAAGAATATTTACGTTGTGCCCTTAACTAAAGAGAAATATATCGGATTTGAAGCAACCTTCGCAAACAACATGAAATTTAGATTTATCGACTCATTTAGGTTTTTGAATAGTTCTTTAGAAAAATTGGCTTCATATTTACATATAAACCAGCTTTGTATTTCAAAACCCAATTTTCAGATTTGTGTGAAAATGAATTTAATTTGCTCTCGAGAAAAGGCGTTATGTGTTACAGTTATTTAGATTGTTATGAAAAATTGACGGACATTGTTGCGCTGCCTAGTAAAGATGATTTTTTGATAAGTTAACAAACACAAACATTTCCGATTCTGATTATAAACACGCGGAAACAGTATGGAAGACATTCAATTTAAAAATTTAGGTGAATATGTAGATTTATATTTAAAATGCGATGTTCTTTTGCTGGCGGATGTGTTTCAAAATTTTAGGCATCGATGCATTTCAACATACGCGATTGATCCTGCATATTATATTAGTCTTCCTGCATATGCTTGGGACGCCATGATGAGATACACTAAAATCGAATTAGAATTACTGTCAGATATAGATATTTTAATGTTTATAGAGAGGGGTATAAGAGGAGGGCTTTCACAATGTTCCGTGCGGTATAGTAAAGCCAATAATAAATATTTAAATAATTATAACTCAGCAATGCCTGATGCGTACTTGATGTATTACGATTTCAACAACCTTTATTCAACCGGAATGAGCAGTTGCTTGCCTACGGGCGATTTTAATTGGTTAAATAACAACGAAATCATTAATTTTGACTTGTTTAATATTCATTCCGACTCACACGTAGGTTATATTTTGGAAGTTGACCTAGATTATCCTGAAAAAATACACGACTCGCATAATTATTTGCCCTTTTGTCCTGAACATAAATCTCCAAATAGTCCAACGATGGGGTGGTCGCTTCGGAGCGCGTCACTACATAAATCAGCCAAATTTTCATAGTAGAACAATCTTTGACAATAACACTGTAGCAATTGAGATGAGCAAAACAGAAGTGTTTATTAATAAACCAATTTATGTCGGTATGGTTATATTAGATATTTCTAAAATTCCCTATATAGCTTCCACTACGAATATATGATGAGAAAATTTGGTTACGATAATTGCAAGTTGTTGTATACAGACACCGATAGCTTGATTTATAATCTTACTGATAATATATATGACGCTATGAAAGTAGATTCGCATCTTTTTGACACGAGCGAATATGTAGAAAATAACGTTTTCGGTATCACAAAAGTTGTTGTTGTTTTGATGAAAGATGAAAATGCTGGTAGGATAATGATAGAATTTATTGGTTTGAAATCCAAATTATATAGTTTCAAAATACAACATTCAAATGTCGACGAACCCAGTGCAAGCAATAACGTAAAAACAGTAAAAAAAGCTAAAGGTGTTTTAGAGAGGGTTGTTCAAAATAACATTTCATTTGATGATTACTTAAAGTGTTTGACGGAAAATGCGGCATTTGTGCGAGAGCAGAGCTTCATACGATCTTACAAGCACGATATTTTTAGCATTCGCCAAAATAAAATCGCTCTGTCTGGTTCTGATAATAAACGTTTTGTTCAATCAGATGGGATTAATACGCTAGCATGGGGCATTGTTCGATACCAAAATAGCTGCATGATAATATCTGATCTGTAATTAAATTATTGTCATTATCATATTCCTATTTATTATGTAACTAAAATCACGATCTATCTTAAGTTGCTCTTGCATGTTTAATTATAGACAAAATTTTACGATTAGAAATAAGTTACATTGTAACCAATATTTTTAAGTTTTATATGTTTAAAAATAAGTAGAATGCGTTTTATGGATTTCGATTAGTTTGAATTCAATCAATTTTATCTCGATGTGAACTAGCGTGTTTTAAAAATTTGTAGATCTTCATAAAACGCCTTCAAATTACCAATAGCGTGTTTTTTTGTTTTATTAGCTTGTGTGTCTAAAAATATGTGTGTAAGTAATAAGTTTTATGTGTATCAATTAGTGCGGATTTGAACAATTTTTAGTTCTATGTACACATGTGTTTCAAAATGTATTCGTATTTTAGATATAATTGATTTATGTAATTGTGTTTACACTCGCACGCGATTTTTTTAAATAAATAGATGCAAATATTTTTGTTTTTTTATTTACAGATCTTTCTATTACATTCATATAAGTAAGTATTTAGCACTTATAAAACGTCCTCGGTATTGATCCAGCTGTTTTCTTTGTGTCCAAGCCAGCTAACATAAAGACGGTTCCCGCGCCGTTTTAATACTTTTTCGATTAGATAAACATCAGGGTGTCTAGTTTTCATAATTTCTTCTTGGTAAAAACCTCCGCGAATCGGGTCACCGTACATATCCTCCAGTAAATAGGTAACAGGGTTTGTAACTTGAACTTTGGTGATTTTAAATAACTCGGTAGTCCAATTATGATTGTACCCTTTTGAAAATACACCTTTATGTTTAGAGATTCGAACAATATCTCCTATTTTATAACGTGGTTTGCCAAAAACGATTTTATGCGCCCAAATACGTGAGTTAAGTCTGTTTTGATGTTACGTTGCGTGGCTTCATACCAATTGTTCTATGTCTCGTATCATTATAGTCTCTGGTAACATCGTCAATTAAATTATACCATCGATAATTACCTTGCAGACTAAATAATTTATAGAGTCGGTTTTTATAGTTCGAATCACGCGTTCGGCTATAGACGCCTTTTTGTAGAATACGTTGAATAATGATTAATTTTTTCTTATCCATGAGTTTCGAAAACGCGCTATTGTAAAACTCTTTTCCTGCATCGGTTTGTATATTTTTTGGTGTGCGCTTCGAATTACGGAAAATGTCAGACATCGCTTTAGTAATTTCTTCACCACGTTTGGATTTTACCGCGCGCAGCCATAAATATTTCGAAAAACGGTCGATAACAACCAAGATGTATCGAAACCCTTTATTAGCACGCGAAAACGGTTGGAACTCCGCCAAATCTAATTCCCACGTATCATCGTAGGCTTTAATAATGACTTTTCGACGTCTGAAATTTCTTCTAGCGGGCTTATGCAATTCATTCACAACTTGTTCCTTTGACATGTTATTTTTTTACCGGCGTGTTGCGCTTGCGTTCCCACTTAAATTTTGTAACAGACTATTCATTTTGTGTAAATCCGTTCTTAAATTACGTATAGAATCATATCTAGATTTAACGTCGGAATATAGACGGGCATTTAATGTTTTGATATCAGATTTTAATTCGTTCAGATATCGACCGTTTACATACGGATTGTCTTGAATTGATTGCTTAAACATATCTACCGTAGTGACGTTCACCATCGTTTTTACATTATCAGGGATCACTTTTTGAATAATTTCGTTGATATCTTTAGCGTTCGTTTGCTGGATGTCATTAATTTTATTAATCGCTAATTTTAATTCGGCGTATATAGTATTCGCATAAGCGCAGTTGATCTTTGAAAAGCGTCAATTGATCTTTGAAGTTCGCGACTTGTAGCGTCCACGTATGCCTTATTTGCGCCATCAGTTTCGATTTGCGGATATCCGACGTTTTTCAGTTGCATTTCGTTAAAAAATATTTATCTTCCAAATAAGTTTTTAAATTGATTGCGTTATGTAAATCGAGAGGGTCTGCGATGTTAATTAGTCTTCTATTTTCCATGTCGTAGTTGTTGTCTGCCGTTATTTTAAAACCAACACCGGGAGGACCTCGTAGTGATGATGCACTCGACGGCGACATCGACGCCGATAACGGGCGTCCAAATTTATCAACAGACATGTTAAAGCGATGCTTTATGTTTAGCTTGTATCTCCACAGATGTCTTTATAAACGTCTCTAGGGTAGGTGTTGATTGCAACAACTTTTTTGTTTAAGGTGTTCCATTAAATACACCAGAATTTGTCCTATCACCGACGCTGATACATCAAGTTCTACAATACGATTGTTGAGCTTCTCCATTGCCCGCAAGATGGGCGAGGCGGTTGGCGATGTCGCGAGCTCCTCTATGCGTTCATGTATGTGTAGCAAGCGATTTGATAGATTAGCTTTTCTCAGAAGTGGATTTTCATTAAACAACTCTTTGAATGCGGCATCCATTTTCGCTTTGACATACCCCGGTAGCGCACTTAAAAGAGTAGCGATTTCTCCGTTCACTGTTTTTTGTATAGCGTTAATTTTTGCTATTAGAGGTTCGATTAATGTGTTTGCACAATTGCTCGCGTTGCTATGTAAGCGGCTAAATTTGTCTATAGACGACATTATTGTTTCGGGTATCATTCGAGTATTAATTATAAAATGCAACACGATCGCTGTTATTTAGTATAAGGCATGTTTTCGATGTAGCCGTCTTCGTATAATTCTTCTAAAATTGATATTATTTCGTTTCTGACGCCGCTGTTTCCAGCAGTCTTCTCGCTCCACAAAACTTGTAATTCATCCATCAACTCGTGGACATTGTTCCAGTATCTGTACTCTACGGGTTTATTTCTGAATTTCTTAAACAAACCTCACCCCGCTGCGCCGCTTGACGATGAATGATACGACAAAGATCCATCACTATCATCATCGCTGCTATCTTTATCATTTCGCACACGGCAAGCCTGTTTTTTTGTGTTCGTTGATTATGTAATAATGGCCTGATTGTATCAGTATATTTTATGCTTCTGTTTGCTCTAATCGGAGCGTCGGGGTTATACGCTCTTCTATAAACATTTGTATCATAAAAGAATGCTTACATACTTAAGTTCATCTGATTTGTGAATCAGCTTTCTATCTGTTATACCCACTTGCTATACGTTTGCCCCAAATAAAAACAATCTATCGAGTTATGACGCCCCATGCTGAAGTATGCCCTAATATTATCCTGCTTCTCTAGCGCGATATCGTCAAAAATAAATACAGAGTCGGGTTTTGCGTCGTTAGGAGGCATAATATTTTCATTATCACTGAACGTATAATAACCTATTTCGGGCATCGCAGTTAAAATCTCATACAACAGCTTGTATTTATCTTGGTTTAGCGATTTGGAGTAGACGTAAACGTTTTTAAATTTCAGACCGTTTGCTTCAGTTAAAAGACTGAACATCGCATTAGTTTTTCCCGAATTTGATGGTCCCGCGGTGATTGCTCTTACTGTATTCGGTAGTAAGACACCATGTTTACTTTGTCGCCGCTATTGCATAACATCATTAATTCATTATTATTTGTTGTTTTGAGTCACAATTTTCATTTTTCTCAATTCGACCTTATCGACTGGGTTATTTAAATCATACTAAAGATATTTTAGAAGTACATGCACTTTATTTATTTATCAAAAAATTACATCGTGTGTATATGAATATTTTTGTCTTCTTTTCGTTTTCTCTAGCATATCGATCGTATTACATCCTTTTGACTTCGCCAGTTATCGGGTTGTATTGGATAAGGGCATCGTGGATTATTAGAAAGTATGCGCCCATATTGTTTTCAAAGTTTGCTGCGGATTCTAATTCCAGTTTAACGTCCACGGTAGAATTCTTCAAGTTCTCATTCTGGTTGGCACAGTCGATTATAAAGACAGGGCAATTTTTAAATTGTTGATAGTCGAATGTGGGAATGGAGATTGTTGATGTGACATTCGAACCGGCGCACCCTCCGACAATATTGCATTCATTTCGATCGTAATAGTCTCGTTGAAAGTTAATGTAATTCCTATACGCCAATGCATACTTGTTTGTGCCAAAATCCAAATTCATGGATTCATACGGATATCTCTCAGAATTAAGATGTAATCTAATATCTGTAATATTGCCACTGTCAAAAACGCTCGCCTTACCATTTTTGAACGTCTCCTTTGGTTTTCTGAAAAGCCACAATAACCCATCGAGGTTTCTCTAATTGCGAAGACGTCTTTATCGGCCATGTATCAGTTTTAACCTGCTTTAAAGCGGGGTATTCGTATAATTCCCATTGACGAAACGGCATGGTGATTACAGGGTTTCTATTAATCTTCTCGAACAGTTTCAGCTTTGCTCTATCGCTGAGCGTTAAGTGCGGCACTTTCCATTGAATTTTGGAAAGCGTTATGGTCGCATCAGCCTCCCCATAATAACAATCCAAATCAGTTCTCGATCTGATCAAAACAAGCTCCTGCTTCATATTCACGATAACCTGTCTATAATGTTCGGCAAATCCGAATATGTGCTTCAGAGGCAGGCAAACCCCGAATTTTTTGGCCAAATCAGCATCGTTTGCGCTGAATTGCACTTGTAGAGTGTTCTCATTCAATGGAGACCATCCAATGTGGGCCAGCGCTTTCTTGTCTGCAGCGCCATACGATGCATAGCCCTTCATTGCCGACCCAATACCCAGATTTCTGCTAACGTCCACGCGATGTCCGCCCAATTCATATCGAATCTCTTCAAACAAGAAACAGGCAAAATTGTTTGTTAAATCACACGTTTTTGCGACGTCTGCTTGCCTTCGGGTAATATAACCCTCGATGTATAGAAAACTATCGTGGGTGGCCGTAATCAAATCCTGGCTTTGAATTGCAATTCTGATTTCGTCTGATGGTTCATAACTATTGGACCCATAAGGCAAGTACGTGTGAATATCAGATCTAACGATTGAATCGTCGAAATGAGCATCGTCGAAAATATTTAATTGTTCGCTCATCTTTTTTTCCTTTTTCTGTTATTGTTTCACTTTAACACCGATTGATTTTAAGAAAAGTTTTTCTCTTACAGTCAAGTGATTGTTGACGCTCTTATTTTTCTTCTTCTTACTCGATAATGCACGAAATATCTGTGATGATGTGTTGTTGTTGGCTTGTTTATTAATGGATCCTCCAGCGAATGATTTGTTTTTTATAGAAATCGGTGTTTTTTTATTAGCGCCGCAGATCTGGCCGCCGCAGTTTACAACAGAAAAAGTGTTTTTACTAAATTTTAACCCCATAATTCTTTCTTCAATTCCAATCTCACAGTGAAAGGCTCGTCGCCGCCAAAATCTATCGGTTCGCCTTTTGATTGACTAATCTGATGCTAATATTGCTTATAATGCGGGTGTTTAGCTCCAAATATTGGGTATTGCTCGGTATTTTATCCAAACGATATCCTGGTGGTACTGAAATGTCCACTTCGTACAAGGTCTTTGCAATTCTCCCGTTTCTGTACGCTCCTTTTATAATATTACACTCGACGTGTATGTTGGTGTGTTTTATTATTTGAATATCCAAGGTAGATTTATGGCTAATATTATGGCTGAGTATTTTGGGCTCGAAACCAAGCATACGACCGATATTTCCCGGTTGTGTAAAGTCAATCGCATAAACACTCTGAAGTTCGCATTTCAGAGTATTATTGTTTGCCCGCAGTTTAAATATAGAGGAGTCGTCCAATCCCCCTCTTCTTTGCTTAATTTTTTTTGTACGATAATCAGCAACCAGTTGTTTTGTTAAATAATTGTTAAGTTCATCTATTTCGTATGATCCATGCGGGATATGAAGGACTTTAGCAGATTTTTAGCAGTATCATTATCTATATAGTATAATTTATCGTTGCCGTCGTTAATATTTCGAATAGAATTACACCCAAAAATCCGACCAGACCAATCACATGATTGTATTTTTCGTCTAATTCAATCGGTGGATAAAAATCGTGCGAAGCTGTATTACCAACACCTTCCAAACTGAATGTTATCGACATTGTAACTGATTAATGATACATGTGTATAGATATTTTATTTATTTATACAAAAATTTGTATACATTTACGAATGTAGAAATTTAAGACATAAATGCCCACAAATTACACTATCAAACTCCTGGTCCTTTTTGTAGTTGTAGTAGATCTCACATCCCCGAAAGTACTTGATTAATTCAGATGGTGGTTTTACATTGCCGAAGCTATCATAATACCATACTCTCGATCCTCGTTTCTTATAACACACCCAATGCGTTCCTGGTCCTCGAACACTATCCAGGTTTACAATCGCTGATTCGTTCACAACAGGCCCGTCTTTTGGTAAATTATCGCGCATAAATACATCTCTAAAGTATGGCGCATTTCTAGCTAACTTTCGCAAATCGACATCTGTTAACGCTCTTTCGGGAAGCTTTATTAGTTTTTTGAACCGCGATGTGGCTTCAGATATAGTGCAGAACCGGTCTTTGTGTATGGTTTTAGATATAATGCAGAGCCGCGTTTTCCGTATGGCTTCAAGTATATGCCGCTACCTTTCTTCCCCAGGGCTATAGCTTCCATCGTGCGGTTATGTCGAGTAGCTTCTTCAGCACGCTGCTTTGCGTTTTTAGCATCGTTAACGGCTCTAGCTATTCCAGCGGCACCACCAGCGAGCGCTCCAGTTGCAGAAAGCCCGGCAAATAGTGGTATTAGAAATGGTAATATTCCACCACTTTTAGGGATTGGAATGATACGCGGCATTACTATGTTTCGTTTTCCACCAAAATGTCGAACAGCCAGCTTCGCTTGATCGTAGGCCTTTTTAATCATTGAGATAGGGTTACCACCTCCGCCGCCGTTTACATAATTAGTTTTCGTATTATTCTTAATCATACGGCGAACTTTGTTGAACGATGCTCTCACTCTTCGTTTCTTTATTTTTCGCTTCATGGTTCTAGTTTTTGATTTATTCAAACCCATGCCTAATGACCGCTTAGCACGCATAGCCGCACTAACTGCTAGAGCAGCTGTTCTTTCGCCCAAGCTTGCGTCTTTTGACTTGAATCGCTCCCAAGCTTTTTGTTGGAGCAAATGATCAGCCCGATGTCTTGCAGCTAAATCGTTAGGGCTGGTATTGTAGCTGATATCGTGTGCTTTGCAGTGCGAATCTAGAGCATTAATACCAGCATCGCCCCTGGCCAACCGTTTTTGTAGCTTTGTGCCCGGTCCACAATACTGATACCCGGGCAGGTGTAATTCTACAGGAAGTTTGTTATAGACTGTTTATAACACCAGTTCCTTGTTTGCACTTCATTTTTTACCCTTCTTTGATGCCAGCATGACGCCTTTTGCCTGACAATTAGCATGCAAATATATTTATACAGACATCATAGAATATTTTTTACCTTGCAGGCTTGATTAAAAATTATTTACTAGACAAATATGCATATATTTAAAAAAATACATGAAAAGAAATACATAAAAAAGCATCATCGATGCTTGGTTTCTAGCGCATATTTTCCGCTACACACGACATAATAAAACTAGGTCGGCGATATAAAACTTCCATTAAACATAATACATTGTGCGAATTAATATTACATTCAATGTTTAACAGTTTTTCATACGCGTCATAAACACTCCAGCCATCATCGTCGTAGTTGGATTGATCCAATGTTTTTTCTTTCCCTGCTCGATTGCAACACGCTTGATTACATGGTTGTAGAACGCTTCCAGGTTGTGCGATTGCATTAACTCCAACCGATAATTAATTATTTCTCTCAAACCAAACATGCAATCCACATCCCACTTGTTTAGAACGCAATTTTTATAATCACGGGTTAAAGTGATTGTGTTTACAAAACCATTATCACTACAGGCGCTCCAACCAATCAAATCAGGATGATATTCTGTAGTGTAAACGATTTTCACATCGCGAGATATGTCAGAAGTTTTACTTATGCACTCTATGGGTCCATCATTAACATCTACAAACTCCTGTCTAAACTCTTCGTCGACGGTGTTGCAGAAAAAGTCGTTCATGAGATGATTGCGGAGCCCCATTAGCTTCTTCCATTCGTCAATGGTTAGCAGGACATTGTTTTTTCTCGATCGTTGTAATGCACATTGTACGGACCACTTGCACCACATACACCATTATACTCTGGGCTGTTCCAAATTCTAATTACCGGTGTAAGTTGCAGATAAGTACTGTACCCGATTTCTATATATTTTCCCTCATCGTCATAGTCTAGCTTATAGCAGGTCGCGTTCACCAGCTTCTCGTTCGAAGCGTTGTTGAAATTGAGAAGTCGCGACTCGTTGGCTATGTCGTATTCCGTGGCAAAAGACCACGAAGACGACGACGATGAATTCGAATCCATCGGAGCGTTTTGCTGCTGTTGTCCTCCTGTGTTTAACGTATCCATTGATTTTTTCTGTTCAACACCGCCACCACAAAACCCAATCGACGTAGACGGGGAATCCAAATTTAATGGAACGGAGCGCGATTTTGCACGCTGAATAAAATTTTTTATATCGCAACTAAGAACAACTGAAATCACCTCCACGAAGCCTCGAAAGAAACTAATGACCGCTTCATTTTATTTTACCACAAGTGTGAGCCGTAATTTACACCCCGCACATATATAATTAGGGAACACCTGGGCTTTCAAACAACTAGAGAGAGATAAACAGGTTAGAAAAAGATGCAATTTCAGGATCCGACTTGTTTAGCTGTCTAGGTCATCTTAATTAAATCCACCCGTTGCAATCTATGCATTTATAATTAACCAACACCTGCACATCGAGAGAGATAGCTTGGTTAGAAAAGGACATAATTCCCTGTTCCAACTTGTTCGGTAATCTCGAGTGCGACTTAATTAAATCCACCGGACGGCGACGAGGGGCGACGTCGCCGATTTGTAATTATAGACGGCCATCTTGCATATCATTATCAAATATATCATAATTCTAATCAAAATCACCGCCTTAACAACGCTCCACCTCTCCGGGAGGGCGGCGAATTATCCAATCATTGCACTCTTATGAACAAGTACTCGAAAAGATGGCCACCCCCAACAATTCTAATCAAAATCGCCGCCTTAACAGCGCTCCACCCCTACCGTGGGGCGGCGAATTATCCGATCATCAAAAAATCGCCGCCATAACAACGCTCCACTCCCTACCGCGGGGCGGCGAATTATCCAATCATCGCACTCTTATGAACAAGTACTCGAAAAGATGTCCACCCACAATGGCTGAGTCCCACTATCAGCCATCTTACTTCATCAAGGGGGCGTCGAAAAGGGTTGAAGCAATTACACCCCGCAAGTACCGAGAGTAATTGAAAAAGCACTAAGCCTGCATGTACATCATCTACACCCCGCAAGCGCACATGCAATTACACTAAGTACACGGTGTGTACTTGCATGTACAGAGAGTAATTACAGCGCGCAATTGATATTGCTGGTCAATGCCCACTACACTACTACTATTCTCATTTGAGTCTAATCCTCTTGACGTAGAAGGAATGGGACTGGACTGGTCATAATATTGAGGACTTTGCCGTTGTGCTGGTTCCTGATGATCAAGTGTTACATTTCCTTAAAAATCACTATTTTATAGAAGAACCAAAATTTTATTTAATTGAAATTATTACCAGGTAAATGTAAAGTTGGAAGGCAACCTTTTACGAGACCAGTATGGTACCGAGAAGTATAAGGCACCCTGTCTTCATTTCGAAAATGTACGTCACATACGCGATATGATTGATAAATCTGTACATGGCTAATTACAAACAATTTAGAATTTTGGATATGCTCAACCCAAGCATCACATAGCTGCAAGCAAAATCTGTACTTAATACTAATAATTACGATATTATTTCATATTATACCTGATTTGTTTTAGGGAATCTATGCATTTTGGCGGTTTTGTTATCGTTACCACAGTTAAAAACCATTGTAAAAAAAGTTTAATTGTCACAACTAACTTTAATGAAATTTTCACTATAAAATGAAGGAAACTTAGCTATGACACTGAAACAACAATGTTCAACAAAATCACTAAATTACAATATAAAGTACTCAATAATTATTAAGAAAATCTATAAAATATCACTATAATTAAAATGTTCACTATATAACGAAGGAAACTGTCTTTATGGCACTAAAACTACAATGTTCAACAATACCATCAAATTACAATATAAAGCACTTAATAATTATTGAGAAAATCTATAAAATATCACTATAATTAAAATGTTCACTAAAAAACGAAGGAAACTACCATTATGGTACAAAAACTACAATGTTCAAGAAAATTACCGAAACGGTATAACCTATCATTCAACAGTAAACAATGTTTGAACAATGTGATACACACGTGATCAATGACGTACTTGCTTGTGGCGAACTCTGGGTATCGTAGTCAACACTATTTTCCCCTTCCATAAATATGTAAATTTATCAACTGGTAAGTTACCGTGGCATGGAAATCTTACTGACGTTTGGTGAACCAGCTGTTTCCGGTGCAAATAAGTAAAATCTAGACATTTCTGTGTAATTTGACTAAATTTCTGACCAAAATATGTTTTGAGTATGTGACCGCAGACAGAACCACTGTGCATTGGTACCAATTTACTAGGGAAAAATCGCATTAAGGCGCCAAATTCAAGTGGTGATCAAGTATCCCACATCTCCCCTACCTTAGAAAGCGAGGTATTGAAAATAAACTAAAAACTTGGATATTTAATACTATTTTTATTACCACGTCTGTATTTGCAGGCAGCACCATTCCACGCAACAAATAAATGAATAAATTCACTGCAGTAATCCCCACCACCAAGCTCACTTCACTGCTTGTGTATCTGGTGGGATACACTGCCCGCTTCTATTAAATATGAACCGAATTTTATGAAAAATTTTCTATGCTGACGTATCTCACAAGTAACCGGCTAATTAAGGGTTAATGAGAGTCTGTTGTCAACACACCACGCAAAAGAAGGTTTAAATCACCTTGAAGCGAGTTGTGATTGTTGATGTCGGGAATGGATTTGAAGACTTTAAGATCGTCTGAGTACATTAAAAACATGGAGTTAATAAAACATTCACTTACATTATTCACGAATGAATGATGGCGTCGCAAAATAACAAAATGGAGAAAATTATGTATTTTTCCTATACAAGTCGTTAGATACAAATGTGAAAAGGTTTTTTCAGTTTTACACATTTGTAAGAAAAGTAAAAATGTATTCAAGAATTAATTGAAGAATAATATTGAAATGTCACTCCAAATTTAAATAAAAAGAACATCAGCCAACGAACAGTGTTGTGTTGAAGTAAGTCAGAATACACCGAATCACAGTTAGAAAGGAACTTCTTGAATTGTCAGTGCTGAAGAGCAGAACGAGACCTCATAAAATTGATCAACTTGACCAAGCTGTCCATTACTTCTTTTAGGGTAGCACTAAGCTTTCCACAAAGGGCTGTCTGGTGAATTATGCAATGATAAGATATTAGGCCTGCATTCTTATCTCTGATTCTCTTTATCAAAAGTTTTGAATAAATCTTCTCCGCGAGTGCTACCTTTAAATGGCAATATTGTGAACAATTCTTCCCTGAACTCTTTACTTTCAACGTCAAAAAATCTCACGAAAACAGACATTTGTTCATCATCAACAATGTCACATGATTCATCAATTGCTATGGCGTAACAGGGTGCCTTCTGCAGAAGTTCGAGCAAACTGCTTTTGTTGTCAGCCGCTAAAATGTCGGTTCTTCTTGTATTACTTCATGCAGACAATGGAATATCTTAAATTGCGCTGACAACATCCTTTTTCTCTTCAAAAAGTGCCGTGGCCACTTCCAACATGCTCCACTATCTCAACGCTGCTTCTGCGGATTTTTCTTGCTCGCTCATGCAGGAAACTAGTACGGTCGTGCTCTTCTTGTAAGAAGTTAGATATGCCCGGAGCTTTTCTTTACGAGCTTTATTGCCAAGACGAAAGTTTTTGTGGAACTGCTGATGAGTTGTTTCGTAGTGTCGCTTTAAATTGGCACTTTTAACAATAGCGACAGTTTTGTTGCATATGAGGCAAACTGGAACCGCTTTAGGCCAATCAGGCAGCGTAAAACAATATTGTTTAGTCCACTCAGTCAGAAACTTCCTATTTTCACTGTCAACTTTTCGCTTTTTTGGATCCATATTGATGTAGGTACGAAACGTTTTAGCACAAGATGACAACGCAACTGCCTATCTATGACTGAGAACGTGTCGAAACATGCCGACCGGTGGCCTCTTGCGGCCGGGCCTCTCTTGTGCTACACAGCACACATCACAGAATAGCATCAGCTATGTATCTACCTACTAAAGCTAAACTCACTAATCAAATCAAATCAAATCAGTCGTACTTAATTGAGGAACTGATTTGCAAAACGTAACTTTTCACTTGAGTTAAATACCGAGATTAATATTTTCTGATGAATTTAACAAACAAGATAATAGCTCCGAAAAATTGTATGTTGTTAAATTGGTGTAACTTAACAACATACAAGTTAAGTTGTGTGTTTGCTTGCTACTCAATCACGCAAAAACGGCTGAACGTATAATGGCCAGGGTTATTAAAAACATGATTTTTTAATTAATCAAAACAAACAGTTTTTTATGTTTAAAAATGTTTTTTTTCGTTTAAAATTGTGCTTGAAACTTATCAATTAAAAAACACATTTTAAAGACAAAAACGTGATTAAAACAAATGTTGCAGTTGACACATTCGTGCAGATAAATGGGCGTCGCCTGACAATCCCACTGCTACATTTATTCCAACAAAAAGATGCAAGGTATTTTTATTATGAGCGATAAATAACGGAGATCTTAAAAAATGCATATTACTGGTTTCCAGGAAGAATATCGTGATAAGATCAGTTTTTATCCCTCCTGTTAGTTACATAGTTACAAAGTAGTCCGGTCAGTAATTAAGAATTCCAGGAACATTTAAACGCCTGACTTTGTTTATTTACTCCGTCCCCCCTATCACGTATGAGCGTATCTGATTTTCGCTAATGTTACAGGAGCGAGAATAAACGAAAATTGGTAGCAACTAATTGACTTTAGGACCAGCTCTATTTAATAATAGTTTGCATTAGCACGAAATCTGCTGGCTAGAGCTGGTAGTCAACTAGTTGCTACGAAATTAAAAAAAAATTATTTAAATTGAATGGGTAGGTTAGTTATTTAACAATATTTGGCGGTCCAGATATGGACCGCGGTCGGCCTGTTGCCGACCGTTGTTCTAATCCTTTCATCATAAGCTTTTCTACTTCTTGAGTTTGTGTGAGAGAAATTTTGATGATTATCTTCAACACTTCTGGGAGTAAGTACAATTTGTGATGGCCCTGCAATTGGAGATGAAGGTGGAGTTGGTCCTCTAAAATTTTGCGTCACGGTTATCTTGTTTTTTCCTCTCATAATATTTTTTACTTGTTTCCCTCCAGGATTTAATTTTCCCTTCAGCTTTTCTTGCATGATAGCGTTCTCTCTCTTTTCTTTTCGCCTCCTCATATAAGAGAGGGTCACTTTTTATTATCTCTCTCGATCTTCTCATACATTCTCGGACAACTTTTCACTTTTGGTCATTACTCTTTCCTTTTCCTTTCAATGGCGCCATTTTCTTGTAAATTAACATTATTTAAATATTATTTCTCACCTCCGTTAAAAAATTCTCACCTCCGTGAGTATACTTATTCACGGAGGATAGGTTCATGGAGGTGAGAACTTTTAAGGTAGTTGTACAAATGAAGAGACTTGTTTGAGGTTATGAAACTTTACGTGTTACGAAATGAAGTGTAAAACATTTACCAAAGCTTTATAATATAGACAACGAAATGAATAAATAAAAGCGAATTTTAAATTTGTTAATGGAGATGACAAACCATCTTGAATTAATTAGCTTTCTTACCTTTTCACTATAATTTTCACAAAACGGCTTTATGTTTCACAGACATGCTCTCAGTATCAACTAAGTCGGTAAAAGCAAAACGTTCTTACTTACCAAATCTTCGTCTAGATGGCACCACTGCTTTATAATTTCAATTTTAATACAAATTAACGGAAGTGTATGGAACGCCGTTTTGGACAAAATTGGTATAACTATCAAATGATATTTTTATTCATGCATAATAAATAACAAACAAATTTACTAGAGTGTCAACATAACAGGTACTAAAATATTATAGTTCAAAAATAAAATATTCAAAATAATAAACTCAAATACAATTATTCGAATACAAATTCAATTCATGACAATTTTACATTCAAGAACGATTCTTATAATACTGTTAACTTTAAAAAATTAAATTAAAAAAAAGTCGATGTAACAAATTGAAACTATTTCAAAAATAATTAAACGTAGAGAGTTTCTGTGATGTGTCATTTTATGAGTTTTAAATAATATTGTATGTAAAATTTTACAGAACTTAAAACGTAAATTCAATATTTTACAGTCGCATTTTGTTTATGGTGTTAATATTATTCCATCATTGATTGCAATGTCGAAAATTATGATTTTTGAAAAGTTAAAGAGTTGTAAACTTTTAATCATTTACGAAAAAGTATTGAAAATTTTAAAATATTTTTTATATAACAGGTTAGAAATAATCTGGAGTTATCAAATCAAATGTTACAAGTTTTAATGTTCCAAAAAATGACAAGTCAAAAATTTTCTAATGTCATAAAAATTAAACGGTCATTTATTACAAACTGTTATACAAATACAATCCCATAATTGCGATAAAAATTGAAAATCAAAGGTTTTAAACATTAAAAAAATTCATATATAAATAGTTGAGATTTTTAATCATTCACAGAACAAGTGTTAAAAAATTTAAGTATTTTTATATAACAGGTTAGAAATAATCGAGGTCTATAAATCCAAATGATACAAGTTTCTATGTTCTAAAAAACGACAGGTCAAAAGTTTTCAACTGTCATAAAAATTGAACAGTCATTTATTTCTAACTGTTACAGCAACACAAGAAGAAGAATCCCAAAATTACGAAATTACAATAGTTGAAAGTCAAACATTCTAAACTTTAAAAATACTCATGTTCAAATAATTGAGATTGCAATTTTATGATAGGTGAAAAATTATCAACAGTCATAAAAATTAAGCAATCATTTATATCAAATTATTCTGTAACGAGAATAAGCGAAATCTAAATATTATAAACTTCTAAAAGTTCAGAGTTATAATTTTTTACTTTGAATAAATATTAATGTTTAAATAATTAATGTTGCATTTTTATGACAGGTCAAAATTATCAACTGTTATAAAAATGGAAGTCATTAGTTACAGACTGTCATAGAAATTGCGAGTCCCTCTGGCGGCGAGTAGCCGGTATTATACTTAAGTAGCGTAGTCGCGCGAATCGCGGCGCGGTAAATCTGCTGAAAAGGTTATGTATTGAGTTTGGTCTAAGACAAAACAAAGGTTTTGGTTTTGTAATGGTTTTGTGTAAACGTGTAAACTGTTAAAAGGTAAGTAGTAGGATTTTATTATAATGCTTTAATTTTTTATTGTAATCGCATTCCCTATTCGTGTATTGTTCTTGCACAAAGTTGATTCAAGTAAATTTTACCTTTTCAAGTTTCTACGTATAATATATTCTGTTTGACTTTACCATACCGTTCCAATGTATCATTGCCTTGTCAGAAAGAATGCGTTCTGTAATTAAGTAGTACCTTAGGTCAAAATAGTAATACATATAAATGACACATAATTCTTAACCCTTCCGATTGAGCTAGCATCTACAGTATGAAACTTGTACATAACTTTAAAATTGTTATCTAAATATGTTTCTTTTTATAGAATAAGAACTGCAGTTTGTTTGGTGTTTTTTTCTAATTCATAATTAAAACGCTGCAGTTATCCTGTTTTACTATGATTGATTGATATAAGATTAAATAAGTTTTAGGCTATGGCAGAACAAAGGGCTATGGCTGCAATAAGTAATGCCGTTAACTTGCTTCAAAGTGATTCGGATGATGATGATTTCAGCAGGGTCGTTCAACAAACTAGGAGGTCATTTAGAAGAGCTGCAAGTTCAAGTGGAAGAAAAAAAAAAGACTTATGGAAAAAGAAGATTTTACTATTAAAAAGAGCTAATGCAGACTTTTTTCCTACTACGTCAGAAATCGAATTTCTATCAGCATCAGGATATGGTAAGTTCTTTTTAGTAATGTTACTCAAGTAGAATAGGATTGTATGATTGAGTAGCTAATAAAATATTCTTATCAATTTAGTTACTACTATGATTGCCATGGCGAACATGTGGATCGTTTGATAAGTTTTAATTATCCTGGTTTAAAGTCATAGGTGTTAATTTTAAGTAAGAAGGTTATGACCAGTCTCATTTACAGTATAATATATCACGTCATGTTTGTTTGATGATTATGCCTGTTAGAGTGCATTCACTGTCAAAAGTATACATTGCTCATAATCGAATTTTCGTCGGACGGATAAGATTTTTAGGGAAATACCGAGTTATTAGACGCTATTATTTACATGTTTCACCATTTCTTAACAGCGCAGAATCGAAATTTATGAATTATTAAAATATATGTATTTAATCTATGAATCAATGTGTACTTTTGACAGTGACTGCACTGTAGCATTCACTACACTAAAATAGAAAATGTCACTTCATACTGTTTAATCTAGTAGGTTTATACTTTTTTAAAACAATTTGTATCTGTGTTTTTATTTTGTCTTGTATTGCAGGGTATGCAAAGGAAGAAGTGGCAATTAACAGGCAGTGGCAAATGGCAGAATTGGAAGAGTACATTTGTTCAATTTTTCCTGAAGCACCTTTGCGATTGACAGGTTTTAAATTTTGTATTTGTAATAGACAAAGAAGAATAATAAAACTTGATGCAAATTCAATACAAACGGCTGAACAACTAAAGGAGGCAGCTGGCCAAGGGGTCCTTATTATTATGCCAAATAGGGATTTACCCGATTCAGCAACTACAAATATTGTACCTGCAAGGCGAGAGGAAAGAGAAACAAATTGTAAGAATATTTTCTACTAAAATTGTATTATTTTTTTATACTTTATCATTAATAGCAACGATTACTCCAGAAAGATCAGCCAATGCCAGAGTGAGGAGAAATGTTCATATCAGAGGAAATAGCCGTATTCAATACAACAACGTAAGTGATTAAAATAAAACAAATATTTTTATACAAGAATGGTTAATAAAACAAATATCAGACATAGTTTTTGTCTAGTTTGGATGTAGCAAAATTAATTTATTATCTGCATCTAGTTGCATATGCAATTTAATTCGTTATTTAAGTACTCTATTAAGTTTGACTCCATTTTAGCTCTACACCCAATATGTATATGTCTTAATACATTTCTACTTCTCCAAATTGAACATAGAAATAATATCATGCATGATTTATGTCAATATTTAAATACTTTAAAATAAAAATTTTTTCTACGATCCTACCGTACCAAAGTTTAACTTTTTTGCACTAGTGCAAAAATACCTAGATCAGATTACAGATAGCAAATAACAACCAAACTTACCAGAGAAATTCTGTTTCGTGGATTACATTAAATAATAAGTTGCATCACTTGCCTGGTATTGAATGGTTAGCTAGAGAAATGAGGTAGAGAATATTGTTTTTTTTTTGTTTTAAGTGAAGAACCTGAGACCTTCACTAAAAACAAAATTCAAACATTTACTGGAAGTGAAAACTTTTCAATTATTATTACAAATTAATCTAATTGCGAAATTAAAATTGAAATTAATTTAAAAAAAGTAGACTAGTTCTATAAAAGTTTAGTTTATCATGTTTATGTTGTCGTTAAAATAAAATTTCTAAATAAATGCAAAAATAATTATATCGTAGAAAAATGTTGTGTGCAACATGTTCAAAAGCATATCTGTTGCACTAATTACACAAATAACTGTTATTGCAACGAATCGCTCACTTTGTATTGAAAGAAGAGAAAATTCAAATAATTAAAAACAGATTTTATCAAAAATTTAAACGCGTTTATTTAATGACATAAACGCAGGCATGCTCATTAACGGACACGACTTTATCCCTGTGTTCAATTACAAAAATCAAAGTCGATCAATGGCATAAACACATGTATTTCTTATTGGAAATGTCAGCAGTGACTAGAGGTAAATCTTTAATTAACAGTAATGAACCCATAGAGTAGAACAGCGTTTCTCAAACTTTCGACTAGCGTGCCAACATCTTTATGTTTGAATACCGCGCGACCCAAATTAATTATAAGCTTTAGAAATTGTAGTACAACTGGATTTCGCACAGCTTCATACGGGACAAAAATACTTTTTAACGCGACCAACATTTGGGTCGCAATCCATAGTTTGAGAAACGCTGGGGTAGAATCATTGACGTGATTTAAATCATACAAATACTAATTAAATTCCTACACATTTTATCACTTGATAGGGGCCACAACTTTAAAAGTTGGTGTAGTGCTTAGATTCGTTAACAAAGCTTTTGTTCTCAGATTGATGTTGCTTCAACCTCACGTGTTAGAGTTGATGCAACTGCTTCTATTCAAAGTACGACACCTGGTACAACAGTAACAGTGGGCAACGTAATTCTTAGTTCTGATGAAGAGATAGACACAGACGATATTGGTAAGTTTTAATAAAATGTTGAAAATACATCCTGTATGTATACACAAGCTGACAACATAAAGTAGATTGCAGTCACTATGTAATTTTTGTATTGTTTTATGAAACTGAAAATTATTAATGGAACTGGTGGTCGTTGAACCGTTAAAATCTTAACGTTTCTTCGAGTTGCTTCTTTTCAATTCGCTCTTGATCGTTTAAAACCCAACTCTCGACGTTAACAATTATGAAAATATGATGCTCGTGTATAAGTATCTCTAAAGTACATGCGCTGTTAAATAAACGACGCAGATCCCAATGCATCTATCCTGACTTTCATAATTCCTTTTTATTTTTGATTATAAAAGCCATAAAAAGGACAAACATTTCTAAAGCATCATGTCTTTTATAATCAATATGATAGTTTATACTGCAACTGATCCCAGGTTTGATTTTAGGTATACCAATAATTTCAAATGAAGACACTATGCCGACACTACTATTTAATCGAGATAATGTTGTTCAGGAAATGTTTGAACATTATAAAGACGAAAACCTACCCACACAACGTCCACAAATTATATTTGAGCATGAAACTGGAGCAGATTGTGGAGGGCTTACTAAAGAAGTATATACCATCTTCTTCAGCAAAATAGAAGAATCTTATTTTGCTGGGGAGAATGTATTAATACCATTTTGCCATTACACAGACAGCGTAGGGAATTGCAAAATACGTCACTATTGGTACAATTCTTGACCATTGTGTATGTCTAACTAGAAGTCTGCCAATTAGGTTTTCCAAATCATTTTTATTAAAACTGGGAAATGCTGATGCAATCATATCTGATGAAATTCTGTTAGATGATTTTTTAAAATATGTGACAGTTCATGAAGCGAATTTTTTAAAAAAAGGTTTAAATGATTTTAATCAATTGGATAAGATCGAAAGGAATGATTTGATATCATTTTTTACCTGTTATAAATTGTACGAAAACCCTTCTCCCACCGAATTTTGTGAACAAATTTTATCAATTGCGAAGGAAAATTTGATCGTAAAACCAACCAATTTAATAGATGAAATTAGAAAGGGATTCATCCCTTACGGTATGAGATATTTTGGAGTAAGTTAAATTTGAAGATAGTGAAAAAACTACTATCTTACCAGAAATTAACACCGGAAAAAGTGATTGAAATTATAAGGCCTTTTAAAGCAGACCTAACTAATGAGGAACAAAATATTTTATATTACCTCCATATGTACATAAGGTCATTGTCATGTGACGCTTTACAGCAACTAGTATTTTTTATAACGGGATCTTATACTTTACCAGATGAAATCATCATTACATTTACAACCATTTCAGGGCTAATGATAAGACCTATCAGCCATACGTGTAGTAATACATTGGAATTATCGATTTGTTACAACACCTATCAAGAATTTAAACGTAATTTGAATATTTACCTCGGATCTGAATATTCATATCAGTATACACAACTTTAGTTCATCTAGACTGTTCTTAATTAACTTAAAGTAAATTTGCATTGTTTTTTAACTATTAGTTTAGTTTTATTTTTGTTGTTATATGTCAGTACAATAAAGCTTTTTTTCTAAAAATTGAATTTTAGAACACTACATAGTTTAGTTTAGTCATAAACAGTCACAAGCTAGAGACAATTTTACCATTTCCAGCTCTGGTTGACTATGATAAGATAAAAACTGTCTACTAGCAGTCCCTTTCAACTTGAACAAATTAGAACTACCAATATTAATGCGCTGGTTTTTTCTAGTCGCAGAGTGTAAAGGACTGGTCACGTGAGAATTTCTGTGAGCAATGCACCCCTTACAAGTTATACTTTACATACTGTCATGTGAATAAACCGATTTTGCTTTTACGGATTCTAAATTGGTGAAAGGTAGTATCCCGCCCTTAAGTGAATTTACAATCTAATGAAAACACTATTTATTAGAATCTACTTACATATCGAACGAAAAAAATTAAATTATAACAAATTTCATATAACCCTAGAATGTAAAGAAACATACAATGCTGCATCCACGTGAGATACATTAATTATGTCCTGAAAGATGTTCTACGCCTAAAATGAATTTATCAGTATCCGATAAATCATTTCGACTAAATAAACCACTAATATGATTTTCTTGTTCATTGGTTATTTCTACATTATTTTGCATGTTATTTATATCTTCTGCTAATGGAGTAATCTGCAATCCATAACGCTGTCCATAAACCGCTTGTAATCGTTGGTGCATATTAACAAAATGATTACTGGTTAATTCAGTTATTGCAGTATAGGTCGAATTTATATTGTGTAAAATCCATTGATCCATAATTCTTTTGGAGACCTGTTTCCTTCAGTGCGAATTTTATGGTAATTCCAAGCCCTTTTGAATTCTTCTAAATGTTTATTTATTATTGGGCAGTACAATAAATGTAGGATATAACGGTGAAGTAAATCTTCTGGATTTAAAATGCCTTCTTTTTCCATGTTATAAAAAGTTTTATAATATGTATCAACAACCTGAATGAAAACATCCCTCCACAATCTTTCTATCCTTTGGTTATGAACTGATTTGCCTGTAATATGACTTCCTCTGCGAACTCCTCTAATTGAATTCATTAGAACTGCGACAAAATAGTTCTCAAAACCATGGTCGGACCGAACTCTCGAAGGTAAGCCATATTTATTAATTGCAGGAACAAATAAATTTAAAACTGTGTTTGCTGTTATATTTGTTTCACAGGATAAATAAATTATTGTACGTGAGTATCCATCTATACAGCCGTGTGTCACAAAACCCCATCTGTAAAAATATAAATTAATAGAAAAACAAAGATAATTATATAAATCATAGATTAATATTTATAGTAAATGAAAACCATTAATTATTATTGCAGGAAAATGTAACAACTTTCAATTATGGATTCCAAACGTAATTGTTATCTGCTACTAAGTTACTTACCTAGAAAGTTTCATATGTGCATCCATATGCCATAATGAATTTGGAGTTGGAACTTTGTAGACTCTACGTTTTATAGTTTGGCTCCAACGCTTAGCCACACCCATCGGATTAACATCGTTTAAAGTTTTCCTTATCCTGCGTCTTTGAACATAGACTCCTTCTGCCTTTAAGTAACCATCCATCATCTACAAAAAAATTAAGCAAAATGTCAACAAAAAAAACAATGCTATGAGAAAATGGCAAAGTTGTAAAGATTTTCCAAATGCAGCTAAGCTAAATACAATAACTAATTTTTTTTGAAGCATGAATGATGGCTTCTACCCCTGTCAAAATTCATAATAACTGATACCTCAAAAAGAATGGCATTTAATATTATTTAAATTTCCATTTAAAATAAAACACAACTCTTACTAGAAGAATGGTAATTTAAAAATGAAAAATAATAACCTAATATTCAACTTACAACTGCTCCTGCATTGGGACATCTTTCTTGCAATGCTTGTACCACATTATATAAATCTTCTCTACTGATCTGAGAATATCTCTTTTTAAAAAACAATCCATTTTTATAGCAATGCCTATATACAGTTTTGGTGCTGCATTTAAAATGCTTTGCCATTTTTGTAGCAGAATAACCCTGCTGATACAGCATTTTCAGTTGGTCAACGGTTATATTAAATCGTGGGCGCCCACTTGCTATAATGAAACAGTATAAAAAATTATTAATCAACACATTTCTAAAATTACCACTCCTTTCAGTTTGTGCAAAATAGGATTCATCAGAATTTAATGTAGTACTATTTGCATCACAGATATTCTTCAGCTCATTTATACAAACTTGAATTCCTCTGTACGTATCTTCATCTAATCTAGCTCTAATTCTTTCCATATTACGTTCACATTCATATAATATTGGTAAACAGCTGTAATTGCCTGAATGAACTAATCGCCCAACTTCTCGCAAATGCAACCTTATCCTTCTTTTTACCAAATTAACTGCCATATTACTACAACAGATAATAATTTACAGTTCCTAATGCAATATGTACTCACAAATATTTAAAACAGACATAATTAAACAATTTTGAAAATTTTGGGGCTAAAAGTCCTGGGATAAAGTAATATCTAACTAACCGACTAACCAATTGAACTTGTATTAGTGCAGTACCTTTTCTAGTATAAATAACGTTTGAATGGTTCTATATGCAATGTATGCCCCAGTTTATTTGGTGAAAGAAAGTTATACTAGAAAAAACCTGCAGTATTATGCTTTGTGAACCCAACCTTTTAGCCCCACTAACAACAAACCATAGAACAAACAATTGCGATGTACAATAATAACACAAGTGAAACCATTACAATAAAATGCAAGTACTTACCCCTTAAATGTTTTTTATAAGTTTACACAAAACCAAAACATAACCTCCTTTTCACAGCGCCGCGATTCGCGCGACTACGCTACTTAAGTATAATACCGGCTACTCGCCGCCAGAGGACTCGCAATTTCTATGACAGTCTGTAACTAATGACTTCCATTTTTTATAACAGTTGATAATTTTTGACCTGTCATAAAAATGCAACATTAATTATTTAAACATTAATATTTATTCAAAGTAAAAAATTATAACTCTGAACTTTTAGAAGTTTATAATATTTAGATTTCGCTTATTCTCGTTACAGAATAATTTGATATAAATGATTGCTTAATTTTTATGACTGTTGATAATTTTTCACCTATCATAAAATTGCAATCTCAATTATTTGAACATGAGTATTTTTTAAAGTTTAGAATGTTTGACTTTCAACTATTGTAATTTCGTAATTTTGGGATTCTTCTTCTTGTGTTGCTGTAACAGTTAGAAATAAATGACTGTTCAATTTTTATGACAGTTGAAAACTTTTGACCTGTCGTTTTTTTAGAACATAGAAACTTGTATCATTTGGATTTATAGACCTCGATTATTTCTAACCTGTTATATAAAAATACTTAAATTTTTTTAACACTTGTTCTGTGAATGATTAAAAATCTCAACTATTTATATATGAATTTTTTTTAATGTTTAAAACCTTTGATTTTCAATTTTTTTATCGCAATTATGGGATTGTATTTGTATAACAGTTTGTAATAAATGACCGTTTAATTTTTATGACATTAGAAAATTTTTGACTTGTCATTTTTGGAACATTAAAACTTGTAACATTTGATTTGATAACTCCAGATTATTTCTAACCTGTTATATAAAAATATTTTAAAATTTTCAATACTTTTTTCGTAAATGATTAAAAGTTTACAACTCTTTAACTTTTCAAAATCATAATTTTCGACATTGCAATCAATGATGGAATAATATTAACACCATAAACAAAATGCGACTGTAAAAATATTGAATTTACGTTTTAAGTTCTGTAAAATTTTACATACAATATTATTTAAAACTCATAAAATGACACATCACAGAAACTCTCTACGTTTAATTATTTTTGAAATAGTTTCAATTTGTTACATCGACTTTTTTAATTTAATTTTTTAAAGTTAACAGTATTATAAGAATCGTTCTTGAATGTAAAATTGTCATGAATTGAATTTGTATTCGAATAATTGTATTTGAGTTTATTATTTTGAATATTTTATTTTTGAACTATAATATTTTAGTACCTGTTATGTTGACACTCTAGTAAATTTGTTTGTTATTTATTATACATAAATAACAATATATGTTGAAAATTAAACTTAGTTCTGCCCAAAATGGGTTGCACATTTAATTTTAATTTTTTAACTAATTCGCTCTCATTAATTTTCACTAAGCAACTGTCCAATGTGAAAAAATTCAATTTTAAAAATTTCTATTAATCTTTAACGACGTCAATAACATTAAGTGTATCTTTTAAGAACACAATTTTAACTAAGTCAGAATTTGGACTTATCAATCTTTTTTATGTATTCTGCATTAGTAACTCTATTTAAAATATTAAATAAGAGAAGACTTAATATGCAGATAATTTGCAACCAAAATTTTACAAGTTAAAAACTTCAAACTGAATTTAAATTCGAATAATTTTATTTTTAGTTTAATGTTGTGCATCTTTGATTTTTGAGTATTAAGATTTTAGTACTCTTTATTTTGACAGTCTTGTAAATTTGTTCATATTTTATTACACATGAATAAAATTATATATCGGTAATTACAGGGTTTTTTGTCCAAAACGGCGTTCCATAGAAGTGAGACATATTTTGGGAGAAATCACCTTGTGGTATTTTTTTACTTTTTGAGTAAATCTAAAAAAAATATTTAGTGTGTTTATAAGAAAAATTGAAATGCTACTCTCTAAGACATATTAAATTTAAGACTAGTTTTTACTTTTATATTACTGAAGTGAAACACATTGCAATCTCTGCAGGGAGATAGTTCACGGAGGTGATTTTTCACTTACTGTGAATCGGTTTAAAATAGAAAAAAAATTTAAAAAATAAATAAATGAACTGAAAAGTAATTAATGCAATTCAAAAAAGAGTTTTTGTTGTTTAAATATGTTACAAGTTAAAAAATAATTCGGTAATTTAACAGAGACCTGATAAGTCTGTCTTTCCTGAGAATGGCCCTTATATAAAAAAACTGTCATTATTTTAAATGCAGAATAACCCCCTAAAGTTTGTGGCATTTATTTACTAACACCCTGTATAATAACGTATGTACATGCATGGTTCACTGCATATTTGTAAAGAAAATGGCATCAAGAAATGCTACTTTCAATGATGTTGCGCAACTGGAAGTATTTGTGAGAAGGAACGAGTAGGAGTTTCTCAAAGAGGACTATATAAATACTGAATGCATAATGGACAACATATGTGACAAGCTTATAATTCAAGTTGATAGTGATTTGTCTGATGATATGAGTTGTTCTTCTGATTTATAACTATACTTTTCAATTATTTTAATTATTAAAGTACAAGTGAGGAGCGATCTTACAAAACTCGATAAATCCACTTTTCTTGATTCCAAGTTAAATGCAATAAACTGTTGTTATACTTTTCAACTGATATACAATATTTTTTTGCTTAAATTGATAACTGTGTATAGTGGATAAGGAAATGGATTTATTGCGTTTTGGTGATCAGTTAAGGATTTAACTCGGTTTGTTTGATTTATAATATGTAATTCGTAAAACAGAAAATACAAGATGAACCTTTAAATAACTAAACAAAACAGATCCCGTTAACAAGATTAAGAAAATGAAGCATATAATGAAAAATAGGAATCCAATATTTTTTTTAAATATATTTTTCTCCAACGTCTTCCTCGAGGCAATCGCAAAGCAGTTCTTCTGTATCGCCATCGTCATTCTCATGGTCTATGTTAAGAGATTGTTGGTTTTCAGTTGACAGCAAATTTTTGTAAAAATGAAAAGTCTCATCATTCACCCATTCATTCCCAAATTGCTGTTCAAGTAGATGCTTTAAACTCTTTTTTTTTTCAAGAATGGTATTGTTGAGAGACAGGAACTCCAGTACCAAATTAGCATCAGACTTTCCCTTCTTTAATATTTTTGTGTGAGTTTCTGATGTTGTTTCAAATCTGTAGTTTTGGTAGCAGAAAACCTTGACAGAATTTTTTTTAACCTTTTTCAAATAGATTCTTTTAAAATCAAGAATACCAATCAGCTTTGTGAAATATTCTGCAGTGACTTAATGTCATAGAGCTTCCAATCGATGCCCAGTTCCTTTACCTCGCCAAATTTAGAATATAATTCGTTGTACTCCTCTTTAGTTTTTATGACAGGAGTTTTTCTCAAAAGTTGCTCTACCCTGCCAAAAACTCTATCGATGGGCAGACATCTATGACCACGTACTGGGAAGGTGATTTGAATTTCGTTCAATTTTTGAGGTGATTTCACTTTCAGCCAGTAAATCAGAGCATGGATTATGTGAGAATTCTTGTTGTGCCCAGCACATCCATTACAAAAAAGTCTGACACTCGTTATATTGTCTAATATAAGTGAATCCAGATGGTGTAAAAGAGCTGTACAGAACCTCTTCCAGCTTGATCTTCACTTCAGGTGTAAAATGTGGGGCATCTTGAACTCATTTCTACACAGCAAAAGATATAGTAGCTGACTTGGTGAGCATAGAAAGCCTCTGATATTGGGGTTCGAGGTAAGGGTTGTATCTGCTGCAAATCGAAGCAGATGGTTAACGAAGAAGATGGATTTTCTTTAGTTAGCTGATGAAACGCTTTTGCTCTGACTCTGTGAATTTTTTTCTCCATAACCAATCCGTCTTTCTTTGTTTTGTTCTGTTCCATCTTGATCTCGTAGCCTAGCCTCATACACGTACCACAAACATCGGATGCTGGCGACGAAAACCCTATGTGAAATTCATTGCGAAAGATTCTAGAAAACATGCTGAGGGACACTTTCATTCTGTCATTTTTTAAATTATGTTTTATAAAGTTTTGAGATGCTCAGACTAGAATCAAGATATACTTTTTTCGACTTAGATCGATTGTAATAGCTTTCTCGGCCTTTTAGGTCCCGAATGAATTTTCTCACACTTTCTTTTCGTTCTATCGAATTCTGTGATCGTTTGTCCCCACCTCTTTTTTCAACAGGAACTTTTCCTTCCATTATGATATTTGCAACACGATTAGCACGTCGAGCGGATATCCCCAAAGCATTGAGAAAGAAACTGTTACATACTTTAAAGGTCTGTTTATGTGTTTCACTTTTTAAGAAATAGCTTACGGCAACTTCTCGTTTTTTTGGGGCAACTGCATCAGATCTTCGTCTATTAATTGCATTGATACTTATCAAATGGCATAATCGAATTTCTTGCTCGTTTTTGTTGGTCATACTTATATGTTACGCTTGTTATGCTTAATATCAGCTAAAGAAATCTCGTTACACCTGTAGATATCATTGTTATGGTTGCATGGTCTTATAAAGTTTTTTAAACCAACATCACCATCCTCATACCTAGTAAGACACAATTGGATATTACTATTGACACAAATGCAATCCCGTCTTGCCAGATCGCTTCTCATGGTCTTGTGGATTCCCAGCTTTTCTGTGAACGTTCGCTTCATCCGCGTTACCAACTTACACTCAGTTATATATATGCACTTAAGGTGGTTCAATACTTAGTAGGGACAGTTGTTTTTTAATAGATGGCGTTAAAATAGACAAACATTTTATTATTCAAAGGACCACCTTAATCTGGACTCAGGTAAAAACAAGTGGGGATTTTACACCCTTCATAAAGTTCTTACTTTCGAATATTATCTGAAATAGTAGGTATACGAAAACAATTTTACGTTTACTATGTATTAACAAACATTTTACTGGGTAGCCTTCTCAATGAAATTCACATATGCACCTATTAACAGAATTAAAATTGATTTTGAAAATAATATTAAAGTAATTTGTTTTGTATTCGGAATAGGGGTTAGGTATCAGGCAAAGGCTGTATTTCAAAAACCATTTTATATACTTAAATAATTTAACGAAAATTTATTTTTATTTACAGTTTTATACAAACAATTTAAAACTCAGCAAATACGCTATGAGTCATTCTTTATTTAGGAACTAAATTAACAACATTTACAACTGCTTTAGTTCGGCTTTAGTAAAGTAAAGCCAAATCAAGCATAATATTATATGATAGTAACTTGATTTTTTGGAATGCCTAGTGCCAAATTCGAATCATTTAAGTTCGTTTATTTCTTTATTTTTTTTTTTTTTGACTGCGCTTCGATAATATAATCAGGATCTCTTGCCTGCATTCCCTGTGGAATGCGCCCGTTTATAATTTCTGGGAGAAGGCAGTTTTTATAAAATTGTTCCAATTTTGGTAACATCTCAGTGTTCCAGAAGTTTTCATCTTTAACCACTTAAGGACCTATTTAAAAGTCAAAATATGTGTCAAACATTTTTATTTTTCTTTTCTAATGAAGACATAGATATATATTCGACATTCTCGAAACCTATAATTTTTTGGTCAAATATCAAACATTTTTCAAAATGGATGGAATAATGAAACTACCGCATACCAGTTACGTAATATAATGTTTATTAAGGAAAAAAAGGAAAATGGTTTACGAAAACAATAAAAATGACAGAACTGCTATACATACATATTCATCATATTTTATAAATTCAAAACTCAAATTTTGTATGATATATACGGAAACACGAACTTACGCACAGACCAACATCGCAGTCTGGACACTGATATTGTGATTTACGACGCCCTTTTTTCTTTCTGTCATCACGTATTTTTGTACACACCACACATATGCGAGTAGTGTTGATTTTTTTGGCAGTAGGTGGCACATAATCAGGGAAATGACGGTTTACTAGGCGAAGAGGGTTTGAGACAGACAGTCGACGGTTTCTTGACACTGAAACTTCACTTCTATGGGCTTCAATAATTTGTTCTATAGTTTTTATGCGAAAATCCAAATGTGATAATTTGCCATCACATTTAGTATACAACATGTAAGCATTTCATACTGCAAACTCTATAAGGTGAAAGAAAATGTTTTTGTAATATTTTTTCCCTTGTTTTCTAATAATAAGGTAATCAGAGAGATGCTAATCAACGCGATCAACTCCACCTATTGTAAAGTTATAGTCTTTTACAACACAAGGATTTTTTTTTCTTTCAGATGGTTCACCTCTAGTTTTTCTCTCAACCATATGCGTGCTATGTACTGTTGACAAAAGGTAGACATCCTTTTTGTTTTTCCATTTGAGAGCCATCACTTTTCCACGTTGATGGGCAGCAATTTCTCCTTTCTTCAGTTTTTTTTTTAATAATTCTGGCATTTCTTTTCTTTTCAATGTTACGGTTCTGTAGGTATCAGTTCTTTGTTTCAGTAGTGCGTCTGCAAGTGTTGGGCTAGTGTAAAAATTGTCAGTTGTAAGGCAGTACCCCTTGCCCAACAAAGGTTTCATCATAGAAATAGGCTGACCCACAAACTCCGCGTCAAAGGTGGTTCCCTTTCCAGTGAGGATTAGCATAGATCAAATATATCCTGTCTTAGATTTGATCCCGAATATAGTCCTTTTTAATGGAATAAACTGTTTTCATCTCAACCTCCCTTTGAACATCAAGAGACTTTTGCCGATTGTTACATCTTGGTCTGGTGTATACAGTTATCTGAATTTACTGTGCAGCAGATCAAAAATTGGCCAAATTTTAGACAGTTTTGGGCATGGATGCAGAGCGGGATTAAAGTTAGTCTCATCATAAAAATGGAGGTATTTTTACAATAGCAAAAACCTTTTTCTTGTCATTAGTTTACCAAATACTGGTGTTTCTATTATATTTCGCTTTGACCAGTAGTGAACAACAACTAGCTTCTTTACAAAAGACATCAGCATATTTATAGCAATAAACAAGAGCATTTCATCATTATTAGTATGCAACCACTTACGGTCATTTTGTTTAGCAGCGAATTTGTTGGTCTCCTCGACAACGATACCTAGGAAACTTTCACCAAGAAAAAATTTGATAAACTGCAAGGGATCTGAATGGTCTTCGACTTCGAAATTCAACAAACTGGCTGATGTAAATTCAAATCTTGAAACCGCATGGGGAGAAGAAACCACGCTAATTGGATACCAGTTCCTGACAGTACTTACTCTAGTTCTGTATCAGAGTCGTCCTCGTCACTGCTTGCCTCACCATCCGTATTGGAATCCAAATTTTTGCTACTTGACTCTGGTGCATAGTTTAAATCATACTTACTGTCGTCAAAATTCATTTTTATTGTATTTTCTACGCGTTCACTTCCCACGCAGCGTGATACAGCCTTCTCGCGGTTTAAATACCAACTGAACACCGATAGCCAATAGTAGTACTAAGAACCTAACATGCCACAACGTTGCCCACCATTTCAAATCCTTGTATTGCGGAGAACAACGGAACAAGCATATTATTATACCCGTATAGTGCTATGATACTGCACAACGCCACTACGAGTTGAAACGGTCGTAATAAAACTAGGCATACTAAAAGTTAGTGGGCTTGTAATATTACGGAAGTGGTATATTTTTCGCTACGAATGAAGACCGTAATATTACGGAGCTGGTCGTTAAGTGGTTAAATATTCTTTCCACATTGAAATCATTCTCACAATAAATAATAAGGTCACAATAACTTCTACCAGTTATATTCAGCTGACCCTGAATCTGATAAAAATAAATATGCCTTCTTTTCAATCTGAACAATTTGATTTAGAGTCAAACATTTATGCTCCGATTAACTTACCCAATTTCACCATGTTTAACCTCGAAGCAAGTTCTTGAACTAGCAGAATCTACCAACTTATTTTCACCAATCGAAGGCAAACATTTTACTTCAACCAGTCCGTTGTCCTCTATTAAGCCATCGGGACTTGCAGCAAGGTAAGGATGGTTTATATCCACAAATAGACCACATTTTATAACTTCTTTTTCATAAATACTTTTATACTTCTCTATGGCAACCTCTTCGTACATTCTTCCATAAAGAACGGCTGATGAATTTAAATCTTGCCTATAAAGCATATTCTTTACCAGGTTATGGCAAGATGTGGATGGTCTTCGCTTAATGACTACCCCAAATTTTGACGCTGTTAAATAATTTTTCGCAACTCGCGCCAAACAACGTTGTCGTGTTGACCTCGTGTACTTTCCTCAATACATTTTTGTTTTTCGACTGAATCTGCCTTCATACCCAAATTTTTAAGAAAAGTATCACATCTTGATCTTAATTCATCTTCAGTAATATCTGGTTCTGCAGCTTCTGGTCCATAGTTGGTATCGGTCCCTGAAGTTATACATCTTCTCTTTTTTTTCTGGATGGTACTTTCAGTTTGCAATTTTCTTTTGAGATGGATACGATTTCTTTTGTTAAAGATCGCATTGGCGATTTCGTTTCTATCTGCGTTGCGGTAATATTCCCAAGTTTGTAAATGCCATGCAGGTCCAGATAAATGCGCTAAAGCTGCCGCATGCACTCTAGCAGTGTATGTGACATGTATCTAAAAGTAAGAAATTAGTACACTATTTTATTTTACACAAATATTATTTTAAAAAATTTTTAAAAAACTGAAAGGCGTTATTCTTTACTTTTCAGCTTGATTAGTAGTTGCATTGTACGCAAGTCTATCCGCTTTCGCAATTAATGGATCTAAAATTTTTTTTATTTCCACCCACAGGTTTTCCTTCTGAAGAAGTTCTACTACATCGGGTTCGTTGTCCTTATTTTTACAAAACGTGGAGCTGAAATAAGTGTAATAGACCAATTAAGAATTGATAAACAATACAGATAGTGAAGTTTTACCTGCAGTTGATATGTCTCCCAAATACATGGTATGGGGCATTTGAAATGCTTTGCCGAAGAGCGGTTACATTATTGTCACGTCCACAATTTTTGATAATTGTACGAACACCTTTGACTAATCTCTCTAAACGAGAAACGCCATTTTGTTTTTCAATTAGCAGTTTCCGTAAGGGCAAAGAAAAGGCTTTATTAACACTAAGTTTATGTAACTTATCACTAACACATCTGGTCATGTGATTTGCGCATTCAATTTTAATAACGCTTCGGCCATACGGTACTTTTTCAATAATTTTGGCATAGACATTTGAATCTCCATCTCCTGAAATGATTATATCATTAAAACATTTTAAGAGTACCTATATGTTTATTACCGATATAGTACTTGTATATTAGTCCATGTTGTTCTAAGCTTTTGCAAAATCCTTCTACTATTATGTCTTGCTCCATTCCTGTAGATGGACCCGCATAATTACATTCGCAATCGTGTGAAGGAATTTTTCTTTTTTGACTTATGATAAGAACACATAGAACACATTTTGTTTCTAACCGCAACAAATAATGGTTTTTAGTAGCCGCGCCAATTAAAATTCCCTGAAAGTCATAATTAACATATTTTTATTGATAAGCTTAAAATGTTGATACTCACTACACCAGATGCTGCATTATAACCATGGCCGTACGTTCTCTTGCTCCAGCCTCCGTCGCCAATGACAGTTATGTACGGAGTACCATCAGCTGTAACATGTCCTTTTCAATTGCAAGATGTTTTTCTTCTTGTCCAGCTTTCTTCATTTCTTCCTGAAGACGCGCCTGCCAAACCTGGTGAAGTAGTTTTTATAGCGGTACATAGGTACATTTAGTATTGTAATATACCTTTTTACAACTGAAGTTTTTCTCCAAAATGTATCGCTGCTCATAATAAGAACATTCAAAATTCCAAATAGTTCTTCTATTTGACTGTACCCTGTTCCAACACTCAAACTTCCCCAAACAAGAGATTCGTTTACTTTTTCTTTTGCATGATTTAGTTCAGAGGTAATAATTGCAGTTTTTTCGCAATTGTCACAACAAAAATGCAAGGTAGTAAACAATCCAACCCTCTGTTCCTTCAATATTTGCATCTTGCCCATTGTGCATCTGAATTTATGAGAAACAATTGTCTCATATTGTGTTAAAAGATGGGCTACATCAACAACTCGTCTTCCTTTGACCACGTCAGCTAATGTTTTTGGTCTATCAACGTCAACTTCAAATTGTAGTGGTGGTAGATATCCTTCGTCGTCGTTTTCATAAAATTTGTCGTCATCAACAGATAATTCGTATCTGAAATAAAATAATTACACACCAAAAAACACGAAAATTACTCTGCTTTTGTACTTACTTAGAATTTTGGTTTTCATTTTGTCCATTATTACATATTTCATTTACTTTGTCATTTAAATCTTCATCTGTTGGTTGATGCGCGTTATTTACAACAACTTCACATTTTGTTTTCCAAGCAGCAAGACTAGCCTTTTGTAATTTACGCATTTTACGTGATCTTTGAGTACGCTTTCGTGAACCTCCCATTTTTACTACTTAATAATTACTCTTCACCAAATGAAGCTAACTCAATCCACCAAATCACAACTCACACTTTAAAGATGTAACAGAAAGAAATAATCGTTCGCCAAACTTTAAATCACAAAACAAGCCAATGTCGGTATCCAAAAAACAAACAAAAAATCGTTCACCAAACTCAAAATAACCAAACAAGCCAATGTCGAAATCTCAGGAATCAAACAAATAGGTAATCGTCCACCAAACTCAAAATCCAAAACAAGCCAAAGTCGAAGTCAATGTAAGTATATAATCTCCACGTAAAAATTTAGATCTAAACGCAAGCGAAAACGAACTGAAACTGGAAAAACGTTTATACTATAGTCGACCCGTAGGTATTTCGTATTGAGAATGAGGATTATAAGATTACCCACAATGCACAGTAAATCTTCTATAGTTGTTCCAAAACAATTTGAGCTTAAAATTGTCTTGTACGTACACGTCGACCCAACAGTTATATTTTTCTGTACTTTCAAGACAAAGAAAGAATTAGTTGACTGACCGATCATTAAGCGAGTACAATATAAATGAAGGCGATAACAATCAATAAACATAAATAGTCGTTAACAATACACACGTTTAAATGCTTATTATTGAAAAAGCTGAATACAACTATTTCTAAGTAAAGTACCATATAATCATTAGGTCGACGTGTTATTAATGGTAAGTACAAGAGATTATTTAAGGTAGTCACTGTTTTAATCTCATAGCATCACTATTTTTAATAAAAATTATTTGCCAAAATCATTAGTTCAAAGTTTTGTATGAGACGTGTTTAATTGGGGACATTTGGGGCCTATTTTTTGTTCATTATTATTAATAATTGCAGATAAGGTATTTCTGTGACTTTCATATATTGCTTAAAAACACCTTATGTGTGTAGATAAGGTGTTTTAAAGTAACATATTATAATAATAGGTCACGTGTCGTAAATACCGTATTTGTAATTATTATTGTTGTAATGTTGAAATTTGGCATTTAAATAATTTAAGAAAAGAAACAATGAATCCAACTTTGAAACTATTTTATTGCAAATATGTACTAGAATAATATATTTAAAAAAGGGGAAACGTTTAATTATTTAAATTATTATAAAAAGACAGATAATAAGATTTAATATTCAACATCTGTGGAGAAATTTACTACTTCATCGGAAATCGGTAGTTCTTCCCAAAAACGTCTTCTATTTTCCGGCATTAAAGGACATAATTTTTTGATGATGTCATCTTTCTTTGACTTTGAAATACCTCTGCAGATTGATCGTGATTTAGGTGTATCCGTGTTTTTTAGATATTTTGCAGTTAAAAAATTTAGCTCTGTGTATGGAGAATCATATTCGTATGAATACCACATACTAAAACTGCCCCTTTCGAATTTTAATTTTACGATATCACTTAGATATGGTCTTGGTGAATGTTTTTAATTTTCTGCAATGAACTGTTATCTTTCCAGTCTTTAAATTCCGTTAGCTCCATTGTCAAAACTTTCACATTTTTCATCTTGACTTGCTGGATGGCACCTTGGAAATCATTAAAGTCGTAAACTTTTCCACCACCTCCAGTTTTTGATGCTGAGTCATATAAATTTAAGGATTGCTCCACCTGGTGGTAGAAACTGTCAGCCGACATAAATGTATGACCTGGCTCGAAATAGGAAATTTCTATAATGTTTGCAGCAATTTCTGATGAGTTGATGATATGTGCAATAAAAGAAAACAATGTCCAATTTTTATTTTGCGCAGCACAATTATCAAGCCAGATTTTAATAGTCAAAACATCACGTTGACTGAGCAAATATTTGTGGAAAACGCTACAAATGTCTTCTTTTTGCGCCCAGCTAATGCCTCGTGCCATATTACAGCTGCTGGACCCACAGATTTTTGGTTTTTCCCAACTCCGACAAAGCTCTCGTTAAAGGCAATGATCCTTTGGGTGAACAATACCTAAAAACAAACGTTTCTAAGAATATAAATATTGATTTTAGCTTTAATAAATACCTGCTTGAAAGTATCGCAGCATGATTACTTTTTGAAGATCTGCTGACACACATATATTTAAAGTTGTCCATTCTGTAGAATCAGCATCTTCTCTATATTTTCTTCTTGCTTCCTTGGCCTTCTTGATATGGACGTTCCATTTTTTGCAGAGATCACATTTAGCACAGGAAGATTGTATGAAGATTTAAAATTTTGTACCAGAATATCCCCAAAAACCCTTGGTGTAATTATACCCGAAACATGTCAAGCCATTTATGAAGTTTTAAAGAACGATTATTTGAAGGTAAGTTGGATTGATTTATTTATAAACGTACAAAAATACATTTATTTCAAAACATAACAACATAGACTTCTTAAATAACAAAATGAGAACTATTAGAACACGAAATATGAAACAAATAAAAAATAAACTTTTTAAATAACAAAATGAGAATTATTAAACTCTTTGAAACAAAATATATAACAATATTCACTTAAGACGCACAGATAATACACAGATAAACTATGATGTATGTGTGGGTGTGGTGTCATCGGTGTTGTTATAAGTAACATTCAATTGATCCGTCATTTGGAAAGAAGTACCCCCTCTCAATAAATCTGTAGGTGGAATAAATCCTCGAGACGACATCGACTCAGAGTAATTATTATTTCTGCTTTGCCAAATAGGTGGAATACTTTCAGAGTGGTTAAAAACATTTGAAGTGTTGCTTGGTGTAGCATTTTGAGATAGAAGTATTGCAGCAGACAATGGGCCACCTGGTGATGACTGGGTTGCAGATGAAACAGTATATGCTTGTGGTATGTCAGGCAAATAATTTGCTGGTGTTGAATGGGTTGCAGATGAAACAGTATGTGTTTGTGATGTTCTGAGTATTTGAGACTGTATAGTGTAATGTTCATTTAATTGGCGAAGAGTACCTTTAAAAACTGCCATATTTATTAAATGTTCACAAAATATTCTTTGTTGTGGGTCCATTTTCCTAAATTTCGCTCCTATGGATAGTCCATAATGATCATATTTGTCTTCTGTTTTGCTTAGAACATTTAACGCTTCCTTATAAAAATTGTCTATAACTGGGGTTATAGCGTTGCTTTTTGTAGGAATCGGAGTTGGTAAATTCTTTCTTTTCTTCAAGGGTGGAGGAGAAAACAGATTAGAAGTTTCAGTATCTGTATCTTGTGTTCCATTATTTTCTGCTGTGTCGCTAACACTTGCTGAAGAAATCTACAGAGAGACAATTGCTTTAATAATTATTTCTATTTTTAGATGCCAGATTCTGAAGAAGAATGGTTAAAAGTTAAGACTTTGAAAACCTATGGAATTTTCCCAATTGTGGTGGCGCTTTAGACGGGAAACATATTAGGATCGTCAAACCGGTACACAGCGGATCATATTATTACAACTACAAAGGTTACTGTAGTGTTATCCTGATGGCCCTGGTCAATACGAATTATGAGTTTATACACGTAAATGTAGGAACTAATGGGAGAGTATCCGATGGAGGAGTTTTCGAAAATTCAGTTTTCTGTAAGAAATTAATGAAAGATGAAATGAAACTGCCAAAAACTCAAAGGACTAAACATGAAATGAATTTTGTTCTTGTGGGGGATGGTGCGTTCCCCTACACAAGCACCTTATGAAACCGTTTCCTCAAACAAGGTTAACCCGTCAGCAGACAATATTTAATTATCGTTTGTCGTGAGCTGGACGTATTGTCGAGAACGTGTTTGGCATATTATCTTCAAGATTTATAATATTTCACACGGAAATACATTTGAAGCCAGAGAACATAGACAAGGTAATTTTAGCATCGTGTGTACTTCATAATTTTCTTCGGAAAAAGTGTGCTAATTCGAATGCGCCACCTAAGCTAATAGATTTTGAAAATATCGAAACAGGAGAAGTCATTCTAGGAGAATGGAGAAATGCTCCTACTCCTTTTGGACAGTTGCAGAAAACAAATTACAAAATTCAGCAGACAACGCAAAAGCTACAAGAATTGAATACATGGAATACTTCAATGGTCCTGGAAAGTTTCGTGGCAAGACCAAATGATAAATAAGGGTTGTTATTAATATCAACTACATTTTAATAAAGAATATAACAAAATAAGTAAAAAATAATTTTTATTGAAAATTAGTGCCGCTTAACTTATTTTTTTTACTTATTTTATTCTCTAGTTTCTAGTTTTTATTATTTCGTTACTTAACATTCCTTTTCATTTGATACCCATTACCCATATTGAAACAAATATGAAATCTGTTATTTTGTGCCAGCGGCCATTTTAGATTTGAAATTATTTACAAACTAAAACATTTTGGAAAATATTATTACTTGACTTTCATCTGGTTGTGTAATCCTCGTCCACTATAATGTTTTCAACAGTTTCACGACTTTCCTCTTGATCGGCCGTAAATAATAATAGCTTGTAATACCACAATTATGGGACATATACTTCATCTGCTCCTATGCCAGAACGAGTATTGTCTCGAACCTTCTTCAATTCCTTTCGGAAAGGGCTTCTGAGATTGTTAATTTTCTTTGTAACGTATTCCTCATTTGCACCAGGTACAACCGTCTGGCAGAATTGAATTAGTTTTTCGACAGCCTTTTCCCTCAAATGCTTGTTAGCGTATTCCGCACTTTTTATTTTCCATAGGCATGGATAACCTCTATAAATTTCAATAAACTGCGTAACAAAATCAACTGACTGAGGAGGTGCCATGTTATATCTGCAATAATAAATTATTATACAATATAATAATATTCCACAAGTAAAAAAATTATACTCAATCCAAAGCAACCCCAAAATACACTTCCTACTACTCAACTACTGAGCTCCTCGTGCGTCTCACTTTCTCCCACTTAAATCGCATCCCCGCACTTTTGTTAACCGCCGACGGACAACTGACGCGCAGCTACACGTTCCGATATCGCCTTCGGTGCGCTTGAGGCCGTGCCGAAATATTTGTTCGGTTTAATTTCTTCAGCCCGCGCCGGGACTTCGTCAGGTGGGGAATTTTGCACTCCTTCACGTTCAGTTTTGGACTGAACTGATGGACTGTCAGTCGAAAACGCATGAAAAACTGTACGTGAAGGGGTACCTTAAGTCGTTGTCTAGGGTGGCTATCTTGTCTTTGAGTGTCGAATATGTGTTGTTATAAACGGTGTTTTTATTATACAGGGTATCCCAACGAAAACTTGACCCCTCTATAATGTGAAAACTATAAAGTATTTCGAAATTCGCTGAGACACGTCGATTTTTGTTCTTGAGGGGAGCCTTTTGAACAGTCAAGCCAACTCGATATGTTCATCCCCCTAATGCCTAGCCACCCCAACTTTAAAATTTCAAATGACACTTCGTTTTTATAAATCGGTTGAGATTTGACTGAATTATTGGTACAAACGAAAAGTTGACAAACCCAAATACTCGCCACTTTTTTTATCGGCTACACACGACCACATTACTTACATATTTTTATTGAAATGTCTATCAGTTTACAAAAAAGTCAGAAATGAAAGAAAAAGCTGAAGCAAATAATAGTCAGATTTATTTGATGAATTGCTCAAAATGACCCCCGTTAGCTTGCAAACAATAATACAGTCTGTTTTCAAATTCTTTTCGAACATTATTGAAGACATCCGCAGTTATTAATTGGCATTCTTCTACAATTCTCTGACGTAACACTTGTAATGTTTCAGGCTGCGTGGCGTACACTCGTGATTTTAAATGGCCCCACAAAAAAAAGTCTTAAGGGATAGATCCAATGTCCCGGGAAATGGTTATTCAGAACTTTCTAAAATATCTGTTATCCTAGGATCAATTGTATCTTCTAATAATTCTAGATAAATGTTTCCATTCAGATTACCTTGAATGAAAAATGGTCCAACAATATGGTCGCCCAAAATTCCAGCCCAAACATTTAATTTTTGAGGAGTCTGAGTATGAAATTTCCTAATTAAATGAGGATTAACATCACTCCAATAACGACAATTGTGTCTATTTACTTCGCCATTCAACATAAATGTGCATTCGTCGGAAAAACATGTATTGTAGAGAAGATTTGGATTCTGTAGAAGTTGTTCACTAAAGTATTCGCAAAATTCGTTACGGCGATCAAAGTCAGCTTCATGTAAGTCTTGAATCAGCATCATCTTAAATGGATGAAACTTGTATTTTTTCAAAATTCGATGAACACTGGAACGGAATACGCTGGAAGCTTGAGATACAGTTGTAATCGATTGCTTATTGTTCATCTGTACATGACCCAAAACTGCCACTTCAAGTGCTTCATTTCGAACTGGACCAATTACTTCACGTTTCTTGTTTAAAAGCGAACCCGTTGCAACGAACTTGTCAATCAGTTGTTTAACGTACTAGGGGCTTACATTTTTTCAGGATGATTTGCGTTAAAAATTCGTGCTGTAGCTTTAGCGCAATCATTATTTCGATAATAAATTGCAACAATTTCTACTCTTTCCGCGACTAAATAAACCATTTTTTAAACACGTTAAAACTTTCAAGATCAAGCTTAAAATTAACGATTTTTTGGTCACAAGCAAAAAACGGCGACATCTTTGTGACAGTGTTTTGTTATTCAGAGAAGATCTGATTTTCTATAGACTTATTATAAACAAAAAACAATTAGTATCTGACTTATTATTTGCTTCAGCTTTTTGTCCTCTTTCTGATTTTTATTGTGAACTGATAGACACATCAACAAAAATAGGTAAATGTGGTCGTGTGTAGTCGATAAAAAACTTATGAGTGGCGAGTATTCCCGTAGAAATTACTACGCGTAAGTTGGTTTGTCAACTATTCGTTTGTAGCAATAATTCAGTCAAATCAACCGATTTCTAAAAACGAAGTGTCATTGTATTTGCAATGAAAAGGGCTTTAAAATGATATGCCACAAGTGGGGTAGTCTCGTTTGAAATTTTAAAGTTGGGGTTACTAGGCATTAGGGGGATGAACATATCGAGTTGGCTTGACTGTCAAAAAGGCTCCCCTTAAGAACAAAAATCAACGTGTTTCGGCGAATTTTGAAATATTTTTTAGTTTTCATGTTATATGGGGGAGTCAAGTTTGCGTTGGGGTACCCTGTATAGAATAATTTTTAGTTGGCCGTTTTTAAGTAGATGAATGATTCTTGGACTGAGCGAGGGGATGTTTATAACCTTTTTGTACATAATTAACAAGTCGTTATTTAAGTTGTTAGAATTGTTGTTTCTTTGGTTGTTAGTAATAATATTATTCGTATAGGTATTATAAGTATTAGGGTTCAATATTTTAGTTATTAGTTTGTAAGGATAGTTGTTATTTCTTAGCAGGTTAATCAGGATTTGTTTATTTTTATTGTGAAATTTCTCATCGCTCAATCTAAGCCAATACATAGATAAAAATTGTTCTAAATCTTTTTAAATTAATTATTTTAGTCATATTTATTTATAACATATTCCATTTGGTAATTTCCCCGAATCGGTTTTCTATCCCGAGAATTATCTACATTTAACGTTACACTAGTCAATGTCATTTAAGGGTCTTCAATACCACGGCTGGAAATAGCGGAATTGCCTCTGCGCTCGTGTCTGTTTATGACAAAACCAAACTCTGTAAAGTTCTAAAATTCAATTTTTACAAAGAAGAAACATTTTTGCACCTGTATATAACAACAAAAATAAATTTAAGTTTAAAGCAGTTATAGTATAATACATGTAAAAATGCCATTTTAAGGTCATTTTTGGAATTTTATCTAGTTTATATTAAAGAATAAATATAAAATCTGTTCCTATAAACAAGTGTTGTAACCCTTTGCTTGTGTAAAAATATTTTTTTGTTTATGGTTTTCTGTTTTGATTAGTCAAAAACAGACACGAGCGCCCCCCCCCCCCCCCCCCCCCCCCCCCAACTATTCGACTGGTATTGAAGGCGGACGGCCACTACGAGCGAAACGAAACTAAACTAAGCGAAGATAAGATTTCTATAAATTAGATCTCATATTCTTAAAGGCATCCGCGGCCACTTGAGCGATACTAAGCGAAAATATACAAGCAAAGATTTCAATCGTAGTTTAGTTTCGCGCGTTTTAGTTCGTGTCAGGTTCCAGCGAGTTTTGTTACGCACCGCTCAGTTTACCAGAGCCCGTTACACGTTCGATATTGTTGCTAAAAACTCAAAAATGTCTTCTAAAATAGCTCAAAGTGAGTTGTTAATTGAATGTGTTAGAAAATACGTTGTATTATACAATACTAATTCAAAAGAATACAGTGATGCCCACCTAAAAACTAAAATTTGGGAAAAAATTGCAAAAGAATGCGGCTTTTTAACAGGTAAGTTTTTATTTGACTATTATCATATTTAATTAATGGTATTATTGATAATTCTACCATGATAAGCAACCACGTAGCAAATTAAAATACATACTCCATAAAATCACACATGTAGAGTCCCTGGGGTCAATTCTCGAAAGCGTTCATTTCATTATCGTATACGAATATATCGAACGCTTTGTAACGTATGCGAAAAGCTTAATACCAAAGAATAAATACTAACGAATAAGAAGCGACACGCCGACGAAATCCTTTGATATTTTTGATAACAAATTCTTAGTGCGCATGTTGACCAGAACTGTCGCCCAATGAATTCAGCCAATAAGAAACGAGAGCATTACGCGTCACTTTTAAATATTGACGGAATGTAATGTAAATAAAATTGGATACAAACGCATAGTTACTATTAAAAACGAAATTTTTATTAGTTTTTACTTTATATCAAATTTGTTATTACGCAAGGCTCGATTTCATGAACTTCTCTAAAACCTTTAAGTAAAGAAAAATTTGAAAGACTTTATTTAGAGTGATAATCAGATATAAAATTGACTTTAAAATTAATGATGGTCATGAAATTGGCCGTTATCTTTCTATAACACAGTTTTGTTACAAATTCGGGTCCTAATTACAAACGTAGCTAAAAAAAAAATACTTACAAATGCAAAATTTTTATTAGTTTTTTACTTTTTCTGTCAGTGTTTACAAACCCATTATTAATATGTTTTAGCGTATGATAAATTTTCATTCTACAAAATAATTTTTCTACATATTCTTTTGGGAAATTCGGACACGTTGGCGTAAATTCTATTTGGTTAAATACAGCCAAAAGTTCTTTTCCAACATTTTCGTACAAACAAAGTTTCTCAAAATTTAGAGTAAACAAACTTTCCATTTGTTTCACAAAATCAATAAAATCTGCATTTGGAATTATAAGATTTCCAAAAATATTTTTATTTTTGTTTCATATGCCTTCAAATGGCAAAATAAATTTGAAGTTGTTAATTCCTTATATTCTAGTGTTTTACATATGTTACAATCATGAACTTTTAACATTTTGTTATACAGATATCCGCATACATAAATCAGTGCATTTTCTGTAAGAAGATCTAGCTCTCTAAAATCATTAAAATTAAAAATTAATCCACTATGACTGGTTGCTTTTCTTGCTGCAAGGTAAGTGACGTTACAACCGTTTGATTAATTTGATTCAAAATTTGATCAAAATCCTCCGAACAGTTTGCACTTTCACTGTGCTGAAAAGGTTTATGGAAAATAATTTTTAAAAGTATTTTGAAAGGCTTGTGGTGTTGGATTTGTACTATGACCTCCCTGGCTTCGTATTGTGCCAAAAGTTTTCCAGACAATCTTGGTTAAGACGTCTGGTAAACAAAAGTTACAATTTTCATTTTTAAAATCCTGCCAAAGCAACATCAAAGAATTAATCGACATCAGCCAACCCTCAAAGCACTTAATTTGGTTTGTAATATTCCGGCCTAAATTATTACATATTTTAATTGATTTTAACAAATTAGACATTTCCTTAAATAGGATACTTGATAATCGGCTCCCATAAAAGCTAAATTGTATGTTTTTGCGTTTTATATTTGGAAGAGTTTAAAAGATCAAATAACTTATCAAATTTTTCTAAAATTCTGCTGTTCCACAAGCTTCTGAAGGTAAAGCATTAAAAGATACATATGTTGATATGCCAATTGCAACAGATTCGCTTATTACTTGTGTTGCGTATTTTACACGCATTTTCTGAAAATTTGTTGGATATATGTGTGCATTCGTTAAACGCGGGCTAGCCTTAATGTTTTTAATTTTTCAGATTCATAGAATTGTTCAATATGTTTCCACGATGCTACTTTGTTGTTAAAACTGATATTATATTTCAATAAATTGTTTCTGACAGATTTAATCAAGTGGGGAGAATCAAAAAAATAATAAATTTTTTTATCGTTTAGAACAAAGAATGGTTTTTCAACTGTAATCAATAAATTTTGGTTAGTTCTTTGAAATTACTCCCTTGATCACTAATTATTGCTCTTACATTTGCTCCTGATTCTAGTTCGAGTTTTTCGATACATTGCAAAACAATAGATTTTAATTTATTACCTTTACAAACAGTATTTGTAAAAAGTAACAGATTGGTTGCTTGAACTTTTATATATTCCTCTGGCCATTATAACAAATACCGATTGTGCAGGTAAAAATCTATTCCCATCCCCTTCATTATGAAACCCGATAATTATAAAATAATGCCGATTTGATAGACATTTCATCTATACAAAGCAAACATTGTTTTTCTTTGACTTCTAAAGAACGTAATTTTAACTCGAGTGCACTGAATACAAAATCATTGAAACCTACTTTAAAATGTACATTTTGCGTGGTCCTTTGCAAACCTCTAATACTTGGAAGAATAAAAGTTTTTTCCAAGAGTTTGTAAGCTTTTGGGCTGGTGAAATAAAGTTTTAAAGAAAATTGTTTAAATTCTTCTGTATATCTTCTGTTTGTAGGTGATTTTTTATACAGATCTACTTGCGTTTGTACCAATCCTACAATGTTTGAAGGAAGAAAATGTTCACACATTGTTTTAAAATCTTGTTGCGTTACAGTTTTCGGTGCAGAACTTTTCAGTGCCAAATTTTTAATCTTTCTTGCCAGTTTAACTTTGGATGTGCGCAGTTTGAATATTGTCTTACGAAGTTTAGTTTTTCTGGGTGATCTTGTACTAAATGAAGGTGGTGTTTGTGTTTCCGCAGGAGATTTGAAGATTGGTATTTTCCTATTTAAAAAAATATTTTATTATCACTTTTGAACAACAAATAACCTACCTTACATTATATCTTCCTCAACAATAGACGCCAGGACATTTGAAGAACTGGGATCCGCAACACTTTGTTGCTCAATAGTAACAGTTGGCGGTGTTTGTTCGTAACCACTAAGGATATACATATATATATATATATATTCTTTTGAAGTCATTAACTGTTTTAAACTTACATTTCAGAAATAGAAAGTACAGGTTTAGCGTGAGGTAATAATCTGTTTCTATGTATGTTAAGAAACATTGTCTCTTCAAAATGCAAACCACAAACTCTTAAATTTTTATAAAAGTAATCCACGTCTTTATGAATTAATTCCAGACGTCCACACAAAGACAACCATTCAATGCATCTGTAACAATAATAAGTTATAGACATTTTAAGTAACTAATTTATATTCTTACCGATTTATATCTTGTTTAGGAAATCTATAAAAACTAATTCTACCGTCATTTTTGCTAGCACAGTTTGCTACGGCACAATGCGAAGTTTTCTTGCTCATGTTCAAAGTAAAATTAAAAAATGTTCATAAAATGTTGCACTAAACACTAACTATACACACGGAAAATTAAACAATATAAACTACAAAAGTACAATTTCACTATATACGCTCACAATCGACTAAAATTTAAATGTAACTGGTATAAATAAACGAATAACATTATAAACGCAAAATAAAAGGTTATGTGATTGTAACAGCTTTGGTATACATGCGCACTAAAAAAAGAATACCATAATGAGTCCTCCGCGTCGCTTCTTATTCGTTAGTAGTATTTATTCTTTGTTAATACCACAAATTGTATTCTCGAGCGTATTCGCTAGAGTTTTGTATTTAACGAACGCTTTAGAGGTAGTCGTAAATAAGTTCTTACGAGAACCTGTTGTCGACCAATGACAACTGCGTATTTCACCGCCAAAATTTTCTGGTTTTACCTGCAAGTTGCTCAAGGATGTTTGTGTTCATTAGCGTTCATTTCTAATTTTACAATGGATGTAAAAGGTAGTAGTAGTGCTAAGAGTGGGCGAATTTCTGAAAACCAACGTCAAATGTTGATTCAACATATAAAGGAGAATCCATAATTAATAAAAAGTAAATTTTCGGCCACATTCACTTATAAAAATGCCCAACAATTGTGGAAAAATATAGAAACAGAATTAAATGCAATACCTGGGGCAAAAAAAGATTGGAAGCAATGGAGAAAGGTAAAATAATTAATTGATGTTTTTGATTTTTGTATTGTTAGATTTACTTTTTAGACTTGGCAAGATTTCCATTCAAAAACAAAAATAAAAAGTTGCAAAATAAAAAAACACAGAATGGCTACAGGAGGAGGCCTACAAATAAAAGAGGAATTAACAAATACAGAAGAAGAGTTACTAAACATTATATCTTCTGTTGAAGTAAATGGGGACGATAATGTCTCAGAATCGGCAACCGAATTTCATCATGTAAGTTTTACATTCATACGTTACAGAGTTTCTTTGTAATTTTATTGTAGGATTTTAATGATTTAAAAAATGTTGAAATCATTTATGCTGATTTGACCGAACAACAAACTTGTTCAACCAACTTAGTTGTAGATCAGGATGGAGTTACTGAAGTTATAAGAGGTAATTTCTATACCTAAGTTCGTTCATTTGGTCGTATAACATGTATAAAACCATTCTTGTTTTTATAGCAGGCCAAGAGCAGAGCGAAATTGTGGAGGAAGAGAATGTTCATACGGAGAACACTAAAAATTTGACACCTATAAAAAAAAGGTAACAGAAAATAATTAATATGATATAATCTCTAATTTGTTTGATTTTAGGAAAACGAATTGTTGCATCACAACGTTTAAACAATAGTTTAACAGCAGCACATGAGCTCAACGAACAAATTAAACAAAAACAATAATTAAACAGAATTATTATAACGAAAAATTAATTCTAATGAAAGCACTAACAGAAGCTTTCCAACGAATTGCTTCTGCTTTGGAAGCGCTATCAAAAAAATAATACAAATAATATTTTATAAAATATAGTCTAGTTCCTAAGCAGTATGTATCTAAATAAATAAACATTTTAATTATTTGTGAAATAATTAACTATGATACGTTGTCTCATGTTACGCGCTTCTTGTAATAAAGGATTTATTCGCCCCACATTTTCTTCCACTTCTACATTTTCATTATTGACAATAAAACCGAAGTCAATTTCTTCATCAGCTTCCATCTCTGGCTCTGGCATGTTGTTTTCTATACACATGTTGTGCAATACAACACACGCATTTATAATTTTTGAAGCCCTATTAGGGCTGTAATGTAGAACACGGTGCTTCAATAAACAACGGAATCTCATTTTTAGTACTCCATTACACCTCTCGATAATGTTTCTCGTTGTTCGGTGGCACCTATTGTATGCTTCTTCGGGACTACCAGGAAGAGGATCTTGTTCAAGCGGTGTCAAACACCATGGTCGTAGAGCATACCCTGAGTCACCTAATTGTACTTATTAAAAGATGTAAAACAAATTAGTAATTAGATTTACCCAAAAGATAAAAGTCATTATGACCATTTGCATGTAAATTTTGCATCACATCTAAAACATTGCAATTGTTCCATATATAGGAGTCATGGCAACTTCCTGGATAGCGTGCATTCACATTTAAAATTTTTAACTTCCAGTCGCATATCTGAAAAAACCATTTTAGTTTTGTATACAGTTGCTACACATAAGTACCTATTAGTAAAATATCAAATAATACTTACAAGCTGAACATTTATGGAATGATATCCTTTCCGATTAATGTAACTATGCTCTGGATATATTGCATCATCACTCGGTGGAGTTATAGCTACATGTGTACAATCCAGGCATCCAATTACACCAGGAAAGCCAAATTGCTGATAAAATCTGTAAATAAGTACAAGACTGTGAAACAAAATGTGGTATTTGGTACAATGCAAGAAATTTTTAGTTATATAACTTATATGTAATGGATTATTATGGATATTTAAAAGTAGATTTCTTACCCATTCCGCAATATATTCATTTCATTTAGATTCCTAGGATATCGAACATACTCATTAAAAACTTCAGGTCGATTTAAAATATCTACAATTTCATTTAGAGATCTTGAAACAGATGATTGACTTTTTGCTAAAAATAAATCACTACCAATATTCATTTGATAACTACCAGTAGCCAGAAAACGTAGTGTAATTAACACCTGTAAATAGTATAATATATGTATTGGTATAAAATATTAAATGCACTTTTCACCTTAGTTCGAATGGTAAGCGCAGAGGTTCGAGAAGGTGCTGGTAGGTGCTGTGATACAATGTTTATTAATGTATTCGTCAATTCTTTATTTAATCGAAACAACCGAATAAATTGATGATCAGTTAATTGAAATGGATCGATTGAGTTATAATGTCTTCTTGGTCTTTCAGCTAACTGCTCTGCTTCATTTATTATATGAATTAATTGAAAATAAGCGATTTCGTCCATTGTATTAAACGTGAGACACGAAGTAGATTTTAATTTGTCAGCAAACCAAAATGATAACTAAACTACAATCAATATTCACAAGCTATAGATAATACTAAAATATAACCATAATTAAAAATTTAAATAACACTAACAAACAATAAAAATTTAAATAACACTAACAAGCAATATAAATAACAATAAAAGTTCAAAAAATTCTAAAGTATTCTTCCAATTTTATTTAACGTAAACGTAGACAAAAGTAAGGTTATAATTCAGGACAGAGTTTTAATTTTTTGCAATAACGCATACGTTTGGTCAAAACGAATACTATTAACCATTCGTTACAGTGTCGAACGAAAAGTAATCGACTATTAACGCATGCTAAACTCGAGAATACAAACATCGATTTCGGATTCGATAACTCGCTATTATCGCATACGTTTAGAAACGAACGCTTTCGAGAATTGACCCCCTGGTCACTTCATTGTTTTCGGATATACTTTCAGATAAATAATTGTGTAGAATACATGTGGCTTTAATAACAGGATCAACTACTTTGACGGGAATTTCGAATGGACTTCGATATACTCTCCAACGTGCAGCCAAAATTCCAAAAGAATTTTCTACAATCCTACGTGCCCGGCATAGGCGGTAGTTAAAATGTTCAAGCCTAAGATTGCTAGAAGCTTGTCTGTTCGAATAAGGTCTCATTAAATATTTTAGCAATGGAAAAGCCTCATCTCCGACAGCCACAAAAGGCATTAATTTACCGCCATTATACAACGGTTCATCTGGTGGCAAATTTTTAGCCAAATTTAAACGTTGGCCTAGTGGGCTGCTCGAAAAGATTCCACCATCACTGAATCGACCCTTGGCCCCCACATCTATGTGATCAAACTGCCATTTTTTCTTAAATTCAGCAGCAATGGTTTTTAAATCTTCTGTACATCTTCTGGCATAAATTGTGGTTGCAATCTCAACCACAATGCTTGACATACATCCTTGACGCATCGTGCCACAGTTCGTGGACTTACTCGGTAGCTATACGCTATACTCTTGTATGAGTTTCCTGTTGCCAGATATCTAGAGAAAATATATAATTAAAATGAATATCAACTCCTAAAGTTTTCGATTTAAGAGCGTTTATTTTTAAAATTTCATAAATTAAAAGATCGAAAAACTTTTAACAGTTTTAGTAGTAGGGAGTTATGGACATTTCTATAAAATAAGTTGCCATAGTGACTATGTAACAAAAAATTAATTTCATCCATAGCCCCCTATTATTAAACATATTAAAAGTTTTTCGATTTTCAATTTATGAAATTTTATAAATAATTGCTCCTAAATCGAAAAGGTATAGGTAGTATAGGCAAAGTATACATATTCTTAGAGCTGGTTTTATCATCTTCTCAAATCCATATTATTATACGGGGTGTTCCATTTAAAATGGCGATGTTGCCGCCAGTTTAGAGTAGAAGCGGCAACACGGCATGGTCCAAAAATATTTTTAAACTGTTGATCGTGGTCGTTTATCCCGGTTGCAAGTTTCAAAATAATCCGTCATTTAGTTTTGTATAAACGTCTAATACGCCATTCACCGTGAGACACTCTGTATTAATATTCTACCCACTTAATGCATCAGTTAGTATGTGTCATATCATCTGATTGATATTTATTATCAATCTGTACTTCCATATAATTTTGATACAGGGTGGCCCATTAGTGTGTGGAAGTGCAAGTAAATTATGGTCATTTTGAACATTTAATAAAATAGTTTTAGTTCTTTCTTATTTGTTGTTAGTTATTTTTGTTTACTTTGTTTATTTTGAGTTTTGTAGATAACGTATTTATTCCATTAAAGTTTTTAAAGGTAGAAAATTACTGGTTTCATTTTGTTACAAAAAATTACCGAAAATAGAAGTATTTTAAACGTCATATTCAGAGTTTACTTGTAAAAAACGTGAATATTTTCAATCATACACTAAAATGCAATTTTCTTAAAACAGTCAATTTTAGAGACTATATTGTAAAGACGTAATTTGAAGGAATAAAATAGTTTTATAAGATGGTAAAATAATATACTGGGTGTTCCATTTAAAAAAAAGGAGTTTTGGCTAATTGAAATCTCCTGAATTAATGCTTATCTGAAAAACACCCCGAACCCCAAATGAAACTTCTACTACGTTCAGACATTTCAGCCATCCTTTACCTTCCTAATTACCAAATTAGTTTACTTACATATCACTAATAACGTTTACTAGGTAGCATTTATAGTGCACCAATTATCGTCAAATCTTCATATTTTTCGCTACAACTTGGCAACGTCACAATTTATGGGAAAAGAAGAGACACGGCTAGATGCATTATTTTACGCTGAATTCGATAGCAAACAAATATACAGGGTATTATATTTAAAAAAACCTTATTTCGTGCTGTCCCGCTTAGGCTCAACACCCTGTATATCTCAAAATATTTTAGAAATGTGTATCTGCGTATATAAACAACTTTTATTTGAAATTTATTTTAAAATATTTTATACTAAGTTATTGCACTTCCACACACTAATGGGCCACCCTGTATATTCATACTTTTTGATGTATTAATAACTTAATGAAACACAGAGGTTTCTGATGAGGTAAATGAAAACGTATATGACGATATTTATGGGTTATCTGATCGGGAAGTTTCCGGAGTTACTGAGACTCCATCCACATCTAAGGAGAAGAATCTTAAGAGAAAAGTAAGTGCAACTCAACAGCAAATCGATGATAGTGCACGTGTAGCTCCAAATATGAAAAAACTTACAAGAACGAAGACAGTGCGTGAAAGACAGTGCGTTGGAATTTCTTAAAGAGCAAGCAAGGAAACGTGAAGAGAGATCGGAAGCTAGGCAACGACAAAGGGATGTGGGGCTTCACTCATCCCAGGACAGTCTTAAATTATTTTTTGACTCTATGTATGAAGCCACGAAGATTTTGCCATTACAGCAGCAGCGTGAAGTAAGAAAAGCTCTTTTCAATACAGTTTCTACAGCTGAAATGGTGGCTGACAATCAATGTAATGGCAACTCTACGCCAAATTCAATATAAGATTCCAACGGGACTAAACCCTTTACACCAGCTACATCCAATTTGGGAGCTTCGTATGTACATCAAAATTATATGAGAAATACGAATAACGGATTTCAACCAAATGATATGACACATAATGATATTGAACAACCAAATAATATGTCTATCTATATAAAAAAAATTGTTACTAATTAAATAATAACTATTTTTGTTCGTCATTTACACAATGAAGTAGTTTCTTCCGCATGTAACTTTTATGTTTGAATGGTTTAGACAGTGTTATGTTTGAAATAATAACACTATTCTGGACTTCCATTGTCTATATTTTATTTTAATAGATTGCAGATTCAATATCAATTGAAACGTTGTGTTTATTCTATTAAAATAAAATATAGACAATGGAAGTCCAGAATAGTGTTATTATGTAACTTTTATCTTTTTTGTACAATAGTTTTAAACTCATTCGTTATTATAATATTATATTGTAATTGTTTACACAACTTTTTTTAGGCTTAAATTTAAACTGTGATACCGTTATGTTAATTTTTCTTTGTTTTCTTTATAAATTCATCCTTGAAGAAGCCCACGCTTGTTGGGCGAAACGTCGGCAAAATTTAACGACGTTGTTTTATATTCTCACCTCCACCTAAAGGAGTTCTTCTAAGAAACAATAAAATAATTAATCCCGCTTGTTGGAGGATTATTTAGAGAAATAAATAAAGAAACATTTTGAGACTATAATGAACTGATGTGATACGTATTAAGATTTTCGCTATATCTTAAATTTCAGCCCTAATCGATTTAACCCTTTAACGTGCAAAATTAATTAAGAATTAAGAAAACTTTTTTTTGTCAAATTCGATTCTAATGTGAAAGAGTAATTGTCCTAAACCAATATTTTCTCATTTTATACACTACATATTTTTTTCCTTAAAGTTCACTGGTATAACTGTGATACCATTATAAACATTCACAGATAAAATTATGCTTTTATTGTAATAAAATGAATATTATAAAAATTATAACATTAGAAACAAAAAATATATAATAAAAAAAGTCAGAAACAGATTATTACTTATTGTTACAATGGAATGGCACAAAACAAACTAAACACAAAGCAACTTTGCAGTCACTACATTCCATTGTGGATCGCGTTTGTTTTCCACGTTTGCTGCATTCCGCGCAACGTCTTGAGGTGGTTCTTTGGGGCAAATGTGCCACATTTTGAAAACTACCTGGTATGGTAGGAGGGGGACCAGGTTTTTTCTGGCGGTGAAACCTTCAATCAAATTGTCCGCAAGACGAGATCTAAACTCCAAATGAGTATACGGTTTTTGACGAGGATCCTGTGCTTTGATTGTATGCCTGTATAAAATATAACTATTTACAACACAGGCATCAATAAGGTAGTAAAAATCTTGATCCACCACCTACGACTTTTCCAAGCAATGCTATAGGTCGACATACGTTGATCAAAACGGTCGACCCCTCCCATATTTTTATTATAGTCAACAATAGACTTAGGGCAAATTACTTCTTCGCGCTCTCCTGTTTTGGTTGTTCGAAGAACAACTCCTGTTTCACCAGCGTGGTGCATATTACTGGTAACTGTAACACACTTTCTGCCACGGTCCTTCCATTTTGCAACTGATATTTCCCCACAAACGGCCACATCAAACTGGCCCATTGTCATTTTTTTATCATTGACCAACGACTCTTTGGGAAAAAATTTCTGTTCGGCCTGACGGTTCCACAGCCAAATAAGCCTTTCTCAGCTAGTTTGTTCATTAGAGGGAGTGTAGTAAAAAATTATCAAAAAAAGACAAAAACCTTTATTTTGCAAATCTTTTGATAATTTTAAAATTACTCTCTCTCCTAAAGTGTGCTCATCCGCTAAGCTTTTGCCTTCATAAACATCAAAGCACAATAAATACCCAGTTTCAGCGCATGCCATAGCCCATATTTTGAAACCTCTTTTATGGGTTTCATGGGCATGTACTGCTTTAGTGTTGAGCGACCCTTGAAAGCTATCATACTTTCATCAATAGATATGTTTCTACTGGGCGTAAAAGATTTCCCAAACACTTCATTCAAGCTCGTGATAAGCGGCCTCACTTTGTACATTTTGTCAAAGTTACATGCACCTCGAGCTGGCATGGTTGAGTTATCGTTCACATGCAAAAACGTAAAATTTTAAAATCTTTTCATAGGGAAAACTTCTGAAATTCTCGTGTTATGAAAATTTTGATTTGTGGACCAATATTTCCTTATAGTGGGCAAAGTGTTAAAGCCCATTATTATTAAAACCCCTAAAAAGCTTTTGTTTCGTCCACATTTAAATGTAGATTAGTCCCAGATTGTGTCGCATATAAATTTGATTGTAAAACAATATTTTCTATCGTCGAATTTGTAAGAAAATTAAAAAAAAATTGATGGGTTTAGTGGTGTCAATCTGTAAAAGTTATTTCAATTACTTTTCATAGAATTATTGGAATTACCTTCACGTTTGGTCCACTACTCTGGGTAAAATTAAAAGTTTTGTAGCGTGTTGGTTCAGATGGTGTTTTCGACCAAGTGCCAAAGTTACTAACTTCTAGTAATTGTTCGTCTTCAGAATCACTATCGACGTCTTCAAGTCCTCTCCGAAGTGGGAGCGGTAAATTTGGTGCATATGGTGGATCATCAACAGAATCATCGCAGGATGAATTGCTAGATTCCATTCGCCGACGTTTGGCTACTGGCAGAGAAGGTGCTGTAGAAGGTCCTGGTGCAGCATCAAAGGAAATTATTTTGTCGGCAGGACTTGGTACCCGGGATGATGAGTTGCTACTCAAACGAGAACTAATTGATGACCGCGTGGTGGTTGATTTTGTTGTTGTTCTTTCAAGTTCATCATCCGCGTCGGAATCACCTCCGATGTCGGAATTTACCGCTTGCTCCTCCGAAATTTCAAGGGCAGCGGCTAATAAATCTTCATCAGATAACGGTTTGTTCCAATGCAACCAATCTTTATAACTAGACATCTAGAACGTCATGAGTTTAGTAAGTTTATCTTCTGTAGATAGGTGTACATATACCTATATTTATTTGATATTATGTGAAACGATTTTGGAATTGATTTGCAACATTTTTGCAAAACTTGAACATGAACTGTACGTTACAGTGGTAATCCTACCCTATCATAAACAACAGGTAAACATTTTTTTTGTCCACTTCAGAATATTTATCTCAATTCCTCAACTTTTGTCATACCAAACAATAACAATACATTCAAAATATTTCAATGTATGTTGTTCACTTTCTCACAACCGATCCGAACGTAAATCAAACAATTCAAAATAAACTTGTGTCAACTACAACAACATAAAAATGCGTAACGTCAGTGTGGCTAGTACGATGGAGGAAATATCGTTATATTTTCCGAGCGCAAATACATCGAATAAAAAACTAAGTCAATTTGATAAATATAATGTTGAGTCTACATGTTTGCCTAATATCTAGATCAGAAAAGCTACATAAAAATAGTTATTCAACTTAGAAAATTGGCATGACCGTATACTGGACATCGCAAGCAGTAATAAAAAATTATTTTCTTCAAAACCGTGTGAGATAATGAACAAATTTACTTATAAGTATTTTACATTTAAGTATATTACAAGCAAACTTACCTGAAAAATCACAAAATAACTGTTCAAAATCAAATAAAACACGTAAAACTGCAAGACTTGAACAAAAATGGTAAACACGAAGGCCGTAAATGCACAGTGGTAGCTTAAGCTACCAGTGTTCGCTTGATTTCGTTATACAATCGTTTATTTACGAATTTTGGTAAGTTTTCCGACCAGTGCGCGTTTAGTGATGCATTTAAACTATACTACGACTATTAGATTCAGTTTAAATCGTAATTTGTTATTAATGTGGCTCTTATTGACATACGGTAGGATATCCTACCAGAGAGCACTAAAGGGTTAATTGTATTTTATGTATGCAACTTATGTTTGTACGGGTTAAATTTATATGAACTCAAAATTCAAAAATGAATTAATTAAATGTGTCTTGTTTGTTGGGCAAATGATACATGTACGTACAACTTTGACAAAAATTTCTATTATTCTGCAGTATGAACATTTATACAGTATTATACATGGTGATTCATTGGTAAATGTGCATACGTTGGGCTTGGATAGGGGACATCAAGAGGATTCTAAAAAACATATATTGCACAGATGTCCAATTCTTTATAACCAACATAAAGGGTATTTTATTTATTTTGTTTATTTCCTTATTTGCTCAGTACTCACAACCATATTGTGATTTTTTTAATATTTGCAACACATTTGCACTGTCCGGTAAACTATCTAATAGCATATAAACTTAATGTTAATCCAGGTACCTATTTAAAAAATTTTGGTTACTTAAAAAACACCCTGTACTTATGTCAAAATTTTGAAAAACTGCCTATTTGAAAAGAGCCGAAAAAACCGAGTTATAATAGATACTTTTCTACTTTCCGCATACAATTTTGTTTTAACTTAACAAACTTAAGGATTTATCAGTACGTTTAGTATTGGGAATTAACATGTAAAGTTTTCAATTTTTTGTTTGAGCTTTCTGTCACCCGAATCGATTTTGCGTGTCATATGTCAAAATGTAGGACGGAATGTCCTCTATCCGCTAACCACCTTCCTTTTTGACAAAGGTCACCTAAATGACCTACAGGTCAACCAAACAATGGTCTTCAAAAAATGACCAGATGTTCTTTGGCAACCAAACAAACTTGTTAAATCAATAAATTTAAACAAGTAAACAAAAAATATTGAAAAGTGGAAAGCACATTCGAATTGTACCTCCACCTCATTCAGGAGATCAATATTACAATTACAAGAACTTATTTTATTGTCCTTATGGTTTTGATGAACTAAAACTACGAATTTATTTTTGTTGATGTGGGAAAAAACGGTAGACTATCTGATTGTGGTGTTCTTGAGTATACAAATTTCTACAAGAACTCCAGTAATCGGAGTTAAATTTGCCAGATCAAGTTGATACAATTGAAAATTTAAATTTTTTTGTTTGTTGGAGATGAAGCCTTCAGCCTTCATGAAACTTTGCTGAGGCCTTTTTCACAGAGGGAGCTCAACTATCAGAAACGAATCTTCAATTATAGGTTATCTAGAGCTAGAAACGTTTCAGAAAATGCATATGGTAGAATAGCGAGCAAGTTTAGGGTTTTACATACTGCAATAAATATGGCACCTACAAAAATAATTCATGTTGTCTTTACTATTTGTATATTGCATTATGTTTTACTTAACCTCAAAACACCATATTCAAATAGTAGAACGTTTGATACTTATAATTCTCATGGTAATGTTCAATTGGGAGACTGGGGAAGCAAAAATAATGTAGATCTGATTAATCTACAACAAAATAATAATGGTTTGGGTTTATTATTTTCATTTTTTTGCCCAGGCTATAGCTGTTGCATCAAATTCGTCAAGTGATTCTGTGGTTTCCAGTTGAGTCAATAATTTATAAAATCTATTTGCGTTTTATTATTGGAAGTTTTTCTTTTTTTAATTGGAGTAGGTGCACATTTAGGCAATTCTTGAGATAATGGTGCTTCTATTGGAGTGTCAGTAGATATCTAAAATATAAAAAGAATTTATTGTTGTAGTTTCCATCCACAAAGCAAGATTGGCGTGAAGTAACAGCTGGATTTTAAAAAAATGGCAATTTATAAATTGTGGAGGGGCAATGGATGACAAACATATACGTATTGTACCTCCTCCACGCAAAATGGCGTATTTTCGGTCTAGTCCGCAAAAGGTTTTCAACTATTTCAGTTGGGATGATATTAAATTTGGAGTTTATCTGCAAAACTCATTAACTGACATTGAGTATACTTTTCAGAATAGTACATTTTCTGTTGCTCATAACTTACTAACTTTTTTCAAAATCTTATTAGTTTCCTCACATCACAAGTGGTTATAATAAAAAATTGAATTACGTTTACAAATCATTAAAAAATGTACCTACCTTTTTGGCACCCTCAAGCAAACTTTTTAAAGCGTTTTGAAAATAAAGAACGGAGTTACTTAGTTTTGAAACCAAAATGGATTTATTATTACGAACAAAAACTTTAAACAATTTAAAAAAGGGAAAAACAAAATTTAAGATAAATGAAATTAAATATGACTTGATAGAGGACAATCCTCCTCGTTGCAATTGCAAAAGTCTTCGTCCTCCAAACCTCCGTCTACTTCCTGATTATTAGATAAAATTAATTATTTGTAAAATAAAAAAATGTTGTTTTCTATTAAATTTTTGTACGCAGCTTCCAAAAGTTTTTTGATGCTTGTTAGCTTTCCACCTTTAATTTTTTTCCTAACGGAATTTCATTCATTTGAATTGAGCTTACACTTTCTCCCCGTTTTAGTAATGTTTCGATTTTTTATTCATTTTCGTTTCGGTAAAGTAACTCGCTTTTTATTTTTACTACTGGTTCCAGTTTTGACTGAGTTCCTTTCATTTCTTTCTTAAAAAAAATTGTTTAATTTGACTCAATCCAACAATTTTCTTAAAAACGTCGCCTAATTCCTTTGAATTATAAATTTCTCCAAGTTTTCTTATAGTGCCTACTTCTTTGTAAATAGTATAATATTCTTCCTTTTTGATAATTTGTGAACGGCGTCGCAAAATCTGTTCAACCCTTTCAAATACACGGTCCGCAGGCATATACAAATGCCCTCTAACGGGAAAAATGATAACAATTTTCTGAATGTTATTATTCCAGTTGTAAAGCAGGTTTATCAGAGCGTAAATAACAAAATTATTTTTGTTTTGGTCTCCACAGCCGTCGGCAAAAAACCTAACTTGGGTTCAATTTTCTGGATATTTGTAAGTAGAAAGAAAATGCATGAGGGCAGATCCAACTTCATTCGGACCTCTACCTGCTAAGTCTTCTGTCCAGAGATAAAAGAAGGGGTCATGAGTATTAATATCTGTAATGCACAGTGTGTAGAATGATATCTGACTTGAATAATAGTTTTTGCTAATTGGCAGTTTAGGCAACGGCTGTACCTACTGCATATCAAAGCAGAAGGAAACACTATTTTCTGGTTCTTTCATCATTGTCTTAAATTGTTTACCTCGCAGTCTGTGCAGTTTTAATTCTGTGATGACTATTTTTTTGTTCTAGGTCTAGCACAGTCTTTCGTTCATTTTTCAAAGGATAACATAAGCTGCATGTGTCGGAGGCCGGTGAGCCAAACCCGATGTTGAAATTTTGAGTGAAATAGTTATAAAAAAAACAATAATTTTCTTTGAACGCTTGTGGAACTTCTTTGTTGTACATTTTGTGGAGTATAGAGACATTCAGTTCAGAAGATAAATAGATTCGTCTACTCTTCTGACGATTGTAATGAGATTCACGTCCTTTCAGTTTCTCTATAAATTCCTTAATTTACGTTTATTGGCAGTACTCTTTGATCTTCTGTCACCACCGCGATTTTCTCTTATACCTGAACCCTTTTTGATTTGACGTGCAATTGATCTCAAACGTCCTTGCCGAATGCCAACTACTTTACAAAAGAAATTCTGGCACACACGCTTTACATTCTAAAAAAAATAATAGTATTACTTTCAAAGTACGTTTTTTTTTCTTATTTCCCTTTCCAGGTTTGGTGTCAAGGACTGTCATCATACACGCAAGTTTTGTATCTTGCACAAGCTTATCGGGAACTGCATACAATTTTGATCGTTCTGAAACTAAGTTTTCCTTACTTAATTCAGAGCAGAGGTACTTCTTTTTAATTTTGTTGTCGCAACTTATTTCCACGTTTTCGAAGATTCGGGTGGTGATCCATGTATCTATTATGATTCAATAATAACCGTTCTGAATAAGCTGCATTCGGTGCAAAATAAAATCATATATACCTTAACTTTTTTTGTTTCTCACGTTTAGAAACCGCTGCCTTCAGTTCCGTTCGGCTGCATCTCTTTATAACCTTTAACCGCTACCACGAAAAACGCTTAAGTTACCGCTACCATCGGTATGAGATACCGCTATATACAAATCGTTGAATATTATGCTATATACATATATGTTTAACTAATCTGAGACTATTTTTTAATATTTCTTTATTGAAACTTTAGAAAATAATACAAATTAAAAATAAAATACCTTTTCTGCATTAAATATCTATTGCAATATAATAATAAACTTTTAATTTTTGTTTCTGTTTTTTACACAGTTATCACACATTTTTTTTGTGTGTTCTAAGCAAATTGGTTTGTGACATTCTCTACAAACAAAAAATGTTTTTCTCTTTAACTTAGAAGGACATAAAAACAAGTTTTCTTTGTTTGGAGTCGTTCATCATTTGCTTCTTTTTCGTCTGATGCTATAATTATTTGCAGTAAACATTCTATACGACTTCTTAGTTCCCTCGGCAACTTAGGGTTTTCATCATATCTCCGTTGCATAAATGGTGTAATCAAACTTTTGCCAATATTTTAAGGAAATCACATCGATCCATGGGTTTATAATTCTTGAAACTTTGATATAAAACATAGGCATTAACTGTGCACATATTGATCATTTGCAAGAATACCGCCATTGTCCACCTTCGAGTTCTTCTGCAACAAGAATAATTTTCACATTTCTTATCCAGAGTATCTACTCCTCCTTTGGTCATATTATAATCAGCAATCATTTCTGGTTTGCCTGTATCAGAATCATCTTTTGGAAAATGGTGCATGGATGAAATCAGCAATACTGCTTTGTTCTTCTTGGGAGTAAAGGAAAGCAAAGTAATATTGTCATTATATGCATATAGTTTGGTTGCAATTTCTCTTTTTTATCTGGCAAAAACAGGCAGGAATCATGGGTTTATTCTTTTTAATGTACCCAAAAAGTTAATCCTCTTTTCTGTAATTCTGTCACCAATTCTAAACTGCTGAACCAATTGTCTGCTGTTACATTTCTGTTACTTGTTTCAATTGGTTTTACTAACTTTAGGACAGACTGCGTGGGAACTTTCATTTTTTTTCTTCAGCCGACAAGTCGTAACTATCTGAGCCCCTTCCGCAATAAATATAGGCGTTGTACAAATAATTATTTCTAGCATCTGTAAGGCACATAATCTTGATTCCGTATTTAGCCGGCTTTTTCGGCATATACATTACAAATCCACAGCGACCTCTAAAAGGGACTAAGCTTTCATCAATACAAGCAAAACAACCTATGGAAAAGTTTCGTTGAGAGTTGTCAATGAAATTTTTGAAGATTCCTGAAATTGCTGTCGCTCTATCCAACTCTTTCCTTTCTTCTCGATCCATGGCATTATCAAATCTCAGCACTACTAATAAAGTTTCAAACCTCCTTCTCGTCATGGTACATCTAAAAACATCTCTTCCAGTGCCATCTGTTGCAAACAAACCCTCTATACTCTCTCTGCCTGCCTTGAAAACTTCTGAGTATATAAGCAATCCTAAAAGGCTTTCATTTCCATAACATCTACATCTTGTACTGTTGCATGGTCCTGATTTTTATATTTTGCTCTGCATTGAGCCATTTTCTGGTTGGTATATATAATAATATTATTTATCATTGTATTAGTAAACAGTAAATCCCACACATCAACAGGGTTTGCGTAGTCACCTAATGCCTTAGCCGGCCCTCGTATTCCAGGCAAACTTCGTACTAAATTGTGACTTCGTGTTCTGGAGTTTGCAGGTGGCGGTCTCTTCGACCTACAATTTAAGAAATAAAAACTAAAAATATTCTCATAAAAACTAATTTAAAATATCATTCAAGCTTTGTGTACGAAAAATTACTTGATTGATTTGAACGTTTACAAACAAAAGTACCATAGAGTAGGATTTTTCATTTCTCGTCCGTAATAAAAATCTTGTCTTCTTATTGAACTCTGTTGTTCATTTTCTGATTCTTCTTCTGTTTCCATGTCGTCGTCATCTACAGATTGCAATGATTCTGTATCGTGCTCACTTTCAGAAACATGGCTTCCATCATCACCATCGCTAATAAAAGTATTATCTTCATTTAAAACTTTCATGCACCATTCTTCAAATTTTGGGTCATCAGGATGCATTCGAGATGGTCCAGCTTGTTGTGACATGTTTAGTAAAAATAATTCACTAAAAACATATAAAATGTGCAAGTAATTAAATTCATTGATATCGTGTTTTATGACACTTACCCTACCTACCGGTATATGATACCCCTATCATACAAAAATCATGCAAGTAATGTAAGTATGGACGTTGCAACTGTTCTCGCACTACTAACGTTTGTATTAAAGCGTTTCCGAAAGGTACTTAGACATGCGCCCTTGTGAAATATTTATTTTCAAAACTAAACAGAATAGACAAATGGTGACGGTATGAGTTACCGCTAAGTAGCGGTTAAAGGATAACTAAGGTATTAACACCCGCAAACACGTGCAAATTAGACAACACCAACAATTTAACGAGCTTATGTTAAAGATGTCACTATGTTTAACACCGTTTTGAAAATAAATTACCTATACGTCGTTATGAAAATAAAGAAAATGTTAAATAAGTGCTTTTGGTAATAAACTCTTGTTAGAACTAAGTTTCATTAGGGAATAACGTAGTTTTAAAGCCCAACATTATCACCACCGAAAGAACTTATGTTAATCTAGCTAGCGCAACATTTTGTTCAAATTCGGAATTTTTTCGAATTAATGAGATTTGCAGATAAGGTCCACAAATACTAAATCTCTATTAAGTACCTATAGTAGAGTTTACAAATCTTAAACACCTTCTAGAAAATGTTTTCGTTTGCACTTTACTGCTAAAATCTAAGAATAACTTTAAATCATACCTCATGCCTTAAGAATGTAAAATCGACTGGTCGTCCAAAAATCGTACTGTACAGGGGGTGACGGGGGTTAATTTTCCCAAAATTGCCAAAATTTTTTTTCATTTTTGATACCTACGTCGTGTAGTTATACATCTTGCAAAATTCTATTTCGTTACTCTCATTAGAAATACATTTTTTCTTGATGTTATAAACAGCGTTCTCAATGCTTTTATATGGCGCCCCTTAACGGAAAACAACTCGCCCTGAAAACACATATAAAAATGGAATATTTTAATACGATGTCACGGTGGCGGCAGTCGGCCGCCGTGATGCGAGGAAAGGTTACATTCCCGTGAGAAAGGTAAACAAAAAGCGACTTTACGTCAAGTCGCCCATATAAGTGCGCTTTTCGTATCTCGCTCTATTTGCTCCGTGCAAATGTACAGATATGCTTAGTATATCAGGAGGGACTTATTTCTAAGAATGGAATTAATGATCACTTATGTTTGATTGACTTAATCATAATTAGATTTTTTCTTGTATTTTCTGTAACCAAATTATTTTTAGTTATTTTCATACCTGTCAGTAAAACACAAAAAATTATTTTGGTGTTATATTAGGGGCGGTACACAATTTTCTTTGTTTCATTTGAAATCGCTAGAATTTGTAAAAATAAACAAATAACAAGCAGAAAAATACGATGTAAATTAATGTTAAATAGGAATTTAATAGAATTATAAAAAACAATAATATTTAAGAAGTTACTGGTAATATATGTAACTGAGCGTTGGGCTTCCACATTTCAATTTGCTGAATAGTTATGTAGTTTGACATACATTTGAAGTCTATAGTAACGAAAATAGAACACTATCATAAATAATACAAATCTACAAAGGACGAATACACAATTATAAAACTAATGATTATACCAGGAAAAAAATATAATTTACCAACGGCTAATCAGAGTCCGAGTTTGAGTCATTTTCAGATAAAATATCTTCAGAGGTGAATATAGGGGCAGTAGTTCTGATGGGTTTGTTGCCACATATTAGTTGAGCCATGCATTTGCATGAAGCAATACAATTATTTTGTTTTCTTTTGCACGAACATAGTAGCCGGCACCCTATAGGAATTCCTCAATTAACATAACATTACGAAAAAAATGTAATACATATACCTTTTTTGCAGCTTCAAGTATTTAGAACAGAAGTATCCTCTGGTAATGTTGCTTCCGTTGTCAATACAGGTATTACTTTTCCATTTTCAACATTCCACCCGCAATTTAATAAATTCGGTAAAGATTGTATGGGTATTGTACTGTTCAGCCATATTTTAGTCTGACAGTGAACACGACGACAATGTTTTATTAAACTATCTAAAGTTGGGGACAGTTTGTTGATAGGTTTCGAGAAAGCCAAGATTCCTCTTAGGGCGTTTATGCATTTAATATTATCATTTGTTGTATATAAACGAATCACAAATTTTTCTAGGTCATTAAAATCTACTTCGTTCAAATACTCTTCACAGCCGACCCTAGCAAGTAAATTGTAATGCGATAAAAAGACCTTCCAACATCTTCTTTTGCCGAGTTCTACAAACTGACTAGTTGTGTCACAACCTCTTAACGCATGAAAGGCTGGTAAGCTCTTTACCATTGAAGTATCCATTTTAAATTCACGAATTGCAATAAATCGTTTGTTATCTTTAGTTCCAACTTTCATCCAAATCCTAATTTAAAATAAGCAAGTAGTACTAAAACATCTGTGTCTTTACAATCTACTATGCATCTTGTATAGCCATCCAGTTTCGCCAATAAAAAGTGTAATATAATTCGTGTATCGGCTTCTTCGTGAGATGATACTAATAAGTTACTTATTAAATTATAATTTGTTTTGTACTATAGTACGTCAAAAAATCCTCCACTGGTAACAAAGTTTACTCCCAAGTTTAAAGAATATTCATGCAACTGATTACTCAAAAAGTTTGTTAACTGTTTTTTATTGTAAATTGAATGGATAAATAAATGCCATTGCTGAGGTAGTAAAGTATCGCTACTTTTAATCGCCCGCTCTATACTTTCTTTCAAACCTCTTTTTTGCCTTGTACAATTCTTTATCGAATTTTCTTTGTAATGATCTAATACCAAATCTATTCTCTGGCATTGTAACGATTTTTAAATACAATTGATTTTAAAACATTCGCATAATCGCCGAATGATTTGGCAGTAACGGGTTTGCCAAGGCCCTGTATCAATGCCATTCCATCAAATACGTGACATGTTTTATAATTCCCCAATGGCAAGTTTTTACAGCTAACAGTGAATTTTTCCAAGATGTTACCTAGTGCAGATTTATTTGAAAGGGTAGATATTATTCCAGCAGGTGCAAGGGACATTGGATAAGCTGTCAGTTCATGTTTAAAAATACTTTCATATTTAACATTCCTTCCCATTTCTTTAGCGGCTAATTCCTGGCCTTTGTGCAATGTCTTCTTATTTCAACAGCAGTTAGTTTGATGGCAGTGTGATGAAATGTTGGTAGATTATTTTTTTAAGGTTTATAAAAGTTAGAAGTACCAACCATGTCAAGAAATACCTTAAGAGCTTCTTCTCCAGTTTTATGTGCTCTTAGAAGAGACGTTTGAACTACTTCAGAAGCAATTTCATTAGTTGAAATAACCATAAGGCGATCATCACTTTTGGAAAAACAGCAAACCTTGAAAATTCACTTTGTAATTTCTGCACAGAATCTTCATCGACTTTTATCCGTTTTCTACCACATTCTACGTTTTGGATAGATAAGTCGTTCAGAATGTTCAAAGATGACCGAAATTGATCTAACATTATAGCTTACGTACCATTCATCCAATTTAGTACTATCTTTTGTTAATCCTACTATACCTCCTGCGTCCTTTGAGTTCTTGTTTATATGATCCAATGCATGATCTACAGAAAGTAGATTAAAATTTCCATTTAATCGTTTAACAACAAAATTTCCGTTCGTAAATTCTTTGTAAACTTCTGTTGCTGTGTCGGAAAGTTTATACATGTCTAATAAATATATTGTTCCCCATCTAGAATAATTCACATGATCGAAGGCCAAAAAAAGGAAGTCATTTTTCTAAAACTGTTTAAATGTACTTCCCAACTTCCTGTTCTCTCAGCAAACACAAATTCTAATAAAATTTCAACTAGCTCTATGTAGGAATACCAGTATTTGAATGTTGCCGTTTGGGACTCAATAAATTCTGGAAATTCTTTAAATAAATCTTTTATATTTGAAATTTTATGGAAACTTGGTAACGCGTCCTCCTTCTTTTTTATACGATCGCGGATTTCCGATGAACAAAGATGAAATAAATTCAAACAATGTACAGAAGGGCTTTTGTATTCAATAAGCTAATTGTTAAATAAGGGAATTAGAATTCTTAAAAGGCTTTCATACGTCAATTTATGGGCTCGTATTGCTTTATTATATTTTTTTCCTCCTAAAATTCCATCAATGGCGGACTGACCGAATAGACCACTTTCTAACCATACATCTGCGAGTCCCGAATTCGACATAAATTGTCTAATAATTTTTAAGAAGTTCATGATAATATGAAATCCACCTAGACGAATAATTACATTTTTTGTATCCTCGGGTTTATGCCATTGCAGTTCTTTTGCCTTGTAATAAATTGCTTGACCAAATGTTATAACTGTACATGAATTATTCAATTTATCAGCAATTTGTTTAAATTTTATAATCACGGTCCAAATTGTATCGTATTCAGAGGTAACATGGGGTAACAAAGGTAAATATCCATACGTTGTTGTATTAGGGTTGTTTTCATAAATTAATTTATGAAATCCGGACCACTGCGGAATGACCATATCTTCATTTTCAGAGTCAGTCATTCTACATATGCACCAAGCTAAATTTTGATACTTTAGGTTGTAGTTGAGATTTTCACCTTTCTTAGTTATAATAGTCTGATTTTCCACAGTTTGTACCTTTCTTTTAGTTTTGTTAAAGTAAATGTTTTGGATTGAATGAAAGTCTTCAGGAATCGCGAGTTTCACGTGATATGGAACGAATTTGAAATTTCCAGGTATAACTTCATTGATTGGTCCTCTCTGAATGCAGCCATTTGGGTTCCGTGAAATGTAGGTGTTTTATCTAAAGTTTCCTCTAATATGTCGATATTATCAGCAGCAAACAAATCTATTCGGTACCAATTGCCTCGGAATTGTTACATGGTCATTCTGCAAATATAGTTCAATTTCTTCTTGGGCAATAGTATTACGTACCCTTAAAGTATCAGTGTAAGAAATTGAATGTCCACAAGCGTGTATTGCTTTAACAAGTTTTTTTGACCTAGTCTCCTGATGAACTAACAGTCCCAGACCAATGTGTTTTGGAGTATACTTTTTTTCATTTGAAAATGCAAAAATGATATCTTGACAAATATTAAGTATTTGATTTTCTTAAATTGCTTGATTCGTTGCAGACAAGAAGGCTAATAAGAAAATATAAGTTATTTGGCATATACTTTCTGTAATCGCTAATTTTAAAGTCAGAGTTTATGGGTATTTCGTTTATTTCCGTTTTTATTTTTTGCAGTATGATGCAGGATTGTTTCAGTAGCTCGTTCCTTGGAAAATTTTTTCAAGAAAATTCTTGGTTCGTTTCGTCTGGGAGATTTCACAAATTCAATGTCGTCGCCAAAATGCTCTTTAATCTTTTTGACTAAGAGCCGATCACTTAAATCTATATTTCCACCAATTTCGCGATATCTTTTGCTCACTGATTTTTCCATTTCGCTAAACAGTTGTTGCAGTGCCTCATTTCCCGTTTCGAATTTTCTCTTACCACTTGTGGTAGACCTATTTTTTGTATCACGTAATTGGGTAGAAACACATGACGCATGATATTTAATTTCAAATGCTACTAAATCATTCTCGCCTATTCTGGAATATAATAATGAACTATTGCGCGATATACTTCTAATTTTATCTTCCATGTTGTTGGTCATGACCTGGCAGAGTTCTTGACCCTGTAAACGTTTTTGGCAAAACACACAATTTTTGAACATCAAACGGAATGGTCCGTAAGAATCGTTTTTGAGAAGTATCTACTTCTAAAATAGTAGGATTTGTTTTCACATATTTTGCTTTGTATGAGGCAATGTTTTTGGAGCTCGTATACGTTTTGTAGCAATTTTTATGCCATTGCAAATAATTTTTTGCCTTTAAACTATTAAAATTCAAAAATATGTGTAACAGCCTAACATCTTCTCCCTTACAGATACTTTTACGAATTTTTGTACATTCAATTAACTTCTTTTTGGATATTTCTTTTGACGTTACTAATGTTCCTCCCTTCTGACAAATTACGCATAATTCATAATTAAAATGTTTTGTTTGTTTTTTAGAAGGTTCTTTTTTAAGGGTTATTAATTTGATTTTTGATTCAGGCTCACTATCGGAACTGGTACTGCTTTTAACATCCATTTTACTAAATACACATAAGAATGTTGTTTGTTTACATGTAATAAACGGAGTCTTACCTTAAAGGGTAGTTTATAAAACTATGCACTGTATAGAAATATTCTTTATCAATATATTCGCAAAGCTATTTTAAATAGACACATTAATTTATAAATAAATTCAACACATCATTCCACCCTCACTCGATGATTGCTATCGAAAAATTATATATCAACCAAGGCCAGACGCAACCACTTTAAGGCGAGACGTAATCTAAGTTCCCCTTTCGCTTTTCACAGGAATTTGTAAACAGCCCCTAATATAATATAAAAATAATTCTTTATGTGTTATGTACAGGTATTAAAATAACTAAAAATAATTTGGTTACAGAAAATACAAGAAAAAATCCAATTATGATTAAGTTAATCGAAAATAAGTAATCATTAATTGAGTTGAGCAAGATCATCCTAGAGCGAGATTTCAGTATAATTATAGGAAAATCGCACTTATATGCGCGACCCGACGTAAATTCGCTTTTTGTTTACCTTTGTCACGGGAATATAACCTTTCTTCGCATCTCGGCGGCCGACTGCCGCCACCGTGACATCGTATTAAAATATTCCAGTTTTTGAGGTAAGTATTCATTAGATTAAAAATGTGAAAAAAGCAGCGTGATCCTCGATCTTCGGTGTACAACGTTTGCAGAAAGTGTTTTTTTAAATAGATAAACGGTTCTCGAGTTAAAGCGAGGTAAAGAATATCACAAATATGTGTTTTCAGGGCGAGTTGTTTTCCGTTAAGGCCCCCACACACTTCGTTCTTCTTTTAACGTTTTTAATCGCCGATTAAGGCTAATCGCTGACATGCAATTTCCAGTTGCGCGATAGTTGCGCAACAGTTGGATATGACCGCGCTCACAAATGCAACTTAACTATCGTGTCATACTAGAAGCGCGCACATGATACAACAATTGTTCAGTCGCATCATAGATTTTGTCGAGATAGCTGCAGTATGTGCTCTCGAGTTAAAAAGAAGGAAGACAATAAAAAGAAGAAGAAATATTGGGTACATCCAATAACTTCACAGCGACTAATTAAAGGACAGTTTTATAAACTTCACAATGAATTACGGTCTTACCCGGTTAAATTTTTTAATTTCTATCGTATGAGTGTTAAAAGTTTTGATGATCTTTTAAATTTGATACGACCTTTCATCACTTATCAAGATTCAAAGTGAAGAAAGGCGATTCCTCCTGCAGAAAGGCTTTCAGTTACCTTAAGGTAAGGAAATAATGTTTATTTATAAAGAATAATAATGAACTAAGAAAAATGCCAACAGTTAATTGTAACGACATGTGTGCGTTTAACGTGCATATCGCTATCTAAGCAACAGCTTTAATGCTTGAAACGCACGTGTGTCGATAAAGCCAAGTAAAAACTTGTACAGAAGCATAACACGCAACGAAAGAACACCTGATGCCGCATTTCGTTCTTATTATGAGCTCATCAGAGGTGTATACTTAAGTGCGGTATACAACTGTACAAGACGGCGGTTGGTCTTTTAAACTCTCGTGGAGCAATGAACATAAGCAAAATGTGTGTCTTACGACATCTCGTGTAAAAGCATTGACACGTATGATTAGTATAAACTAAGAAAAATGCCAACAGTTAATTGTAACGACATGTGTGCGTTTAACGTGCATATCGCTATCTAAGCAACAGCTTTAATGCTTGAAACGCACGTGTGTCGATAAAGCCAAGTAAAAACTTGTACAGAAGCATAACACGCAACGAAAGAACACCTGATGCCGCATTTCGCTCTTATTATGAGCTCATCAGAGGTGTATACTTAAGTGCGGTATACAACTGTACAAGACGGCGGTTGGTCTTTTAAACTCTCGTGGAGCAATGAACATAAGCAAAATGTGTGTCTTACGACATCTCGTGTAAAAGCATTGACACGTATGATTAGTATAAACTAAGAAAAATGCCAACAGTTAATTGTAACGACATGTGTGCGTTTAACGTGCATATCGCTATCTAAGCAACAGCTTTAATGCTTGAAACGCACGTGTGTCGATAAAGCCAAGTAAAAACTTGTACAGAAGCATAACACGCAACGAAAGAACACCTGATGCCGCATTTCGCTCTTATTATGAGCTCATCAGAGGTGTATACTTAAGTGCGGTATACAACTGTACAAGACGGCGGTTGGTCTTTTAAACTCTCGTGGAGCAATGAACATAAGCAAAATGTGTGTCTTACGACATCTCGTGTAAAAGCATTGACACGTATGATTAGTATAAACTAAGAAAAATGCCAACAGTTAATTGTAACGACATGTGTGCGTTTAACGTGCATATCGCTATCTAAGCAACAGCTTTAATGCTTGAAACGCACGTGTGTCGATAAAGCCAAGTAAAACTTGTACAGAAGCATAACACGCAACGAAAGAACACCTGATGCCGCATTTCGCTCTTATTATGAGCTCATCAGAGGTGTATACTTAAGTGCGGTATACAACTGTACAAGACGGCGGTTGGTCTTTTAAACTCTCGTGGAGCAATGAACATAAGCAAAATGTGTGTCTTACGACATCTCGTGTAAAAGCATTGACACGTATGATTAGTATAAACTAAGAAAATGCCAACAGTTAATTGTAACGACATGTGTGCGTTTAACGTGCATATCGCTATCTAAGCAACAGCTTTAATGCTTGAAACGCACGTGTGTCGATAAAGCCAAGTAAAAACTTGTACAGAAGCATAACACGCAACGAAAGAACACCTGATGCCGCATTTCGCTCTTATTATGAGCTCATCAGAGGTGTATACTTAAGTGCGGTATACAACTGTACAAGACGGCGGTTGGTCTTTTAAACTCTCGTGGAGCAATGAACATAAGCAAAATGTGTGTCTTACGACATCTCGTGTAAAAGCATTGACACGTATGATTAGTATAAACTAAGAAAAATGCCAACAGTTAATTGTAACGACATGTGTGCGTTTAACGTGCATATCGCTATCTAAGCAACAGCTTTAATGCTTGAAACGCACGTGTGTCGATAAAGCCAAGTAAAAACTTGTACAGAAGCATAACACGCAACGAAAGAACACCTGATGCCGCATTTCGCTCTTATTATGAGCTCATCAGAGGTGTATACTTAAGTGCGGTATACAACTGTACAAGACGGCGGTTGGTCTTTTAAACTCTCGTGGAGCAATGAACATAAGCAAAATGTGTGTCTTACGACATCTCGTGTAAAAGCATTGACACGTATGATTAGTATAAACTAAGAAAAATGCCAACAGTTAATTGTAACGACATGTGTGCGTTTAACGTGCATATCGCTATCTAAGCAACAGCTTTAATGCTTGAAACGCACGTGTGTCGATAAAGCCAAGTAAAACTTGTACAGAAGCATAACACGCAACGAAAGAACACCTGATGCCGCATTTCGCTCTTATTATGAGCTCATCAGAGGTGTATACTTAAGTGCGGTATACAACTGTACAAGACGGCGGTTGGTCTTTTAAACTCTCGTGGAGCAATGAACATAAGCAAAATGTGTGTCTTACGACATCTCGTGTAAAAGCATTGACACGTATGATTAGTATAAACTAAGAAAATGCCAACAGTTAATTGTAACGACATGTGCGTTTAACGTGCATATCGCTATCTAAGCAACAGCTTTAATGCTTGAAACGCACGTGTCGATAAAGCCAAGTAAAAACTTGTACAGAAGCATAACACGCAACGAAAGAACACCTGATGCCGCATTTCGCTCTTATTATGAGCTCATCAGAGGTGTATACTTAAGTGCGGTATACAACTGTACAAGACGGCGGTTGGTCTTTTAAACTCTCGTGGAGCAATGAACATAAGCAAAATGTGTGTCTTGACATTTCGTGTAAAAGCATTGACACGTGTGATTAGTATAAACTAAGAAAAAGCTCATAATAAGAGCGTTAAACGCACACATGTCGTTACAATTAACTGTTGGCATTTTTCTTAGTTTATACTAATCATACGTGTCAATGCTTTTACACGAGATGTCGTAAGACACACATTTTGCTTATGTTCATTGCTCCACGAGAGTTTAAAAGACCAACCGCCGTCTTGTACAGTTGTATACCGCACTTAAGTATACACCTCTGATGAGCTCATAATAAGAGCGAAATACGGCATCAGGTGTTCTTTTCGTTGCGTGTTATGCTTCTGTACAAGTTTTTACTTGGCTTTATCGACACACGTGCGTTTCAAGCATTAAAGCTGTTGCTTAGATAGCGATATGCACGTTAAACGCACACTGTCGTTACAATTAACTGTTGGCATTTTTCTTAGTTTAACATACCACCTAATCAACTACTACCAAACGATGGCACAGGTGTTCCAATGCCATTTATTTTGGTTGCGGACGAAGCATTTGCATTATCTGATCATGTTCAACGGCCATTTGGGCGACGGAATTTAACTATAGAAAAAAAAATTTATAACTATCGGCTCACTAGGGCCAGAAGAATGGTCGAGTGCGCATTTGGCATCATGTCCAACAAATGGCGAATACTTCATAGAGCATTAGATGTGAACCTTTCATTTTGTGACGCAATTATTCAGGCTTGCTGCATTCTTCATAACTTTTTACGCCAAAGAGATGGAGTAAGATTTGAAGATACACTGTATGAATCCCCCTGACAGAAATGAATCCAACGAATGTGCGTGGCAATCACATTGGTACAACGACAAGAGAATATTTCGTCAATTATTCTACTTATAACCTTTTCGCCTATTTCTGCAGCTTGGTCGCAGTTGACGTCACAATTGGCCACCACGCCGGAACTAATTGACATTAACTGTTTTATGTTAGGATTAAACGGATTTCTCATCTCGAACCAATCACATAGTTTGTGTAAATCTTGTTGGTCCCGTTCTATTCGTGAAGATCGTAACTCTACGTGTTGCTCGGTTGATACTGAAATTATTCCTGAGAAATTTTCTAAAGCTTCACTTACTTGAAGGCATTGGGGCATTCCACTTATCCAGCGGGATAATGTACTGTCTGTAATTCCTCTTCCGTGAGTCAAACCTCCAGAAGTCTTCATACGTCGCATAAGTTCTTGCTCAATTATCATATCCAATGGTGTCCCAGACCAATGCTTATCATTTCTACGAACTACATGACAATCTTCTTGGGTCAATTTTTTGTAATCTTCTGGATGCATACTATTTCTACAAGCTAACATATTCTGAACATAAAGATGACAACTTTTTGCATAAGGCAAATGTCCTGCTGCATGGAAATATGGTAGCATGGAGCTAGAACAATATAAGTGTAAGTCCCAATCGGCAGTTCTATCTGCTTTGATTGTCATTTTCAAAATCTCTACTTGATTCCAATATTGGCACCATAATTTTGCTGGAAGCTTCTGTTGTTTTAAAAATGTTTTCAAAATTACTTAGTAGCTCGTTTAAAATCACATGGTCGTTAATATTTTCTATTTCATAAGCCGGGTCGTACAGTTCTTTCAAATAAGTGTTAGAATATTCAGGACCACTACCATTTTTGGACAATAGCAGCTGTGTTAATGCAGATTGGGTTAGCAGATGGGCACGTAATGCCCTCGAATAAGCATGACCACTGATTAAATGCGGTATACTATTTGCGGCGTAAATTGTAGTCCACAATTCTTCGAGTCCAGATCCTGCCATTGTAAACCCTATTGCTCCCATGAACGACATAATAAGATGAAATGTTCCTAGTCGCACAACTACTTTGGATAAATCATCTGTCGAGCTCGCAGCTAATACAATTTCAGTAGCTTTAACAAACAGCGGTTGATCAAAGGTCGCAATGCAGGTCTTCATTTTATATTGTTTACATAACTTAAGTGCAAACATCAATGACGAGTAAATAGCAGTAGGGTTACTTGGATCCACATTAACAAAAAGCAACGGTACTACTTTACTAACCTCTTGTAAACCCTTACTTTGGATTTTCGCAGACATATATCCTTGCCAGGAAGCATTTGGTTCAAAGTTATTCATTTGACCATGTGCCCAAAGACAATTTAACAAACTGGACACACGAAGACTTTCAGGTTTTAACACACAAAGTTCTTCAACCTTGATTCTGCTTAACCCATGGGTTGGTGGCTTATAATAAGCTAAGACAGGTGCTGTTCCAAATTGTCCCACGTGCAACTGATTTCTAGGCGTTTTCTCTAAAGGATCTATCGTCATGGCTTTTTCAGGTGTAACAACCATAACTCCGCCCATCGCATGAAAAGTCCCAAGTCCATCCAACGTTCGAATATTGAAATCTGCATTATCAAATGCAAATTGTATAAATGATGGACTACTTATATTTACCGATAATTCTGCTGCTGTATTTTCATAAGTACTATAGATTTATAGTGAATAACAAAACCCAGAGCATGCAAAATGGAAATTAAATCTTTAGAACCAAATTTTCGGTGAAGATGAATGCCCAAACCCAAGAGCACCGGAGACATATAGGACTTAGGACGTATAATATTAATTATGGCATTAGATAGACTTACCATTTTACGCTCAGTTGTTGACTTCTCTTTATCAAATGATGTCTGGTTAAAAGAGTGCGTAAAAATATTTTTAAATTTTCAGGTATACCATCTTGGCCCCCATTTTCAAATTCCAGATTTGATGGATATTTATTCATTTCATAAACTTGTCCTCTTATATCTTCTCGTAATATTTTTGCTGCAGCTGTTATAATTCTAACTCGTTCTGATTCCTCATCTCTGTTTCTAGAATTGTACCATTGATCACTTATTATCTTCTCGGCGTATTCTTTAAATGTCAATATTAGGTTTTTCCCTACTTGTGCTGTATGGATTCTATCTTGATAGCAGGCAGTTAACATTTCTTTTAAGTAGGTTTTACTCCACATGCAATTTTTTTGTTCAGCAAGTAGAGAGCTTTCCATTTTTTCGTGCAATTCATTTAAAGAAAATTGACAAATATCGAGATAGCCGTCTATAAAACTGCATAGCGATGTAAATGCTTCATTACATACCTTCTCAGATGGTCTTCCAGGTAGAGTATGTTTTAATGGTCTAAAAAAATTATCATGACATAATTTGTGGTAACGTCCTTCGGCAGCGACCAAGTCAATGGATGAATTTATCCTAGTATACACTTGACGGGCTAATTCATTATTCTGGACACCACATTGTCGTTCAATATTGTTCTTAATTTGTAATGTTGTCACTACTCTAAATGTCCTGTTACTTTTTTGTTGGCAGATTTATTACACTCTTCAGTACAAAATAGACACTGTGTTTTAAAATTGAATTTCTCATTCGACCTTAGAAGAGTGCCTGAAGAAGTACTACTGCACTGTGAAGAGTCAATGCTTTCCAAACTTTTCTTTTTCGATAAATAAAGTTTCCGACACTTTTCGTGGATTCTAACCGTTGTAGCATTCTCAATTGTCTTCCATAGATCATCTTCAAGATATTTACTTTTTCAATCAATGTCTTTTTACCTCTAGTGACAATACCTGCCTCAGCAGTCGACAAAGATAAATTGCAAATCACACAGACGTACGCCATATTTGCAAAACACTATAAAAAGAACTAAAATATCAAGCAGGCACTGCAGGCAGGCACGCACGCGCTCGCGAATCGCTCGATGTGCTGGAAAATTCGAGCCGCTAACTGTTGGGAAGGGGTGGTTGCTAAGAGCACCACAAAAAATAATAAATTATAAGTTATTCTTTACTCCTGTGTCGTTTAAAAATATCATATTATTAACAAACCTATTTTAGTATTTTTATATTTTATTTTACAAGTACCCATATAAAACCTTTAAAAAGTTATTACCCGCCACTGCTAATTTAAACTTTTACAAAATAAATAAATCTAAATGGTTAAATTTATAATCTTCAACTTTTGGGGTTTTTTTCTTTCTAAAGAGCTTTATTTCAGAGTTTTAAATAAATAAGTGGAATTTTAGAAAAATCTCTTATATTAAGTACCCAAAATTCGCGCCACTGAACATCTAACAAAATTTTGTTTATACCTATCTGATAGGAAATTTGATTCTAAACAATTTTTCTCTCTTGACATTTTTGTTTAAAGGCATAGTTTTAGAGTAAATAAGAAAAATGTTCAAAAGTCAGATTTTACCCCATTTAAGGGGTGGTTTCGGGGTGACGGGCTCAACCAATCAGCGTAGGGGTTTCAGGGACTTCAAAGCACTTCAAAATAAAGCATAATGCCAAATTTCAGCTTGTCTCTAATTTGTTGAACGTTACCCATAAAAACGATGGATATGCCCTGGCCTATATAAGGTATTACGAAAGGAGTACTTAAAGGTAAGAAAACCTACATAAATTTAAATATGCATCATTATTTTTAATATTCATTTTTGCATTTTACAAGACTTTTAATATTTAATATTTAAGGCACATATGTATAGTGAGGCAAAACTTGTATATTAGTTGGTATTATGTGCAAAATGAGTATAGAATTCCGCAAGATTTTCATAGGTCTGAGGTTCTTCTCTGCGTTGACTTCCTGGAAGTGTTGAAATCTGCCAACTATTGTTCTGATTGTCATTTGGACTTGAATATGTCCTTTGAGTAGTATTATTGGGACTCCCATTGGTAATCAATGACACATTGGGGGCATTTTTGGATTGTTCTGTCATCATAAATGTTAATTTTTGAATATCGTGAGATATTACCTAATTCAGCTTGGAGCAAAACATCTGTTATGAATTTTTCTGCCATGATTGCAGCTTCTTTAGGCAGATCTCTGAGTTTATTTGCGAAATTTTTCCAATAATATCGAACTTGTCCTCTTCTTTATCTAACTGTTGATTTACCTTCTGTAAAATTTCATCAGCAGTACAAGACGCCCTTTTCCAACTTCTTGACTTTTTACACTTTGAGAATTATTATTGTTTTTCTGGACAGATGGCCCACTAGATATGGTCGCTGAAGAGTAATCCGAAGCACTCGATGGGGGACGATTAGACGGTGACAATATTAACGCATCATTGTTAATCTGAAAAAAAAATAATAATAATAACCGGCATTAACGTATAGCTAAATTGTGAATAATTTTAGGGAATTTTCATTTTTCCTTCTGTTTCAGTTTCCAAAAGTGAAGATGAATGGAGGGCAATAGCGAAAACATTCGAAACCAAATGGAATTTTCCAAATTGTTTGGGAAGCATAGATGGAAAACATGTACAAATAATGCCTCCTGCTCGCAGTGGATCTTTTATTGGAATTATAAAGGTACAAATAGTCTCGTATTAATGGCCATTGCTGATGCTAATTATGAATTCATAATGGTCGATTTTGGTACAAATGGTCGCGTCTCAGATGGAGGGGTCATAGAAAATACAAGCTTTTATGACAAATTGACCAAAGGTAAACTTTTGTTACCACAGCCCTCAAAATTGGATAATAGTAATGAAACATTACCATATGTCTTTATTGGAGACGAAGCGTTTACTCTCAGACCTGATTTTTAAAACCATATAGTCAAAAACAACTTGACCGAGAGAAGCGAATTTTTAACTACAGGTTATCTAGAGCTCGGCGTATTATAGAAAATGTTTTCGGAATACTTGTAGCAAGATTTCAAATATTTAATCACGCAATTAATCTAAAATTAGAAAATATAGAAAAAGTCGTGTTGGCCTGCTGTGTTTTACACAATTATTTAAGAAGAAAACGTACAGATGTTTACATTCCTCTAGGCTGTTATTATAATGAAGATTACAACACAGGAGAGATAGAAATTGGGTTACAAACTAACGACAATAATATGCAAAATCTACAAAGAGTATTTAACAGAAATGCTCCAGAAGCGGCTAAAACTATTCGTGACAACTTTAAAAGATATTTTTGCAATGAAGGGGCCGTGCCATGGCAAGACAAATTCATATAGATTGCAAATCTAGTTTTCAACACTAAACACATGTCCTATATTTTTTAATTGTATAATCAAACTTTAAAAAATAAAATACATGTACTTTAACTTACCGACTCTTCATTTGAGGATTCTTGATCTTCAATGTTATTCCTTCCAGTTCTTGGCGTCTCTTGATCTCGCAAAATAATAAGTTTTCAAAATACCACAAGTGTGGCGTATAAATATCTTCAGTTCCTGCCCTGATCGCTCAGAATCTCGAACTTTCTTTAATTCCTTGCGAAAGTTACCGCGTAAAGAGTCTATTTTATTTTTAACAGTTTGTATGGTGGCATTTTCATCTACCTCTTTCATTTTGGTTAGTAGCAGTTCATATCCTTTATTTTTCATCTCGCGATATTTATAATCACTAGACTTAATTTTCCACAAACAAGGTATACTTTTGTATAGATCTATAAATTCAGCTACAAATTGTTTATTTAAATATCTTGTATCCATCTTATTTGCTTTAATAAAATGATGGTAACGGTGAATGTACGCTCACGTGGAACGGCAATGAGCGCTATAAAACACCGGCGATTAAAAACGATCTGCACACTCACTTCGGTTTTAAACAAAGATGGACAAACCGACGATTAAGATTTCAAGCGCGATTAACATTGCTAAAAACAACGAAGTGTGTGGGGGCCTTTAAGGAGCGCCATATAAAAGCATTGAGAACGCTGTTTATAACATCAAGAAAAATGTATTTCTAATGAGAGTAACGAAATGGAATTTTGCCAGATGTATAACTGTTACGCCCAAACATCGAAAACGCTCACTGAGCGAAAAAAACGACCGCAACGCGTTCTGGACGGTGCCGAACGATTAAATACCGAAATGACATAATTTTTCGCTTTGTGTCCCTTTTCGTTGACCACGACGCGTCGTGGACAATGCTCAAACGGCCACAACGCGTTCTGGATAATTTAGAAAGCACATAAACCGATCTTTCTTGTCTAGACTTGTCAGTGTGTTTCCGACTGCCTTCGAGTGAAGATATGTCTATGTTATTAAGCGAAGTAGCTACTATTGTAGCTAAAAACGATAATACGAGAAAGGTGTTTAATGAAAAACTTAAAAATATCGTTGATAACAGCAATGATCGGAGTGATTATTTTACGAACGAACGGTATGAAGAGATCGTCCGAGAAGTGAAAGAAGCGAACCGCTTAAAGATAGCAAAATGCCCTTGTCGTCCAAACAATACAGAAGACTCAAAAGGTATGATATTATAACAATTGGGGAATCTGAAAAGTTAATTGAAAAGCCCAAAGGAACACAGGATGGAAATTTTCGATATTACTGTAAAACGGGGATCTTTTTGGCATTATTGAAGCTGCTCATATGGCAACTGGACACAAACGAACAAGAGGTATGTTACTTAGAAGCTATTTCTATTAAATATTGGTCTAATTATTTTCTATACGTGTTCCATAAATCCCTACATTTCTTAATTTTAAACTGTAAATTACGTATTTAGTTGAAAATTGGATTTTTCATCATGAATAATTAACAGAAAAATACTAATTTGGTAAAAATAGTTTCTTGTCGTAAGTATTCGACCCACCTTACACACACTTAAAGGGTTCTTTGTTTCTTTCTAGTTATGGAGGCTGAAATCAACAAAAATATTGCAATGTTACGAGAGTAGCTATACAGATCTATTTATCTCTCTGCGAGCAATGTCAGGGAAAGAAGAAGATCAAGAAAAAGGGTTAGTTGTTGCACCAATCCTATCAAATCACATGAATTCGAGATGTCAAGTAGATTTGATCGATATGCAGACCGAAGCCGACCGCGACTATCGTTTCATATTGAACTACCAAGACCATCTAACAAAATTTACAATTTTGAAACCACTCAAAACGAAAACAGCTGAAGAAGTCGCATATAATGTAGTAGACATTTTTGCATGTTCGGTGCTCCCTTTATTTTGCAAAGTGACAACGGTAGAGAATTTTCTAATAAGATAATTGAAGAGTTAAGGAATCTGTGGCCAGGCCTTAAACTTGTGCATGGTAAGCCCCGCCACTCACAGAGCCAAGGATCGGTAGAACGATCCAATCAGGACGTCAGAGATATGTTGGTAGCGTGGATGCTTGACAATGATACCAAAAATGGTCAGAGGGATTACGGTTTATTCAGAGCAAAAAATCGTGCCTTGCACGAAGGGATTAGAAAAAGTCCTTACGAGGCCATGTTTGGTGACGAGCAAAGAATCGGACTGGCAGATTCTTCTCTGGAAAGGGAAACATATGAATCTTTGGAAACGGAAGAAGATTTGGAGAAAATCTTGGAAGGGATGTCGAGGATGACACTCGAAAAAGATCAGGAAGGGGAAGAAAATGTAACCAATGCAGTTTCCACTGTGACAGCATGTTCTATTTGCGAAGATTTTGGAGTTACCCAACCATGTAATACATGCAGCTTAAAAGTACACATGAAGTGTGGGATTGAAATTGAAGGAGACATTGTATGCAACCTTTGCTGCCGACGTGATGCAATCAGAGAGCAACGCAAAACTGCTACAGCAGGAATGGAGAAGCAAGCTGGAAAATGCTAGCGCTGTCCCGTGATAAACTACCTCCTGCTGAGATCGGTCACAATGTCGTAGTCAAAGTTCCAGATGTCGACAGGGGGCGGCTTGCTCCTAGGAGTGTTCTAGCTGTTGTTCTAAGCGTTAATGATTCCAGCTTGTATAAATTGGGAACTAAAGAGGGCGTGCTGGAAAGACTTTATAGTCGCAATGAATTCGACTTCGCTGATTCAAATTTTATAAACGCATCGGATGTTCCAAGTTGTTCATTAAATTTGAGAAAAGCTTCAGCTCTTTCATCTGGATCAAAACAAGGATTTGTCATGTGCCATTGTAAGCGTTATTGTAGTACAAAAAAGTGCAACTGCAAGGCTAATAAAGTGTTGTGCAATTCTAAATGCCACAATAATAGTGCCTGCAAAAACAAGTGAATAAAGTTCCATGTAGAAATAAGCCTACAATAAAGATTTTGAAATTTTCAGTTATTTTTGTAAATTTACTTAACATTAAACATTCATTAAACACCTCTCTCGTATTATCATTTTTAGCTACAATAGTAGCGACTTCGCTTAATAACATAGACATATCTTCACTCGAAGGCAGTCGGAAACACACTGACAAGTCTAGACAAGAAAGATCGGTTTATGAGCTTTCTAAATTATCCAGAACGCGTTGTGGCCGTTTGAGCATTGTCCACGACGCGTCGTGGTCAACGAAAAGGGACACAAAGCGAAAAATTATGTCATTTCGGTATTTGATCGTTCGGCACCGTCCAGAACGCGTTGCGGTCGTTTTTTCGCTCAGTGAGCGTTTTCGATGTTTGGGCGTAACATAACTACACGACGTAGGTATCAAAATGAAAAAAAAAAAATTTTGGCAATTTTGGGAAAATTAACCCCGTCAACCCCTGTACAGTACGATTTTTGGACGACCAGTTAATTTTAGTTCCTTATAGGGTAAACAATGATTTATAGTTGGTCTTATCTTTTAGCAGTAAAGTGCATACGGGGTGACACAATTGAAGTTGTTGTAAACTCTGCTACTAATATTTTTGGGAAAAGTAAAAAAGAAACTCCGCGACACATTTTAGCCCACCTAAAAAGTTTTTTTGCATACTCATATATGCTATTCTGTCGGGAAAACTGTATTGTAAGTAGTACTTGTGACAAAAATAGTTATTGTTGTTCAATTTTAATACTGATTAATTTGTTAATTCAATTCAGTAGTTAGTTACGGTCAAATAAAATAAAAAGAATACTGATCATAAAATAAATAATGTCTGTTTTTTTATTATTGTAATGGTTATTATTTACAAGAAAGCGACTAGAAGATTTATCTATATTCACTTAATGATAAGTATTTAACAAAGACATCTACAAACCCAAACACTTGCTTATCAATGAATGTTTAGCTATCTGAACGAAACACGAAAAGTATGAATACCAATAATAAAATACTGTACGTGCATTAACGAACGCTCTCGTAGTAACGTGTTTTAGATTTGTGGTGTTTATAAACTTTATTAATTAAACATAGTTTATGTGAAAAATTATTGATAATAAGTAAGTACATATTTAGTTATATTTAAAAACGTAATTAATTATGTTTAGATTATAGTTTTTCGTTCTCGATTTTTTGTATTATACAAGCACTTACAATTTGAGTGATTATATTGACAATAATTCTGTACCGTTTAGTTACCACTGATTTGCTTTGTCCACAGAAAAAATCAATATTTAGTTCCGATAGATTTGATACGGTGTTAAATAAGCTTTTTGCACAATTTGCGCAAAGGATTGCATTATTCAAAAAAAAAAAAAAAATCTTAAAAAAATTTTAAAAAAAAAAAAAAAAAAAAAAAAAAAAAAAAAAAAAAAAAAAAAAAAAAAAAAAAAAAAATAAAAATTTTTTTATTTTTTTTAAAATAAAATTAAATTTAATTTAATTTAAATTTAAATTTAAAATATTTATTTTTTTTTTTTTTTAAAATTATATAAAACAAAAAAAATATTTTTTTTTTTTTTTTTTTTTTTTTTTTATTTTAAAAAAAAAAAAAATATAAAATTTTAAATTTTAAAATTTTCTTATTAATATTTTTAAAAAATTTTTTTTTTTTTTTTTTTTTTTTTTTTCTTTTAAAATAAAAAAAAAAAAAAAAAAAAAAATAAATTTTTTTTTTTTTTTAAAATATTTAATTTTTAATTATTTAATAATTAAAATAAAAAAAAAAAAAATTTTTTTTTTTAATAATTTTTTTATTTTTATTTTTTTTTTTTTTAAAATTTTATTAAAAAATTTTTATTTAATATTTTCAAAAAAAAAAAATTGCCAAATTTTAATTAAAATTTACTTAAATTATTAAAATAAAAAACCTTTTAAATTTTTTTAATATTTTAAATTTTTTTTATTTTTTTTTTAAAATTTTTAAATTTTTTTAATAATTTTTTAAAAAAAAAAAAAAAAAGATTTTTTTTTTTTTTTTTGTTTTTTTTTTTTTTTTTAGTCTGTTTTTTTTTTTTTTTTTTTTTTTTTTCTTTTTTCTCTTTTTTTTTTCTTGTCATTTGTACAGGGTGTCCTGTTTTCGACACTTTTGCAGGGTATCTCCGTTATTATTGCAGTTCGAGTTTTGGGGTTTTCGCGAACCTGTGTCACTTTTTGTAAAACAAACGATGGCGCAGACAGATTTATCATCGCTCTCTTCGTTTTGAAATACAGAGTGAAGTTGAAAAGTGTGCATTTTCAGACACCCTCTGTAATTCAGGTATCTGATAAGTTATCGACTAGGTAAAAACGGAATCTTACACATTTTTTATGCAGAATCCAGTGACGTGCTTAGTTTTTTCTAGGTGTCCCCATTTTTGAGAAAGTTACCAAAGTTAGGATTTTTAAATGGGACACCCTGTATGTCAATTTGTATTTACATTCCACTCATTAAGAGCTTTCCAGAAATGTATAATAGTCGGCACTTTGTTCCCAATCGAAGGTTAGAATCTCCTTTTTTTTTAAATAAGCCTAGAAACTAAAAAGCCAAACAGATTTATTTTTATTAAACTTATAGTAAAAACCAATAACCAATAACGCGTATATATATTTATAGGTGTTGTTCAAAATGGTTGCCATTTTCCCTAATGCAAAATTGGCACTTTTGCGAAATTTTGTTCAAGGCATTTAAAATTATTATGGGGTGATTTTGTAAATGCTGAAACGCTAAGTGTGTAGCCTGTCGTAGTTCCTCTACTGTTCTGTGCCGAGTTTTGTATATCTTGTTTTTCAAAAAGCCCCACAGGAAAAAATCCAACACCGATAAATCAGGCGATCGCGGTGGCCATCTTACAGCTCTATTCGTGGTTATTGACCTTTGAGGAAAATTGTTTTGTAGGAAACGGCTTATTATTTGGGCGTTATGACACCGTGCACCATCTTGCTGCAAATATATACTGTTTAATTGGGCTACTGGAACATTTTCTAACAATTCTGTTGTAACATCTTCTAAAATTTCCAGATGTCTGTTTGCCGTAAGACTTCCTTCATAAATCCGGTAGCTTATTTGGGTGCCTAATATGAAGCAGGACACACCAAATCCAAAGCGCGCTTGCTGCTGCCTTTCGAAAATAACATGATTATTTTCTGCACACCACTATCTTGTATTATGCCGGTTAAAAATACCAGCACTTGAAAAATGGCTTTCGTCGTACCAGATTACTAATCTTCCAAAGTTAGCAATGGCTCTAATTTGTGTTACATACCAACGACACAAGATTAATCTCCGATTTGTATCCCCAGGGTACAACTCTTGCATAATTTTAAATTTGTAGGGATGGTATTTGTGTTTTTTCAAAATTTTTTGAGCACGACTTTTACTTATACCAGTTTCTTTTTCTATTATTCTACAAGAAGTTGAAGGAGTGGCTGCTGCCAAAGCCAAAACGTTTATGTCATCTACTTCTTTATTTTGTTTGTTGTATGTTTGGGGTCGAGGCTTCGTAAAGGCTCCATGTTCTATTAAATACCGAAAATCTATCGGGAAATGGCTGACTTCTTTCTGGATATCTACAAAACGTGTAAGATAGAATTTAGATAAAAAATCGAAAAGCGTATTTTTGCATACTCGCCTATTGAAATATAAACTCGCAGCTCTTTGAGGATTCTCATTACTTTGTATAAAACATACCATCATGTCATATTTTTCGTAATATCGGGTGTTGGATTTTTTCCTGTGGGTTTTTTTAAAACAAAATATACAAGACTCGTCACAGAACAGTAGAGGAACTACGACAGGCTACACACTTAGCGTTTCAGCATTTACAAAATCACCCCATAATAATTTCAAATGCCTTGAACAAAATTTCGCAAAAGTGCCAATTTTCCATTAGGGAAAATGGCAACCATTTTGAACAACGCCTATAAATATATATACGCGTTATTGGTTATTACAATAAGTTTAATAAAAATAAATCTGTTTGGCTTTTAGTTTCTAGGCTTATTTAAAAAAAAGGAAATTCTAACCTTCGATTGGGAACAAAGTGCCGACTATTATACATTTCTGGAAAGCTCTTAATGAGTGGAATGTAAATACAAATTGATATACAGGGTGTCCCATTTAAAAAATCCTAACTTTGGTAACTTTCTCAAAAATGGGAACACCTAGAAAAAAACTAAGCACGTCACTGGATTCTGCATAAAAATGTAAGATTCCGTTTTTACCTAGTCGATAACTTATCAGATACCTGAATTACAGAGGGTGTCTGAAAATGCACACTTTTCAACTTCACTCTGTATTTCAAAAACGAAGAGAGCGATGATAAATCTGTCTGCGCCATCGTTTGTTTTACAAAAAAGTGACACAGGTTAGCGAAAACCCCAAAACTCGAACTGCAATAATAACGGAGATACCCTGCAAAAGTGTCGAAAACAGGACATCCTGTACACTAAAATAAGTAGAAGTTATCACAAGCTTTAAAAAATATGTATTTATTACTAATTTAAACATCATGGAATTAACTAAGAAATAAATATGTCAACTAAATTTTATAGAAACTGTTGGTCTATGGATTTTTGAAGTTTAAAAAAGAATTTTGTAATATTTCTTGTGGGATTCCTTCCATAACATTTTTGGTGTTATTTTTTAACTCATTAATGTTTTGAGGAATAGAGTTACAACACCTATCCTTAACGTAACCCCATAAAAAAAGATCAGGTACAGACAATTCGGCAGGGTTCGGCGCCCATTCGATCAGTCCACCTCTTCCTATCCATTTTGCGCCAAATTCGCTACTCACCGGTTCTCTTGCCACTAAAGAAAAATGACAAGGGGCACCGTCCTGCTGAAAATACACTTTCTCCATGATACCTTCTTGTTGCAGTTGGGGATAAAAAAGTTTTCTAACGTATCTGTGTATACTGCACCATTAACTGTTTTTTCAATAAAAAAGAAGGGTCCATAAATTTTATTTTTGGAAACGGCACACCCAACATTTACTTTTGGAAAATCTCTCTCATATTCATTAAAAGTTAAAGGCTTCTCACTGCCATAAATACGGCAGTTATATTTGTTTACTTTTCCATTTAAATGAAAAAGTAGCCTCGTCTGATATAATCAAAGTAACATTAGGTTCTACTCTAAAAAGATCTTGTAATGTTTCACACATTATTAGCCTTTTTTCAAAGTCTCTCTCATTTTGAAAGGTTTGAATATTGTAAGGGGTTTATTTTAAAACTTTCAAACTTCTTTGAACTTCACTTTTTGATGCATTTAATAAATTTGATGTTTCTAATGGAAATTTTCAATAAAGATTTCATTTATGGCTAATAGGCGGTTGAGATAATTTGGATTATGTTGATTTTTTAATACCTTCTTTCTTCCAAGTGAACCTCTTTTTTCGAATATTTGATACCATTTCAATATGCAATTTCTAAATCCTTGATTTAACAATTATACCACGTTGCCCTAAGTTAGACCTTTTGAATTACACATGTTAACATTTTTAAGAATCTAAATAACTAAGCTTTCGAATGGTGTAAAAATATACAGGGTGTTCTATTTAAATAAGTCAAGTAAGTTTTAATTGAAAATAGGCAATTTTTTTTCTCGCCCTGTATAACTGGAAAAATGTTTTAATGTGATTGGGAAAAAACTTTTCGAAATTTGAAACTCATTTGTAAAAACCGTACATTTCTATAATTTTTTGTTTACTCAATAATTAAGTTTAAAATGTGTCAGTGTCTATTGGAACACCCTGTATAAAGCAGTGGATAAAAATGAGTAGAAACCGAAACAAAGGTATAAATGATTTCCAGTAAATTGCAGTATGTTACCTGATTCACTAGCACTTTTTTTCATTTTCTTATGATACCCCGAGTAAGAATAAATGGAAATAAATTCAAAAATGTCTTGGTGCTCTATCTTCTGATATATAGCGCAATATAGAAGTTAATTGATTTACGATTGTAATATCAGGAGTAAAGTCAATTATGGATTATTTAGCATCTTTAACTCCTGATGCAAAAGTTTTTAACATGTTCTTATTTAACATTTGAATAACTTCATCATAAATACTTGAGGAAAGAGAGGTCACATTGTCTTTTTCAGTTGATCCATGTTGCCAAAAACTCCGTAAATTCTGCTAAATATTTTAGAGCCCCAATGTAATTTCCTCTATGACACTCAAAAAAGACTTCATTACAGCCATGAAATGCAAGACAATTTTTGGATAAAAATTTTATAGTTGCTACTACCCGCGGCAGTACTTTTCTCTATTTTTTTTTTCTTCTAAATCTTTTTTTCAACCACAGTATCCACATACTCGTCAACTGAATTTATTGCTATTAAAATTTCGATACAATGCCTGCAATCAGGTTTACAACATTGGTTGAAGTTTTCTTTTGAATAGGGGAGGGTGGGGCAAGTGAAACACCTTAAGGTTTGACGCAATATAACTTTTTTATTTCTATGAATTAAATTAAATTAAATTAATTGGCACCTGGTTCGTTATCTGAACACTCCTCGTGCATCCAGGAATTACATTTTATGAATCTGATCCATTCGTCGTGACAAGTGTCACCATACGTTTCTTGACAAAACACGCATAGTGTGGCTTTCTCGTCTTCTGATATCATTGGTGAAACTGCTGATGCACTTTTCATGTTTTTCTTTAAATTTTTATTTCTTTTGAAGTTTTCAACACATGAACTCGGCTTTGCTTTACCAAGATTCTTTTGCACCAATTTACCTTTAGATATGTTCAATTTCTCTTTCAACTTCTCGTCCAGTTGGTCCTTGTGAGGGGAACTAGTAATTATTTTGGATTCTTCGATGGTTCTTGACACCTTTCTGGTATTTTTTTTCACCTGAGATGGTTTTGGGGTAGGACTGAATTTAGAAATTGGGACGTAACTGTACGAAGGCGACGGCTGATCAAGCTCTAAAATAGTTAAGAAGATTCTTCTAGGTATTTTGAAATGGTTTTGAAATTGAACTTACCGGAATTAATAACAGAAGTAGCACTGCATTCCCGTTGTTCTGTGGGCTCTATAGAAGGTGGTAATATCTTAGGTCCGCTATCGATTTCTTCTTCAGGACAGTCTGGATCAATTTCTTTCTCCACAGGTAACTCCGGATTAGGATGATTTGTCGAGTTTTTGGAAGTAACTGGTTCATTGAGGTCTTCTATGGTAGATTTCTGGAGAATGTTCTCGGCCGCTTTCTTGAAACACGTCTGGATCATATGGATAGATTCCTGTTTTCTCAAAACCCTTGATAATATTCATTGGGGTAAATGCTTTAATAACGGCACTTTTAATAATAGGAGCCATATCATATTCGGTTATTCTGGAACCAGGATGATTCGTGAGCTAATTATCCATTTCTTTTGTGAGATAAGTTTTGAATGGTCCGAATACACTTACATCGAGAGTCTGTAGCCTGTTTGAAGTATGTGGTGGTAAAGTCAGAAGAGCAACTCGAGAATCTCTAGCGAGTTTTGTTGCTTCAATGGACTTGTGACTTGCATGACCGTCCAATATCAGTAGACTCGGAGACTCTTTAGTTGTTTTTGTACAGTCTATGAAATTCTTCAAAAACTTAAGGAATAAGTCGGCGTGCATCCATCCTGATGGAGCAGGAAATCCCACTGTTCCAGGAAACGCATTACTTAAGAGAGTTGGATTCATTCTCACACGAGGAAAGACCATAAATGGTGGTATAAATGTGCCTGTGGCACTGACGCACGCTAGTAAAGTAGTGTTTTTTCCTCTTTTCAGTGAAGTTAACCTTCCCACTTGCTTTCTTCCTTTTTCGGCTAACAGTTTTCCCGGCTTTTGGACGCATGTAATACCTGTCTCATCGCAGTTGAAAATACGATGCGGGAGAAATTCGTATTTTTTCGAAACCTCTTTTAAATTTGAAAAAAATCTGCTACTCTTAATTTTGAAAACCCTGTCACTCTTGCCATGCTGGTTGCTTCAGGTTTTCTTATAGATAGGTTGCCATGGCGTTTCAAAAATGATAATAACCAATCTTTGCCGGCTACTTTCCGGTCTTTATTGAAAGGATGATTCAATTGGTTAATTTCAGCAAATTGAAATGCAATTCGTCGAAGATCGGTTGTTGAGAGACCATAAAAAAGCTTTTCCAAATGTATTATATGGTCACGTAAATCATTTTCCATTGCTTCAGTGAAGACGGGCTTGAACCTGCCTATGTTTCTTATTGGGTTGAGCACTTGACGCTTCAGCCGTGAATGTAAGGTAAGCTAGTTCTTGGAACTTTAAAAAGTACACTAGCTTTCTTGATGGACATTTCTTTCTTCTGAATAGAATCTAAAGCACGCTGTATAGCATCCTCTGAGTATGATCTTCTTTGGGTCTTACGGACATAGTTGCGAACCATGTTTAACTGCAAAAAAATACTCTCAGTAACTTTACTTAGAACACCAGAGCTGCTAGCACGATATTTTTATGATAAATACAGACATATTATGTATTGTATAAAATTAAAACCAAAAATGTATTGATAATTATCATAGATACTGTTCGCACAAACGTGGGGCAAGTGAGACCATAAGTGAGACTCACTTGCCCCAGCCTGAAAAATAATTTAAAAGAAAACAAGTAAATTTGGCAACAATCTAAGTATCACGCGGTATTGCTAAAATGTTAGGTTATATAGTGTTTATCATAGAATATCTCGACAATGCATCTAATTTATGAAAAATCCCTATGCAACACATAAATATTACATCGTAATATAATGAAAACAAAAAACATTTATATCTACCTTTGTTTTCGACGGTGTTGTCACTAGTACGAATTATTTTAAAAGACGCACTTGCCCCTTATGACTCACTTGCCCCCCTAATGTGCTGATACAGTTTTCTTCCGGCAATTTTGGTGCAAGTTTAAAACAATGATCACTTTGATGATTTATTTATTACTTCTTATGACTTTGTAAGTTGTTAATTTGTATCATTTCCATTTCCATCCCTCCTATTTGTCGACAGAACACTGTAAATATTTATTTAAAAAAAAATGCGACATTCAATTCATCGTCATCGTTTATTTCGAGTCCATCATTATCAAAATTAATTTCATGTTCATTTTCTACATCATTTAATTTGTCTTGTTCCATTTGCTCTGTCGTTTGAGATGTTCCTGACGTCGATGCCTGAGGGGAAAATGGCTGTTGAAGATAGGGTTGTACTCACAGAACTTTCTGTAAATTTTTTCTTCCGACTACAGTGAAATTTTGGAAACATTTGACATGATACCCAATATTACTATCAATGCAGATAGGTAAACCACGCCACTAAATTTTAATTTATATTTTTGACGAGCACATAAAATTTTTACTTCAAATCTTTCCAAACTGAAAATTTAACATCACTTTTTTTCTCCTTTTCCGACGAAGTACATTTAATATCAAGAAATTTCCGGTCCGATTATTATGAAACTTAGCATGTAGATGTTTAATACCCTAGATGTGATTAGAATTTTGAAATAATCTGTCAAGCCAAAAGGGCTAGTAACCTACATAGATTTTCGAATTCTTGGAATATTTAGAAAAATACTCATTTTACTCATTTTTGCTTCAATTAAAGTAATCTAATAATTTAATTATACATAACTTTTGTTTATACTATTTTTGATTCGATAAGTAATTACTGAGGTATAATAATAATAAATTTATTTATTACATATAGAAAACGTATGCGTATGAGAAACAGTCAAAGAATACAAAAGTCACTACATTAAGCATAATTAAAACATTAACTAACACAGATTTAAAAATATCACAGGACTACAGCATAAAATCAAAATGAAGGTACTCGTCAATTGAATAAAATGCGTTTTTTATCAATACGTCTCAAAACTTGATTTTTAAAAAAATTAATTTCGTTTGAGTTTCTTATAGGGTCTATACGGTAAATGGTTAAATAACTTTATAGGAAGAACGTATGACCTGTTACGTGTTAAAACCATTCTATGAGAGGGAGTATTAACAGTGTTTCCAAATCAAAAACCGTAATATTTGTCACCAGTTTTCGAAAAATCATTAATATTAGTTTTAATGTAAAGTACAACTTTTAATATGTAAATGCAAGGCAAACTTCATATTTTTTTCCAATAATATTGGTTTCCTCAGAAGCTGAGCCTTCAATGAAGGAGGCGCGGAAGTGAAAAGGACATTAAAACCCCTGTGAGTTCATACTGACAACGTTTCGACCGATAGGCCCGGTCTTTATCAAGGCATTCTTTAATAGAAAATAACAAACAGGTTACAAAAAAAATTAAAAACTCGTATAGGACAAATATTTCAAATTTGTAAAATTTTTTTTAACGAAAAACATGTTTTTGTGTGACTAGAATATCAGATTTTTAACATTAGAATGTCTAATAAAATTCTTTTAATTAAAATTTTGCTTTCCAAACAATTTGGGAATTATATGTGCCGCTATACTCAGGTTTTCTGATTCCAGATTTTTGTACATCAATTAAAAACCCATGCGATTTTACAACGTCAATAATTAAAAGTTAAACGTGTACAAATACAAGACATGTAATATACACATAACAAGAATATTGAATGTCAATGTAGACAGATAATCAATCGTAAAATACCCATCAAAATTTGAACTCAAGGTTCAAGGAACTAACATAAAGATATAATTTTCGTTAAAACTTAATTAGTAGTAGTCATTTTATTTAGTATTAATTATACAGTGTGTCAATTTAAAACTTACAATGGGCAATATCTCACAAACAAAAAATGATATCAAAAAATGCTTAAAACAGTTTCTAGAATAGGAAGGGGGAACTAAAGTGACATAAAAGAGAACTCACCCTCATCAACCCCCTAGGCCCCACCTACCCCAACTAAAAAAGTTTAAATAGCAAACTCCTACTTGTAATACATTATTGAAAAGCCTATAAAAAATGCTATGCAACGGTATAAATAATAATTGTACAGGGTAAATCAATAATTGTGAAACCGTACCTTAAATGGAAAATTTAATGAAATTTTTGTTGAACTACCAATTTGTTAAAAATATCAATTAACTAGATGTTTAAAATGGGTTCCATTGTTTTGTAAACAATAATACAGCCTACTTTCAAATTCTGCACGAACAAATGTTCTTCTACTAATAGCGGGACATACTTCAGTAATTCTTTTCCGCAATTCACCAAGTGATGCAGGTTGAGTTTTATAAACAACTGATTTAAGGTAACCCCATAGAAAAAAATCCGGTGGGGTTAAATTTGGTGACCTCGGTGGCCACTCAATAGGACCTCTCCTTCCAATCCATTTGTTCGGATAATTAGTATCCAACCAGTGCCCAACTGCAGCTGCATAGTGAGGAGGTGCCCCATCTTGTTGGAAGTAAAGTAAATCTTCGTCTAAGGCAGTTAAATTGCCTGGTATAAAGAAGGGGCTAATTAAAGCATCACCTAATATCTAATATCGAAATTGTCCAAAAACCTCAATTTGTCTTCCTTCATTCGGTAACCTTGGGGCATTCCTTTTTCTACTTTGGACTGATCCCGTTTCTCTAAACTTTTCAATTAAATCACGAATGTACTAGTAACTTACAGTTTTGTCCGGATACCTCTCATTAAATATCTGAGCTGTCCTAAATAACACTAGTTCTGGGAGCCAAATATGAAAATTATCTCCACACGTTCAGGTATACTGTAAACCATCGTGACAACTACAGCTGAATGACAGTACCGATCGTACAAATGATGAATACTAATGACACTTAAATGTGTCAAATGAACACAAATTTATTATCCTAGAAACGGTTTTAAGCATTTTTGATATCATTTTTTGTTTGTGGGATATTGCCCATTGTAAGTTTTTAAATTGCGCACGATATATCACACAAGCTTTATCTAAATCATTAGTTTTATCTTTTACTTTAGAATAGATTTTTTATAAATAGTATTATTGTTATAAAGAACTAAGTTAATTTTTTTCATTTTTTAATAAATGATGAGTTTGTTAGATAAACCTGGTACATTAATTAATTTTACATATATACTGCTTTTGTTCTTGTGAATTAGTTGTCAATAGGTGTTGGTCTTGATTATTATTTTGTGCGGGTGTCAAAAATTTTTGATTTGTTAGGATAATTGTTATTTTTAAAATTGATATTAATAATTCATTGTTTTTTGTTTGATATACAGAGCTACTAAGTTTATTTACTTTTATTTGCATGCTTTTTATGATGTTTTTTTGTTTGTGTGGATGTCGAGAATAATAATTAAGTATTCTACTTGATGCAATAGGTTTTATAAACCATCAGTGAGTAGTGATTTATAGATGCTATCTCTAATTAATAACACGTCGAGGAAGGAAAGCTTGTCGTTATTCTCTACTTAAGATTCAGATCATAACTAATGTGGAATTTTATGTGATTTCGGAATACAAGCAATGATGTTGTCGACATAAACATATAAGAATAATCGTTCATAATTTAACTTTGCTTCCACATACCGTGTGTCTCTGGCAAGACGCAACATAGGATGTTTACTATAGAAAAAATTTGATTGGATCTACTATTGCTATGAAAATTTCGGATTGTTATATACTCAATACGTTACGGCATTTTGTTGAAGTTAGAAAGAGAGAGCAAATGTAGAATGTCTAATCTTCCTTCAAATGTAAATATTATTCTTTAAGTTTGTAAAAATAAGTATTTAGTAGTTTGTGATTTTACGAAAATTCTAATCAATATGCAGTTGCTTTCATATGTTAATATAGCTATTGAAGCAAGCATAATGAAATACTTTTGCATAAAACCTGTTGGTATTGGATTTGAGGTTAAATGAGTAGTTTGTTTTCTTGTATTGTAGACCTATGTGTAAACTATTAGACATAATACTTGCATCTTGCAAGAATATGCAGATATTCTAAAGCTAAAAGTTTATTTTAAGTCAATACAGTTGTTATTATAGATAAGACAGATATTTCGATTAGTATGGATCGAGTAGTTTGTCTCTAACACAGGTCTCTACCGATAAACAGAAGTTGGTGTTCTAAGGACTTTATTCGGGACCAACGAAGTAAAGTATAACCCAGAATTAGATGTGTTATACATTTTCAGTTTCTTGATCGTAAACAATTTGAAATTCGTGGGATTAATGAAGATTTTTAGAAAATGCCCCATTAAGGTTTTTAATGTTATGAATAATGAGAGCGTAAAGGTTTGTGCTATAAATTATTTAATTTGCTATTCCTCTTTTGACTTTCTATTTCAGGTTTTACTAGAATTCAGGAGTCAACAAACAAGATTATTATTTTAAAACCATCGAAGAACAATTGTAAGAAATGTTGTAATTTCAAATACGGTTTTTTATTAAAAGTGATTGTCGTTTTAAGTCTTAATTACATCGTATTAAAAATTATTTTCTATAAATGTGTTAGTAGTCCTGAAAAGGACCGATTTGTTTGTGGATATACAGAAGTGAAAGCTAATCGGTATAACATGCGAAGTGCTTGGCTTATAACAACTGGTTAAAATGCTGTCCATTTATTGTTAAACAGTGCCCCAAATAGAAGTTTCGTTGCACATTTGCAATCATATTTGCTGGTATATTAAAGCAAACTTCCACAATTTTATATTTTAAAGACTCAATTGTGTCGTGGGTTCTGTCGGTATAAACATTCGTAGATATGTAAGGCAATAAAAAGAAGTCATTGGGAGACAAGCCTGGTGATCTTGACGGCCAAGTAACTTCCTCACCTCTTCCAATCCAGGTTTTAGGAAGTGCTTCATTTAAAAGTTGTTTCATTTGATTCGCATTATGTGCTGGACACTCATCATGCTGATACCGCAAACTACATTGAGATTTAACGAATATTCATCGGTGAAGCAAATATTCTTAACAAAATTCATATCATTATTGCGTATCTCCATTTATGTTTCACAAAATTCTTGCCTTTTGTCAGCATCGGTTTATGCTTTTTAAAATTGTATGAACTCGACACCTATTTGCACCCCAGTCGATGCTTAGTTGTCGAAAACTAATATTAGGGTTAAGTTGCACAGCACCGAGTACATTGATTTCTTCAACGTTGTCCATCTTCTGGTTTTGTTGAACCTGCTTCGGACGCTTGTGTACACTGCCGATCCGGAAAAAGTGCAGTAAAAACAAAGCAGAAGTGTTTCTATAGCTTTCATCTCTGTATACCCCCTTAACCATTTGAACTTTTTCAGGGATTGTATACACACTCATTTTCAAAAATTAAATTAGAAAATATTACAATAAGGAACACGCAATAACAATTAATAGCCTTAGTGGATCAATTGATTTTTTTTCTATAGTGAAACTCCTATGTTGCGTCTTGCCAGAGACACCCGGTATGTGAATAAGTCATGCATGTCTAAACCGGCCAAAATAGGTGAGGCAGGATCCCCATGGCACTACCGAAAATCTGTTTATATTGACATCCATTATAATTGAAGTAACTGGACTCAAATAAGAACTCAGTTAAGTTAGTAAATTCTACTAAATCTAATGTCGTAAAACTACGTAAATGTACCCAATATTTATAATTAATTTTGATACTAATTCTTTAGATATATTTGTAAAAAGTGAAGTAACGTCAAAAGAGATAAGAGTAAAGCTTTCCACATACAGTGGTAGAGGCAGATTGAAATGTAAAGAACCTGTCACGTGGTTCAATCTGCGCGAACGATACATTTGACCTTCAATTCAGTAGCGCCGTCAAAATTTGTTTAAACGTTAATAAGGGTTTGATCAAAGACGTGAAACGAGATTAAATTTTAAAAAACTTCTTCAACACAAATCATAAAAATATAGACCTTACTATAAATGCATTTATTGGTTACAATTTAAATGAAATTACGAAAAAAGTTTATCATAAAAAATTAAATACCTCGACTGATATAATTTACAATTTGCAAAAACCGAAAGATACATAAAACAATATTTCATCTTGCTTGGTTGTTTACAATTAGTGTAGATCAAATGATTAGAAATTAGACATAAACATTAAACATCATCATCAGTATAGTTAATATCAGAATCACTGTCACTACTATCTCCTGTATTTACTTTAAAAACTAATTCATTACATGCATCAAATACATGTTCTTTCTGTATATATTCTTCCTCGACTTTCTTAACGTGATCACATATAGAACGCCATTCTTCTTGAGACACATTTGCAAATTTATCTCTCGTTAAGGTCTCGACATCTTCCATTTTAAAGGTAACATTATGACATGCTACCCAATTTTTACTAATGCCCAAACCTTTTCAATGGGATTTAATTCAGGATGATACGGGGAAGCCGCAACACAGTAACTCCTCGTTCTGCAAGCATTACATCAATCGTAAATGTAGGGTTTGTCGTTTTGTGCATCTTTATGATTTCATATAACTCGGGTTTTGTCATTTTGTCATCAAATAATATGTTCCTTGCTGTTAGCCAATCACACATTTCACCTTTTAGGGAAGCAGTTGTAGGATCTTTCACGGCTTTAACATTATGGTATGAAGCATTGTCCATAACTAATACACAATTATCTGGCAAGTTGGGTATTAATTGTGTGTTTAACCATAACTTATAATTTTGATAGTTCATTTCATCATGATAATCGCCAGATTTAGATCCAGACTTAAACATAAGTAGAGCATTCGGTATAAAGCCATTTTCATTTCCAGCATGTACAATAATAAATCGTCTCCCTTTAGAAATAGGCGCCTTTACTGTGTCATTACATCCATCAGTCCATTCTTTAGGATCAGTATGTGAACTATGAATGTACGTTTCATCTGTATAAACAATCGGTCGACCTTCATTGCGAAATCGTGTTATATTTCTCAAATATTTTGTACGAAGTGCTCTAATATAGCTTTCCATTAAAGCTCTTCTATTATCGGTAGTTTTTTCCATCTACAGTAAAACAAGATTATTGTTTATACCTTAAACATAAAATTTTGTTCATTTACCTGAATCCAATTTTCTTTAAAAGAACATTCAATGTGAATTTACTTCCAGTAAATGGTATTTCACATTCTCGAACTTTTTCTAAAATCCGTTTAAGAGTTGGACGTGTTTTTTCATGAATGTAGAAATTATGTATAGTTCTTCGTAAAATATCTACTTCATGGTTCGGAAGGTTTGTTTTAAACAAGTTTTCGGCCTATTCTTTCGAGGACTAGAAAATGAGGTGCTTGCCCCTGTGTCCACAGCTTCAGCTTCCTTAACAATGCGTTTATAGGAACTTTCAGAGATTCCGGTTGCAGCTAAGACTCTTTGTTTATAATTGGATAGTGGTATTATGGGATCTCCGTTAGCTGCTTCTTCTTTCATAAATTTTATAACATTTGCAATTAACTGCAATGAAAATTGTTAGTACTCAAAAATGCATTATGCATGAATAAACTATATTTACCTCTCTTGCTTGACTGTGAATGATTTGCCCTTTCTTCCCCAATTTGACGGAGTCTGCCATTTGGAAATAAACAAACTAAAGTTCTGACAAGAACTGCTATTAATTCAATTAATTCGCAAAGTTTAACACGTGGAAAATATATAAAAACGATAATCAAAACGAAAGAACGAGAACGAATGTAGGTTGTAAGTTGCAAGCAAACAGTAACATAACCTATCTTTTTACAAATCGTTCTTCCCCTTAATGCAACAAGTAGTCTCGCCCATTTCATTTTCGTTCGCGGCGCAGGTCACGTGACAGGTTCTTTACATTTCAATCGGGTTCTACAGTCTTTCGCCTTTACAATGGCGCGGTTAAGAGTAGGAATATGTATTAGTTGTTCGTCTTTAATTGCATACATATAGACAAAATAAAGTGGGATAGATTTTGCTATTGTATAGGTAGGCTCGGTCCGGATTAACAAAACTTAACGCCTGAAGCTATAATTTAAAAGTGTAAACTACTGGAAAGGAAGATTTCATAATAGTTTAAGGTTTATCTGCAATTAGAAATAGTAGTTTCATATAAAAGATGACAAATTACTCTTCATATTAGAAAACAATTATTATTATAGTAGATTTTTAAAAGTCACAGAAGCCATGTTTTTTATTTCAAAATAAAACATTCTCTGACAAAACATAATGATTGTTTTTAATAATCAACATTTACAAATGGCGAATCTAGTATTTCCACATTTTAAATAAGGTTTTGTTTATTTACATTTAATTTCTTATACTTTCGCAAAAGCTTAATTTTGGAAATATGTAGAATGACTTAACTGTCAATTAATAGTTTCATTCTAAGGTTTTGCAACATTTCATTTCTGTGGATGATTATTTCTAAAAGTTATAATAATTCTTTGTATCTTACATAAAAATTTGTAATGGATTGTTTGATAAATTGGATTAAGATTATTTTTGTTTATAACTTAAAGTAAAACACAACCTAGTGCATAAAAACTATTTATTCACAATATACAACGAAGCATAAAAACAAGTATAAATTACCAATATACATTGCATAATGATTACATATTTCAAAATTGTACTCCACCAATAACCAAAAAACATTCAAAATCAAAAGTGTACAAAACAATTAATTATATTTGAACTACGCATAAATATAGAACCTAATAAATAAAACTAATATTTTGTCCAAAGACCATTGTTGTCGATGCAATTTTGTAAACGCGTTGGCATTGAATTTACTAAATTGTGACAAATGTTAGATCCTCTCATGTCTTCCCAAACTCGAACTACATGATTATTTAAAATTGCTGCAGTGCGGATATTTACATTGCCTATATTATCCCCGGTATTCCATCGTCGAACCATAATACCCCAAAGATTCTCGATTGGGTTGAGATCTGGAGACTTAGCGGGCCAATTAAGCCTTACTATTTCAGGGTGATTGTCAAACCAATTTGTTACCATGCGTGATTGGTGAACCGAGCTGTTGTCTTGAACGAAAATGATTGGGAGTGGTTCAGGATACAGGACACGCACCGAAGGGATCATCACCTCTTCCAAAATGTCAATGTAATCTGCTCCTCGCATGCGACCATTTATCCTCACTAATTCTCCCGGACCAGCTGATGACATCCAACCCCAATAGGCCAACGATATACGACCACTTCTTCGTTCTCTTATAACGTGCTGTTCTAAGTAGCGAGTACCATTCGCTCTCCACACTGGTTTCAACTTAAGGTTGTCTTCAGAAGATGAAAAACCTTTTCATCCGAAAAATTACATTTCCCCAGTTTCGAAATAATTCTGCTTGACAAAAGTGGAGTCGTGCTTCTTGTGTTGCCGTAAAATCAATTTTTCGCGCCGGCCGTCTTGCTCGCAGGTTTCTCGTCCTTAACCGTCTGCAAATAGTTGATCTGTGGCAATTTAAATTAAAAGTTTCTTTAATATCAGCGGAACTAAGAAATGGTTGTTGACTTATAAAATTGGCAACTTCGTTCAACTGTTCCTCCGGAATTGAAAACGGCTTACTTTGTCGTGGTCTATTTTTCAAGCCTTCGTATCCGTCGTCTTCAAAATTTTTAGCCACCTTTGAATACTTCTCATCTATAACAAAAATACTAATATAATATAACATAAATGATCGTAAAAAGGTATTTGAACATTTTTGAAGTAGAAGTATAACTAAAATTTATTAAGCAATACAAGGTGTTTTTAGTTGTGGGTCGCCTGTTAAAAAATATATTCTAGAGATAAAATTTCAGAAATTTGGTATAGGAGCCTGCTCAAAAATAAAATTTATTCCTTAAACATTTTTATTATTCTGATCGTTTAAGTTATACCGGAAGTTGTTATCACCATGATTATTTTAAATGGCAACCCCCATTTTTGCTTTATATGTGGCTTCTTAGCAGAGCCAGAACCTTAAAGCAAAATACTGAATTTTATCTTTAGAGCACTTGTCATAACAGAAATGACATTCCAAATAAAATAAATACAAAAATATAACTATAAAAAATAAACTTACCGGCACACCAAGAAGCGCGGCTATTTCCCTTGAGGATTTTCCTCCTTCACGCAAACCCACAGCTCGAGATCGAATTTCCAAAGCATGTCCGCGATTATCCATTATTTAAAACTACTACTTCCAAAACCAACAGCCAAATGAACACTATTATTTTAACAATTATAGCTATTGTTGGCTAATTACAACTAGTTTACAATAATTAAGGGGAAAAACTTTCTCTTCCTGTTAGAATAAATAGTTTTAGGGGTAATTAACATTCTTAAATTTCGGACCATTTAAAACAAGTAAACATTTATTATTTAAAGGGATGGACAAAATTAATACTTTACAACAATCAGACGTTTACAAATTAGAATGTTAATCCTATTTAGAGGACAATTAGAAATTTTGTAGTAAGATACAAAGCACTTTTGATAGCTTTTAGAAATAAATAAACATTCACAGAAATTAAAATTTGCAAAACCTATGTTGGAATCAAAACATTCATTAACATGTTTAAATTATTTTACATATTTGCGATATCTAATTAATAAAATTAAACTCTTGTGAAAGAATTACAAATTAACGTCATTTAAATAAACAAAACCTTAGTTTAAATGTAGAAATACTAGATTTGCTATTTGTAAAAGTTGATTATTAAAAACAATTATTATGTTTAGTAATAACATGAAGCTGTGGTTAATTCATATATATTGGGTGAGTTTTTTTCATTATTTATATGGGGTTCTCGGAAACTATAGTAGATACAAAAATGGTCAAATGGGGAAAGATTTGCAAAATCTAATCTGGCAATGGAAGCAAAAGACATGCATTGCCTGCGTATCAAAAAAAAATAATAACAGCAACTCTTAATATTCAACGAAAATAATAAAAATAAAAACTCTAAGACACACTTACTTTAAATTGTTTATGTTAATATTTTAGAGTTTTTATTTTTCTTATTTTTCGTTGAATATTAAGGGTTGCTGTTATTTCATGTGCAGGCTGTGCATATGCCCAGTATTTCCAGGAACGACGTATTAAAAACAAATATTTTTGGACATTATAATAGTTAATATTGAAATATAATTTTTGAATTCTAATCTCTATTTTTAATTGAATTATTACAAAGTATAATTAAACATTTTTCTAAATTGCATAATAAAAAGACCGCCTTTTGTCTCTTAAAACATTTTTATAACCAGAAAACTTTTTTCTACGTCAACTGACGTAATTGCGGCTCTTTTAAATTATTAATAATATGCAGGTTTAAAGTAATAGATCAGCGCCAAATTGACTTTTTAAAATAGTAGATATTTGGGCAACAACCATAAATTTTTCGTTTTTATTTAACACGTCATTCAATTTTGTGCTATTTGTTTGACAATATCTTCAACGCTTGTAATTAAACTTTTTGATTTGATTTTTTCTATAGGTTCTGTTCATTTCCATGTGGTTTAGAAAAATATCGGAAAGATTTTTGCGGCATTTTCAATTGTATTACGCGTAATTTGCATCCTGAATTTGAAATTTTTGAAATAGGTATACCTACCTAAGGACTAACAAAACTCAAAACTTAAATTGATTTCAGTAACTAACAATAAATAACAAGGAGGCAAAGAAGTTTGTATTGTCCTTAGTTGCACTGACTCATTGGTTACAAAGTGGATGTAAATAATTTAGATACTAAAACCTATTCATGTAAAAACTTATTTGCAACATTCTTTAATAAGCTTAGAATGTCCAACAAACGGAATTTAATACCTTTAATCCTTTACAGCAATTCTTAGGTGATATTGGCTCGATTCTTAGATTTGTGTTACGGAAAATAACGGCAAAATATGAATTATTAATGTAAACATTTGCGCACAAACCTGTGAAATGAAATGCCCTTTTTAATTTTGAAGCTGATATGCTTAAATAAGCTCTTTTGAACGTTTTATGCACAAAAGTCTCATAATATGCAAAATACCTATGCAAACCTTAATTGGCCTAATTAAACTCAACTTGCTTAGATTAGGATATCATAAAACTAAGACTTGATAATATTTATATAAAAAATATGAATTTCAAAAAAAAATCACTGGCTTGCATGGTTTTTTTGTCAGAGAATGTTTTATTTTTAAATAAAAAAAACATGGCGTCTTTGACTTTTAAAAATCTCATATTATACTTATTTAATATGAAGAGTAATTTATCATCTTTTACATGAATCTACAATATCTAGCTATAGAATAAACGTTAAACAATTATAAAATCTTCTTTTCCAGTAGTTTACACTTTTAAATTATAGCTTCAGGCGTTAAGTTTTGTTAATCCGGACCGAGCCTACCTATACAATAGCAAAATCTATCCCACTTTATTTTGTCTATATGTATGCAATTAAAGACGAACAACTAATACATATTCCTACTCTTAACCGCGCCATTGTAAAGGCGAAAGACTGTACCTCGACATACGAGTTTAATTCATTCCGCAACCTTGCTCGTATCTTGAATTACTCGTATCTCGAAGCAAATTTCCCCATACAAAACAATTGAAGTACCATTAATCCGATCCAACCCCCAAAATGTCACCCCAGTTATTTTTGTTACGTGGTTTTGAATAATAAAAACGTATTTATAAATGACAAATATTTATTGTACAAAAACAAAAAAGAGAATGTAAAGAAATACATTAGATATCCTCACTGGTCTTTGCCTTTTTCGCTACATTTTTCTCGCTTTCACCTGTAGGCCGTTTAGAAAAAAACATGTCCAAGGAGGTTTGTTTCTTCATTCCTCTCAGAATGTTCCGGAAATGAGTTAGGCAAGTGTTATTAAAAAGATCAAATGCACGACCTGTTGCAACTTTTTCTGGGTGTTTTTTTTCCACGAACTGTGAAACTTTCTCCCACATTCCCAAGATCTCCTTTATCTCACTTGTAGAAATAACCTCCTCCTCTGACTCCTCGAAACCAATTTTTTGCATCATAACCTCCATATGCTGCTGTGACTGTAACTCTTGTATCTCCTCAGTCGTGAATTCCTGGGTGTGCTCCTCGACGAGCTCTTTCATATCTCTTTCTTCCATCTGTAGACCCATAGATTTCCCCAGAGACACAATCTCCTCCTCTACTGACATACCGGGTTCCAATTCTTCATAGATCCTTTCAGCTACAGCTTTTAGGCAAATCGCGATATTAAAGTGGTCCTTCCAGAACTCTCGAAGGGTGAGGTTTGTGGTCTCCGTCACTTCAAAGCAGCGCCGAAACAGATGCTTGGTGTATAGCTTCTTAAAATTAGAAATCACCTGCTGATCCATGGGCTGGAGGATACTCGTATCTCGAATTTCGCTGGTAACTCAAAGCAAAAAATCACTCGCTCGCCGGCTCGTATCTCGAAAAACTCGTATGTTGGGGCACTCGTATGTCGAGGTACCACTGTACTTATATTATTAACAAGCTCGTATGATTTGTTTATACTAAAATTGTATAAAAAAGATAAGTTGTTTTGTAATGAATTTTGACAATTGATACGTAGGTGAACCTATACAAGAAACTATTGGTCTAAGTTTATGAATTTTAATTATCCCATAAAACTTGGAAGGATTACTTGTATAGGTAGTAAATCTTTTACACGTAATCAAGTCAATATGACCTTTAGCATATAGCCATTTGCCAATTTTATTATTTTTGTTTGAATATCTAGTGTAAAGTCTTTGTGTTTTTTCGTACTTGTTAACATCATTTAATAAATTAAAAATTTTAGTATTATAGTCGTATTTCTCAACAATAGTAATAGCATTACCCTTATCAGCTTTAATGACATATACATTTTTATTAGTATCAAAAAACTTTTCGTGTTCTTAATAATTATTTTATTAAAAAAATTAAATTGTAATTTAGCGCCTTTATTTGGGTTATTACTCATGTTGTAATTTTTAAAGTTGGTAATAATATTTTTTTGTTCAGAAAAAACTGTTTTACAAGAATCCCTATGTTTCTTAAAAGTAATTGTAGATATTATTCGTTTTTGCACTATAAACAAGTCATTAAGAAGTCGGGAGCATCCCCAGCATAAAATATTGTAACTTAAATCGAATAAATATGCGCATTATAGTAAACGAGTAAAATTTTCTTTTTTACATTCACCCGAAGTCGTCTTAAAACAAAACGTTGCAATGAGAGTACCTTCGTAAGATTACTTATTTGTTGAGACTAACTCATATTCTGGTCTACATGTATTCCCAAAATTTTTACCTCAGGATTATTTGGAATACTCTTGCCATTAGATCATACTAACAAACTGGAACAAGTATCTTTAGCAGAAAACAGAACAATTTTCGTTTTGTTAATATTAACTTACGTTGTCATCGACACAATAGTTTTGAATTTGTTTCATGCAATTAGTAGCTTTGGAGCTTAAATTGTTATACGAATCAGCTGATAATAATAAATTGATAGGTGTGGCAATCACGTGACACTAATTGTTCTAACAGTAAGGCTGTAGTTTCCTAAACGCGCAGTAACTGCGCTGCAACTTAGATACGCTACGATTCAGAATTGGTGCGTAACGCATTAGACATTCGGCGATTCCCTACACTGCGCAACTCCAAACATCGTGTGTATTATATTTGAGTAAAGTTGGTGAAATGACCATGTTCTCCCATCATACGAGATTGTGTGTTGCTCTTTTATTGTACAAAGAAATAGATGATGAGATTGATGGACTAATTGACGAAGTGCTTAAACACAGGAAGAAGTGCTCTGAAATGTTTGCCAGAAGAGAAGATGAGGGCGTTTACAATTTATTAGTTCGTAACCACCTGCAAGACAGCGAGCTAAAGTTTAAAGAGTACTTCAGATTCACTAGAGAACAACTTTCTTACTGTGCAAACCTGATCAAAAAAGATTGTTCTGTAGAACCATCAAATCGTGTCAATAACTCGATTTTTCCCGATATGAAACAGGCAGTGACTTTAAGGTATGTGTAAAAGTGTTATATATTTAATATAGGTACAGGGTCGCTAAAAAGTTTGAATACGGTTAAATATTGTGAAAAAAATATTGTGGTCCAGAGTTCTTCAATTCAATGACCTAATAATAGAATTTAAAAAAAAACAATTCCGTAATGTCATGGTTATTTTAACATCAAAAGAGATTCAATTTTTATGTATAAAAACAATACGACTATTGGTCGATTAAACTCAAATGGGCTATCAAGCACACCAGCGTCAGTAGACTCATAGGACAAAGAAGATGGTGTGCGTGAGTAATCAAATGTTTCCAATGTGTTACCACGTGCGTAGTGGCGGATTCCCAGTTCATTCTCTACACTAAATATTTTTCGTTTGGCATCAGACTGCTCTGCTGGAGTAAATTTCTTTATTGTTAAAGCAATGGACTTCATAAAAACATCTATTTCGTCTTCTTGTTTCATAGGTACCGGTTGTGAAGCCATTTTTTCAATAGCTTTCGCTAAATTACCTTGATCTTCTGCTCTACATTTGAACAAACTAATCAGACTATTATTAATTTTCGATTTTTTGTTAATCTTAGGTGCGTTCTGCTCCTTAGTAGGACTACTGGATTGTACATCCTGGGCAGAAGTTGAGGGGCTAACGTCATTATTAGATGATAAAGGTTTGGCACTGTCCACATTATCTTCTTCCAAAATAGTGTCGTAGCTTTCCTGTTCAGTTGAAGTGTGAATAATAGAACAACTGAGCTCCTGGGTATTGGTAAATTCCCTGTAACAAATCATCAAAATTTATCAGATTTAAATTTACTATACCTACTGTCGTTCATTTTCCACATCATTAAGAAATCGCAGTCGATCCCAGTACATAGCTCTTTTTTTCTTAGCAGGCGGCCAGCTTCCGTTTTTTTGTGCCGTTTGAAGTTGTCTCTGATGCTTCTCCATCTGACCTTACATTGTTCTCCTATAAATGCAACATTCTGGATTGTAAAAAAGTGATACACAATGGTAAAGAAACTTCATTTTGGGCCTATAAGTAACAGTAGTTTTTTATTTTCAGATTTCTGGCCACTGGAGAATCTTTACGCTCAATGGCGTTCTCATACAGAATCTCGCACTGTACAATTTCTACATTTGTGCCACAAGTCCTATTATCACTGAAAAATAACTTGCAAGACAAGTTTCTTCCTCCAGCAAATGCAATTGATTGGGCTAAAAAAGCTCAAGAATTTTGGGATCGCTGTCAATTTCCGAACTTTTTTTCCATAATTTCAAAGGATTTTTCTCTATTGTTCTGTTTGCTAGGGTTGATGCAAATTGTAAATTTCTACTGATAGATGTTGGTTCCTATGGCAAAGAAGGTGATGCGGGTCGCAAATGGGTCAAAAGGTTACAAAGGTGACATTTTTCCTCCACCACAACATCTGCCTCATTCTGATATCATACTTCCTCACGTTATTGTTCGTGATGAAGCCTTCAGGCTGGACCAACATGTAATGAAACCCTACACCCAGAAGCAAACTGTATCAGACCGTTCTAAGAGAAAATTTAATTATGCATTATGTAGAGCTTGAAGAGTGACTGAAAGCACTTTTGGAATCATGTGCGTTGTGTTTAGAATTTTTTTCACGCCTATTAATCTCAAACCGGAAACTGTGGATTTGGTTATATTCGTATGCTGTTGTCTCTACAATCTTTTAAGGGATGAGTTTATTGCTAATAATACCCAATGTCTCCCTCTTATCCAGGTTGAAGAGGTACACATAACATGATACCACTGGCTAGCACGGGAGGTTTCGCAAAATCTGAAGGATTTCAAGTGAGAAGTAGGTTTGAGGATTATATTAATGGAATCGACTACGAAAAATATGTACAAGAATGGAGGAAAAAGCATAGTAATGCCGTATAAATGCAAACATGTAACCATAGTTAAATCATTCTTGTGAATATAAACATTTCATTGAATAAAATTTTAATACTTAACTTACCTGTTTTATTTAGTTGGAGTCCAATTTTGTTCCATATCACATCTTTTTTTACGTTGTTTTTATAGTCTGGGTGGTTTAACTTCCACAATACCTCATAGTTCCTTACTATTTCAATCCACTCCTCGTCGTCTTAGTTGGAAAAGCCTTTTCCCTTTCTACTTCCCGTTAAATCTTCACCAGAAACCGAACTATTCCCACAAGTAGCGATTTTCGTATTGTCTATGACGCAGCGTAATAGGAAATGACTGCTCCAAGAGCGGTCTCTCTACGACGCAGCCATTATGGCGCGCGCACCTAATGCGCTTACGCAGCTCAGCTGCTGCGCGTCTAGGAAACCACAGCCTAACCGTGTAAACACTAGGTGATTCAGTTTGGTATTCGCCCACTTGTATTTTTTACGTTTGGGAAAAAGTATAACAAAATCGTAATTCGTAATTCCGATGACAAAACCTATTGGATCGGATCAACAATTTATCTTTGCGATGACATCTGTCAAAAAGTTGACTGTGAACTTTTTTTTCAAATGGCACCCTGTATATTTTTTGCATCATTTAATAGGTATTTATTTGTAATTCCGAATATGTATCACTATGATAAAATAATAAGAAACAATCAGAATAGTAATAAAAGTTTATTTAGATGCGTAACAAGTAGATGACGATGAAATTTTTAGGAAAATGTATTTAATAATTTTAGCAAAAATACTTAGTTCATCAAATGCGCGAAATGTAAACCGTTCATGTCAAGACACATTTCTGATTTTTTTCTGATTGTGCGTTTTTATGGTATACGCACACCAGTATTTCAAACTTATTCCTCAATCTTTCTTGAAATACTTCCGAAGTCGTTACACACTTTTTCATTTTTTAATTATTCTTCGAATGCATCGAATTGTTCTAAATTTTGTAGTGGCAGTAATTCTCATTTTTCTGTGTCGACACAAGGTTGTGCGTCAAACGATACGGAGACTTGTTGCAATTAATTACTCAATATATCAATCTTTTGTCGATTGATTGTACGTAATTTTTTATATAGATCAGTTGCTCTACCAAAACATTCGTTACAGCATTGCTTATATCTGAAACTCCAAAACAGAAACATATAATATGCTATTACTAGTGACTGCTTAAAAAACTTACTTTCTTCAGCGTCATTTTGACAGTCAATTTCAAAATTTTTATACTTCTCTGAAGAGCCTGCAGTCGTTCCTGTAGACATAAATTAGGTACTTTAGATTTTCTCTTTTCATTTAATGCTTAAATAATTCATTTAGTACATTTTACTAATTTTAAATTAATTTTTTAAGTTAATTGTACAATTTTATTATGAATATCAACAAACATAAACGTATATTCCCTGATTTTAAAGAACAATACACCAAAACATAAGAAAAATAAAATAATAAGGTAGGTTTATTGTTCATTTTGAATTATTAAATTTTGCATTGGTATTATATTATATAGATTATAATCCTTGTTCTTTACTTGTGTCACATTACTTTTCAGGAAAGCAGTCCAAGTGGCTGTGTAGATAGTGGACTTTGATGCTCATGTTACATCCAAGTGTTTGGAAGTTATTCAGCATATGGTTTACCAGCTCCACATAGTTTTCACTTTTGTGATTTCCCAGAAAATTTTTCATATTATCAACAAATGAAAGCCAAGTTTTTTTTTCAATCTCATTCATTGACTGTACAAAAACCCGATCTTTTGTAAGTAGTCTTATCTGTGGTCCATCAAAGATTTCAGCTTTAAGCTTTTCCGTACTTATCTGGGGCAGCTTTCTTCCTATGAGGGCAAAGCATGGTCCATTAGCACCAAGGGTCTTAACAAATTGCTTCATTAGGCCTAGTTTAATATGCCGGGGTGGTAAGATGATTTTCTCCTGTTCAACTAAAGACTCGTAAATAATGTTTTTTTGCCCAACTACCAAGCTTTCTCTCTTAGGCCACTCTTTTTTTATCCAATGGTTTATTCGGTCCCTGCTGTCCTAGGGCACAAGAAACAAGGATGTTTTGTATAGCCGCTTTGTCTCTAGAGTCTCTAATGTCTAATGTTTTAAAGTACTATAAAATTGCCTCAAATTTAAAAACTATTACCAATGCGTTGATTTAAATTGGTAGATACAATGGAATTTGTCGTGGTTGTGGTAGAATTTTGATTATGTGTTTATATCTATTAGAATTGAGGTGTTAAATATTCTATAAAACGTACAAATTCAAACATAAAAAAACAAAAGTGAGCTTTTTGAAAAAAAGCAATACTACAGCGAGTATTTTTACTTAAGACTTAAAATTAAAAGCTGTTTTAATGGTATTTCAGAGCTATACCTATTAGCAGTGCACTATAGCTAAACCATAGATTAGGTTTTGCGATGGCGCACTGCTAGTACGTATTGCTCTTAATTTTAAGGTTATTCAGTTGTTGTTCGCAATAGTGTGAAATAACTGAATACTTCAGTATGCCCTTGGTTATTTCTTACCTTTGTTTAAGGTTCTAATAAATGGAACAAATGATTTTAACTAAGTCTCTATCGCCGCAATCATCTACCGCTTCGACGAATGAAACCGAAAACGATTTTGATAAACCGCATACTTTGAAAAATGAAGTAAGAATTATGGTTGTAGGGTCCAAAAAGTTCAGAATACGCACTAGTTTATTAGAACAAATTAAAAAACTGCAACAGTCAAATTGTTTGCTAATAACAAAAAGTGGTTTTGGAAGAGTAGTTCGCCAAATACTAAACGAATACAATGCTGAATTGCGCGTACACGCACTAGCATTAGAAGCGTTACAGGAAGCCACAGAATCTTATATAGTTCAATATTTTGAAGACAGTTACACATGCGCATTGCATGCGAGAAGATGTATGTTACTTCCAAGAGATATGGAACTGTTAAGATATTTAAGAAAATCTCTTTAAAATTTGTTGATAAATAATGACGCCTGCTTAATATATTTAAGTACAGTTCTATAGATTATATTTATGTATTTTGTTTTTTTAAATGGATATTTAGAGATACAGTAGGTAAAATAAAGTTTTCTTCTTATTACAAATTTATTGCTAAAACTAAATTTTTCTGTCAACATAACCCTATAGTATGATTTTAGGTCTGCATGCCCATAAGTAAAATGTCACTTTTTGAAATATCATAATTTCACGTCCGCACATCCTTCATGTTCGCAAATCATTCACGTCCGCAAATTGTTCACGTGCTCAAATACTGTACGACATGGTATAATAACTTCTAAAAGAAGGATAATGGTGATTTATGCATGACGTGTCCGTCAGTAATTTTTGTTTGTATTTGCCTTAATCATCAGTACTAGAAATTGCATTAAGGATTTTTTGGGTAGATTTTTACTGGTCACCACACCAGACTTTAATGGCATCGGCCCATTCACATTTCGTAGTAACTTTCGTCACACCTTATCAGTACAAAGAATCCCTGTAATTTTTTTGCAATTTTCGCTGTTATCATTTTGTGTTTGCTTTTTTGACAAACTACAGGTTTTTACTGGTTATTTGGAATACCACATTATACACTTACATTGCAATACAATAATTGAAGTAACCATATGAATAAATAAATAATGACATACCTACTCCGTAGTTAGATAATAGTAATAATAGGTAGGTTTTCATGAACACCGCTTAAAAACCAGCCCATTCGCCGTCATCTTGGATTTGGAGTTTTTTTTTGGAATTTTCATATCTCGCGTTCTAGTTATCGCACAGTCATAAACTTGGTGTCTTTGGATTCGTTTTGAGTCGTATTTTCAACAATGTTATATGACAAAAAACAGCGTTAACGAGAAAAATTTCGTAAAATGGCTTTATTAAAGATAAAGTAATTTTATCATTAAAAAAAGATTATCCTAATACGACCATTTCTCGTCCGTCAATCCACGCTCAAAGTTTCTATGTTCCGCATGGACTGTTAAAAGACGTTGAATAGCGCTCGCGCAGCGCGCTGAATTTCGTCGTAATACGACTTGTCCCTCGTTCATTTATTAAAATAAACGATTGTTATGCATCATACGTGGAGTGGATTTTTATTTAAAAATTATTATTTTGATGGGTTTAACCGCTTAACATACCAATTTTTTTTGAAAAGTAGGTTATAATTGCACCATTTTTAAATCTTGGTTTAGCAATCTACATAGAATGCCTTCTTTGTTTGTTTCTTTGAAAATAAAAACTAGTCATTACGAAAAAATGAAATTATTTATTTCCTCTCTTGCGCAAGCCCGAGTTAACTCGGGTTTACAAAAAAGTAATATAAAACTAAAAATAAAGAAACAACACTACGAACAATCTTTTTAAAAGGCTTTTAAGACAAATTTGAAACATTGAAAGTGGTATGATACACTTTAAAGCAAGGTGTAACACACAAGGGCATATCACGATCAGGGCAATAATATCTAGTTTCTCTGCGAATTTTTTTGCCACGAGCGTCGCGAGTCTTGCTACAAACTCCGTTGGTGGAATACTTTCCGGAAAATGTCGTCCTGTTAGGCGAACTGGTCTATTGGCTGTTGAAGGGCGTCCTCGTCGTGCACAGAACTTAGTTTTGTGATGCTTCTCCATAATGAGCTGGATGAGTTCAATTCTATACACCAATGCTGATTTTGTAGATCCACTTTTTCGATACAAAACATAAGAATTCCATATGACCAGGCCCAACAAATGGAAAAATATTTTCTTATAATATTTTTTGCCCCGCTTTCTAGGAAGGGAGTAGTCTGCTAAGTGCTAATCAACTCGATCAACTCCACCCACAGTATCATGGTAATCAATTACAACCTTAGACTTCGTTTTTGTTTCGCCCCTTTTCTCTACTTCAACGCTATCGTTGGTATGGAGGGTTGAGATCATAGCAATATCCTTTTTGTCTTTCCATTTCAGTATAGAAACCTTACCTCTTTGATAAGCAGCGATTTCTCCTTTTTTCAATTTTATCTTTTTTAGCTCAGTTGGAACTTCTTTTCTAGACAATCTTAATGTCCCGTAGACATCAGTTCTCTTCGAAATTAGAAGGTCAGCCAGTTAAGGGGAGTTATAGAAGTTGTCCATAGTTACGCAGTACCCTTGGTCGAAATGACTTCAACAACATCATTACAACCTGCGATGACACTGGAAGATCCTGAAACTCTTTGTCAAGATTCGTTTGTTTGCCGGTGTATATAAGAAAATTATAAACTTAACCACTTTTTGATTCACAAAGTAGATACGTTTTGATGCCAAATCGAGCTCGTTTCAGTGGTATATAGTGTATCCAGCCAAGTCTCCTTTTGTATAGAAGCAGACTTTCGTCGATGGATAAATGTTTTTCGGGCGTTACCGAATCGTGAAACTTTCTGACCAATTTGTCATATACAGGCCAAATTTTATTGAGCTTTGGTTGTGGATGTAAATCTTCATTGAAGTCCTCATTGTTTGAAAAATGGAGATTTTGATTTGTCTCAAAACTTTTACAGCTGAGGCACTGGGAAAAAATGGGGAACTTAGTAACGGATTTTTAGTCCAATACTGTCGCATTTCCAGCTTTTTCAAGATGCTCTGAAGCATAATAAGACCAAAAAATATTCATCGGAAGTTACTGGCTGCCATTTAGATCTCCTCTTTTGTTCTGCATAGCGATTAGTTTTAGTTACAATATGATAAATGAGATCATCATTAAAAAACACCTCAAAAAATTGAAGTAAATTTCCGTCAGGATCATTTCGAACATTTACAGCTCGCACAGATTTGAAAGGAAATGGTGGAGGAGCTGGAGTATTAGGCTGCAGTTCATACCATTGTCGAGCATTAGACATGTCCATCGAAATATCTGAATTTGAGCCACTTGAGAAAGAGTCTGCACTTGTATCAGAACCACTTTCTTCAATTACAGCTGCTTCAACATCAGAATCAACCAAACTCATTTCTTCTTCGCTGTGCATTATTTACATTTCACTTGCAATGTAAATAAAATCATAAACTGACAATAAATGAGGTAAGTAAATCGTCTGCACTATTGCGAAGGAAAATAAATAATATGTGCATGGGAACATGTGCAACGCCAGCAGTAGCCTGCAGATCCGTATAGACGATTCTTAGAAATCCCCAACTAAAAATAATCGATATCGAAGAAAAGTGGGGACTGCACGCTTCATATTTAACGGGTTAATTCGGTTCGGTTGCAGAAAGAACAGCAAATAGAAAGTTACCCGAGTTAACTCGGCGAAGCGGAAATTGAAACGCTGGACTTCCCCGAGTTATCTCGGGTAAACACGTTAAGCGGTTAATGACGGGCTATTTATTAACTATTCTTTTCGAATATAATTCGATTAGACGACTGCGATTTGTTAATAATTTATAGGTACTAGAGCCGTATCTAGGTATGTGTTCGCCCTTAGTGGGACTTGGCATTTACGCCCCTTCCCCCTCCACACACCGAAAATTTTTGGAAGAATGAAGTATACAGGGTGTTAATTAAGTATGTACAACAAATTTGACAGACCATTATTTGAGTGATTTTAAGACAAAAAGTTCATATAATGGCTTAGCCAATGCTTCGTTTTCAAGATACAGGGTATCAAACTTAAAAAAGAACATATTTTTTCTTCATAAATATCTTACATATCCTTCACTCAATTTTGTTGTAATTTGACAAAGTAATTTGTAGTATTAAGGGGCTAATTTAGCTCTAACCTGATTAAATTTATTAAGTCCAGTGGCGTCCCCGAGCGGCACCTTAATGAATATTTTTGACAAAAAAACGTACGCGACTGACTTTTTTGTGTTTTTCATATATTTTTTTTTGGATTAAGCAACAAAAATAAATCTTTTTTGTCTTTTAATTTATTTTTGTGACTTACTTAGTTTTCGGGAAAAAAAATAAAATCATATCCCCCTAGACCACACAAGACATAGTTTTTTTGTATCTTGAAAACGAATCATTGGCGGACCTATGTTTATATGAACGTTTTGTCTTAAAATCACTCAAATAATCGTCTGTCAAATTTATTGTACATACTTAATTAACACTCTGTATATAAAAGATAATACCAAAAAAATACCATAAACGTAAAATAAATTTTAATCGTCAGCCATAATCTTAGTTACAAAAATGCCCTACTAAACCGTAACATCGCTTTCAAAAATGTAGTTTTAATTCTGTAAATTATTGCTACACTGCATACTTGCATATTTTTCAAAATTAGGGTGCGTTTACCCATGACACAATGCGTAATGAATAGAACTAAAACACAAATTAATATAACGCGCAAGAGCTATTCCTCAGTCGTAGGAGAGACAAGGACGAATTACGCATTACGTTTATCAATTAAGCATTGTATCATGGGTAAACCGGCTCTTAAACAAAACTATAACTGTACTTTTCGTGCTTTTAACAGCGCAAAATCACCGATTATATCATTGAAATTAATCTGAGAAGCAATGCCGTATTCTATATTTAGAATTGCCAAGTTTGTCAGTCTGTCTTCAGACATACTTGACCTTAAATAGTTCTTAATGATTTTTAACTTGCTAAACGAGCGTTCACAAGACGTCACACTTACAGACATTGTTAAGAAAATCCTTAATGCAATTTCAATATTCGGATATGCGTCTCTTAATTCATAATTTGAAATAACGTTCAAAACATCCAAGTGGGAGGCCTTATTGATATCCTTTATAAGCTCTTTAGCGTGATACTTGAAAGTTACCATTTCGTTCACGAGCTCTAGTGAATCTATATCTCTGGCATACATCGTACCAAGATTGGCTGCAAACTTTTCAAGTAGCAAATCGGAATACTCACTCAAATATTTTCCTGATAAAAAACCGAGGTCCGATTAAACTGAAAAATAGATTTTTGCCCTCTTCTCCATTTCGCTTATAATCCTATCAAAGACAACGAAACACTCTCTCAAATAATTTTTCAGCACTCAGCAAGTGGGATTCATCTTCAGCTATTTCACCAGCCATTTTTTTGACTTTTTTCAGTCTTTGACAGGAAAAGAACTTGAAATTTCCATGGAACAACATATAGTTATTGCTTTTTCTGTGTATTTATGGATTCCTTCTTTACGAAGGTTTTCGACTTTTTTCGCCAAACCTGTAAGGAAACTTGACGCAGTATCGAGAGAGATCGATTTTCCCTGTAATGACTTGTTTGTGCAATCCAAGCTAATCTAAACATCTGACCACATCTCTAGCAAGCAGACAAATTTGTAGTCAATATGCTTTAGAAGTCTCATTGCCCCAGATGTTGTGTCGGCATTCCAGTCATTAATAATAATAATAATATTTTTATTGTATGATTGTAAACTTGTACTTACACTTGTCATAAAATAATTTATACTTGTCATCAGTCTCTCTATCAGCCATTTTCTGCAAAATGCTGTGTACCGATATTAGGTTGTTCAATTTCTCTTCAAGGTTGTTTTTAGAACTCCAAGCAAAGTCTCCCATCTTAAGGTAGAGCTACTAAAGAAGTTGAAAAAGTCCAACACTTGGCCAAAAACTTATCATCATGAATGATACTTCTGCAGCGTGAACACCAACAAGGTTGAGACTGTGTGCTGCACAAGGCACAAATTTAGCAAGTTTATTAATTTGGGATATATGAACTTGAACACCCTCGTATTTCGCTGCCATGTTTGAGCCATTATCAAATCCTTGACGGCGACAAAATGTCCAATAGGTCACTTTCAAGCTTTTGCAATATTCCCTCCGATAGCCCTCTTCCACTTTTCTGGTGACTTATGATGAAGTCTACAAAACTTTCTTCAACTCAGCATTTCCCATTGTTAATGGTTACATATCTTATTATTTCACTCATCTGCTCCAAATGTGCTGTGTCTGGGGTGCAGTTAAACATGATGGAAAAATACTTTGCACTTCTTACGTTTTGTGCTCGAACCCATAAGGTTTATGAGCTCATTTTGAATTATAGGTGAAAAATAGCTAGTTACATATTTTCCACTTTTAACATTTTCTTGTGTTTCGACAGTTGTGGATTATAGTGACTGATAACTTCTAATGTACTCAGAAAAACATCACAGTTCTTGCCGCAAATTGAGTCAGAACCGCCCCTTAGAGGTAAGTTATTCGTAGCACAATGAAGGATCATATCCACGATACATTTAAGAATACTGCGTCACTTTTGCGCTTCTGCTTGTGTCGCTTTTTGATTTTCTGCGTCAATAGATCTATTAGTTTTCAGCCTTATATTTAACCCTTTCCAAGTGACATACGATTTTCGGTGATGCATTGATCTTTCATGATTGGCAATAGACGGATTTAAATGTTTCCAATCACCAAACCCCTCCTCAATATTACCGAAAGCTGATTTGTCCTTTTTATCAGTTTTTGAAAAGAGAAGGCACGGAAAACAAAACAAGGCGACTGACTATACAACAACCATTGTCTCCTTACTTATTTGCCATTTGATAAAATTTTAAAAAACCACTTCTAAGAAAAGTGTCGCCCATCACCTGTACAGGGAAATTTGTAGCCGTCCAAATCAACTGTTTGGGGACCCTGCTCTACAAGGTTGCAAAGAATTTTGTCGGATCGAAAATTTTTGACCATTTCATGGGATCCTCGTGTACTATTTCTATTTCTATACCGGTAACATTTAATGCACATTTTTCGGTGAATGTGCAAGATGTGCTGGGGATTGGATCAGCAGGTTCCCACGCCATTGAGCAAATACTCGGCTCACTTTCAACCTCAAAGTCAACAACGTTCGTAACTTTCTCCGGTAGAGCGATCTGGCTGTGGTTGTTTTCTGAATATTCTTCGGTCATGTTTTTTTCTTTTCCATTCTCTAACGCCTTTTCCTTTTTGTCATCTTCTTTTTCTGAATTCACTTCCAGAAAGCTTTTTCGGGTCCATTTCTGAAACGATTTATTGATTGCCTGTCACATAATATGAATATCTATGATGAATACCTACCGATAATTTTATTATTCGCACTCCAATGGACTGACGTGTCACTCTTCGTTTTCCGCCTTTGGGCGCCGCAGGAGTTGTTTGAGAGTCCCTGGGCACAGTTATTGATATTGTTCAAGTTACGACAACTCGGCGCGAGTCGCGACTCTTTTGTTCAAACAAAGAGCAAGAGAGCGAGGGCGCCGTTGCAGTGACTCATGATGGCACGCGCTCGAATGGAATGTTTTTATTACACCCATACCTCGCTTTACGGCCTAGATACGTTCTACGAAAGTTGGCCGCAAAACGAAAAGCCGTATAAGGAATCAATTATTCTAATAAATATTTGTACAAATTTAATAGGTTCGGTTCCAAATTTTTATATATGTAACATGATTTATCATTCAAAATGATTTTTTGTATTTTTATTTCATTTAAATCATAAATTCATACACATCAAGTGCATACATTTGTACATAAAATAATAACAGACTCCAAAAACCAACAATAATCTATAAACAAAAATGAAACAACTTCATGTTACATAAAATATGTGTATGTATACATACATAATTATTTTTAAAATGGCTTTAATCTGAAGACGTTGAAGAAATGGTATCTTGCAGCTCACTGTCCTCATCATTTTTTGTTAGTAAGGATGGTCCTGGCTTAAAAATTGTCCAACGTTGTTTGTCTTGCTTTCTTGTCTATTTCGTTCTTCAATGATTTATAACAGCTAATGACCGAGTTAATTCCTCGAGAAACTTTAGCGCTACGTTCAACGTCAGGATCGTTTTCAAGGAGGATGTTTATTCCTTGTTCAAAATAAGAAAAAGCTTTCGACAAATTTTTTGATGTTAGCTGTTTCGATACAACAGGTTATGCCTCTTCATCAAGTGCCGGTTCTGATTGCAACTGAATGAGTTCCTCATTTGAAAGAGGTTCTCTATCAGCTTCAAGTAGATCAAGCACATCACGTTCGTTCAAACCTTCAAAGCCGAGATCATGTGCTAGATCCAAAATGTTTTGCCTAATTTCAGGAAGGAAATTAACTTCTGCATCAGAACTTTTTACGCATTCTGGCCATATTTTTTTCCAAACATGGTTCATTGTTGTTAATTTTAATTCCTTCCATGACTCACCGATGCTGTCAACAGCATTCTTGATGTTATAATTTTTCCAAAATGTTTTAATAGAAGATTCGCCATCAGTTTCCTTTATAAGTTGTCGGAAAGTTCGGCGTAGGTAATATGCCTTAAAAGTGGCTATTGCACCCTGATCCATAGGTTGGGATCAGAGCTGTTGTATTTTTTGGTAGGTACTCAATCTTGACGTCTTCAGATAGTTCCGATAAATTTGTAGGATGCCCTGGTGCATTATCCAAAATTAGCAAAGCCTTGTTGCTTAAGTTATGGTCTCGCAAATAATTTTTCACTTCTGTACAAAAGTGATTTTTGAACCAATCTTCAAAAGTCGCTTTAGTCATCCAAGCTTTCTTGTTGGATCTCCATATGACGGGTAATTGATTTTTATTTAGTCCTTTAAGCGATCTTGGATTTTCGGAGAGATATATTAAAAGCGGTTTTATCTTAAAATCACCCGCGGCATTTGCACCCAGCAGTAAAGTTAGTCGTTCTTTAGACACCTTGTAATCAGGCGCAGATTTTTCGGTTTTTGAAATGTACGTGCGTTCAGGCATTCGCTTCCAATAAAGCCCTGTTTCGTCCACGTTAAACACTTGTTTAGGTTTATAACCACCTCTTTCAATAATCCCCTTTAAAATGTTGGGATATTCCTTAGCTGCGGCCTCATCGGCGCTAGCTGCTTCACCTTTCATTTTTAAATTATGTAAATTGAATCTATTTGAAATTTTTCAAACCAGCCTCGGCTGGCTTGGAATTTGACATCTTCAGCAGATTCATTGGTATCTTCATTCTTCAAATTTTCAAAAATACTTAAAGCTTTTTCCTGAATAGTCATTTGACTCATTGGCATTCTCCGTTTGTTATTGTCCTCAATCCATATAATCAATAGCTTTTCCATTTTTCCATGATCCAGTTTCTTTGGCGTGTTAATCTCGAGACACTTAAAGGTGCAGCAGACTGCAAATATGTTTTAATGTTTTCTTTTTATCGCGAATAGTTTGAATGGTAGATTTCGCAAGTCCCATTGTCTTGCAAATTTCAATAATTTTTTCTCCAGCTTCTATACGACGTATCACCTCTAGTTTAGTTTCTAGCGTGACAGATTTTCGGCATCTCTTTTTATTAGTCTCCGAAGTCGACAATCGTTTCGGTGGCATTTTATCTAAAACTAATAAAATTACATAGAAAATAAGTTTAAAAAAGGTACATATTAAAAAATTTAATTTGTACATATGTAATTACGTACCAAAAATGCTCCTAATTGTTTCCAATTTTTCCAGTTAATGTGTAACAAACGGTAATAAATACATAAAACACTCACAAACAAGTCTAAACCAGTCAGATTATGAGCACACACTAAATAACACTCGTATACAAGGGTAAATTGGAAAGAGTGTGCATCTATATTGCACTTGCGCAAGATTGGCAACATTCGACATAGAAAACTAATTTTTTCTGCTGTTATAGCGAAACATTTAAGGCCGTAAATCGAAAACGTGCCTTAATTGAAGAGGGCCGATATAGCGAAATGCCGTATAAAGAGCGGCCGTATAGCGAAGTATGGGTGTATTTTCAACTTTAAGTTTTAAGCTTTACACAGACAATGGAGTGGGAGAGATAAAGGTGACACTCTGTGACTGACAAACTGCGCAACCTAGACTGTTTAAATTATTACTGTGACAGTGTATTAGACAATAACTCACCACTCACCAGCCTCAACACTCACGCATATAGTTACTTTTAACAATTTTTAATTTAAATTGTAAGAGATTAGACGTCGAGACTTCAAGGGAGCCGCTAACTTTCGGCAGAAGTTCACGTGTGAGCTGATACGAGTACATTTTCGTATTCGACATTCTGCTGCTTTTGCATTTTCCTAATTTAGAATTCATTGTATGTTTCAAGGCAAGGGATTGATTTGATTCATTCAGTTAATGACTTTGGTAACGTTCAGTTTCAGTTCAGGTTGTCTTGTTCGAGTTCTTCTTTTATACTCAATGCATTTTGTTATTGTAAGTTTGAATTCTATTGAAGTGTCATTTAAATCACCTAAATCTTACAGGCATTTCGCCTCTGCCTAGATACGGCCCTGATCGGTACATCAAATAATTCCTTATTTTCAACTCGAACTTGGGACAAATAACTTCTGCACTTTGTCCTTCAAAAGCATTTTCGGCCCGCTCGACGGACCCGGGAATCACATATAAGAAGCAGATCAGTATTGGAGCGTTATACCGAGATATCAAAAATTATCTTGGTCAAGGGTCGTTGTGGAATGTTAAACTTTTGTCTTAGTTTACGTTTGAAATAATTATGTCACTGTCACACTGACATCATCAATAACCTACAAATTTCATATCTATTTATTTCAGTTGTAAAACAATAATCAATTACAAGTTATCAAATAACGTTTTTAGTAACAAGAGAAACTAAATTACAGTAATTGTTGGAAATGTCCCCGTTTTGTTCGATGCACAAGCTGCCGCGCCTCTTCATGCTGTGAAAAGCATATCTGGAGTTATGGTTGCACATTGCTGAACAATTATTTGTTGCAGCTCTTGCAAATTATTTACCGGAGTTGCGAAAATCTTGTTTTTTAAGTAAGGAAATATATAATAGTCCATAATTGTCAAACAAGGTGATCTCGGAGGAAACTCAACTGCTTTATGCAAACTTATCAACTTCTCGTGTAGTATGTGCTGTTGCACCGTCATGCTGGCAATAACCGAACCGAAGTTCGTCATTGTTTAACTGTTGCACAAATTCAGCCAAAAAGTTGTGTCTATACCTTTCTGCGTTGACGGTGAAATCGAAAAAAATTGGCCCAATTATTCTTCTGCGAGAAACTGCCATCCAAACACCAATTTTTTGAGCATGTAGTGGCGATTCAGTAAAAACATGAGGGTTATCATTGCTCCACATTGACATATTTTGAGAATTGATGTATCCCGAAAGGTGGAACCACGCTTCATCAGAAAACAAAGTTAAGTCCAGAAGATCGTCATTCATTAAACTATTGACAAATCAATGGCAGTAAGCAAGGCTTCTAGGGTGGCCTGTAGACAGAAGAGCTTGATGTACTTGCATCTTATATGGATGTATGTTCACGGCTTTCTTTAAAATCTTCTGACATGTTCCATAAAAAAGTCGAATTTCCTGAGAAAGACGTTTCAAAGGTTTTGCAGGCTGCTCTTCCATACGTTGACGAAGGTCATTGACAACTTCTTCTGAACGAACTCTTGGTCTACCAGCACCTTTCTTATGAGTCACACAACCAGTTTCACGAAACACTTCAACACAATTTGTAAGGCACACATAAAAATTATCCGGTAATATTGCCACGTCTGGGAAGTGCTTTCAAAAATTGTCCAAACACAAACGTCGACTGTATTGCCAATTTCCATTAACTAGCGCACCCGTTCGAAAATAGGCTTCAATCATGAAAATTTTGTGTTGTGTGGTAAGAGGCATGATTCAAAAACTGGATTAGAAAATTTCAGCACAATGACTTGACAGATTCTGACACAACAAAACATATTCAAAAACTTAAAGTAAGACAAACGTTTTACATTCCACAACCATCCTTGACCAAGATAATTTTTTATATCCCGGTACTATCGTACCGTCGAACAGGGATATATGGAACGATCTTTGGACATTTTCTTCAATATTATTTTTAACGTAGAGATATCGGAAGCGTTTTTTTTTTGTATTGGCAGCTTAATGTGTAAGCTAACGAATTCCAATATAAGCAATGGTTTTCTCAACGGCCGTGGTAACTTTTTTTTGGTTTTTCGACGTTCCATATAACCCCTTAGTCGGGGATATATCGAATTGCCCGTTTATTTGCGTTGTTAATGAAGATTTTCTATATTTGCTTGCATATGGGGTATTATGGAACATGTGGACATAAAAAAATGTAGGTTGCGCCGCCTTATTCTTATTTCTGTAGTCCCCAGGGGAGCGTGAAAGCGTAAATAATTTACAAGGCTGATATTCATAATAAAAATGAATAATATGAAAATTTAATTACAAAAACATAAACGAAAAACTTATTGCATTAAGACAAATAAAAAATAACTTCAATTTAACACAAATTGTGGGTTGGAACAAAATTTAAAAAACGTCGCTGTTGAATTTGTGGATGCCTCTGCAAACTATCGGTTCCGAAAGTTTAAATTTGCTCTGCTTAAGATCAACAACATTTACATCAGAAATATTGAGGAATACAAATTTATTTCGTCCACCTTTGAAGGGACGCATGCAATCAACGGTTACTTTATTTTGAATCCCTATTATATTCGTTACGAATTCTTTTAAATGTTGTTTTTTAGTGTTCTTATTATACATAAAGCCATAGGTATATCACAAAATTATTTTCAGTCTTTGGCATTGATAACAGTCTTAAGATTTGGTAACTTTTCAATTTCTTCATTTTTATCATATGATTCACCAGCTGAGTTCTCTTGTGTGGTTGCCTCAACTTCTTCATTCAAATTACTTTGGGAATCGACACACTTTTTCCTGCAGGTACATCTATTTTCTTTGATCGTTTGCGGTAACTTGCTGCTTCATCAACTCGATTGCGAGACATAATTTCCTCCAACGAATCTGCCAGGGCACCAATGTTTGTTGCAGATTTATTGGACTTAAGAAGTTTTAGAAGAACTTTATTTCAGTGGGAATATACCACTACTCTCAAAACCAACTTTCAGATTTTTACCAAAATTGGGTCCCACTTTCTCAAGAAGTGCAGAAAATTTGGTCTTTGGAACTACACCGCGCTTATTTCTTTTCCAATTACGTAGGACGCTTGCCCAAGCCCCTTTAATCGGTCGAAAGACTGGTACATCCAGTGGCTGGCAGACGTGTGTGCTGTTCTTCGGCAAAAATACAAAAGCAAAGCAATATTGTTTTCTTCACATTTGCGAATGATATTAAGAGATAGATGACTGGCCAAATTGTCATCAATCTTCCCAACTTTTCACCGGAAATATGGGACAGCCACCTTGTCGAACCAATTCTCAAACACATACCCGTCAAACCAACCGCTGGTTGTCCTGTTGTATTGCACTAAATCGGAGCCTCCTTGAATCCATTCGGGATAAATATGTTTAACCTGCTACACAACGTAGACAGGCAGCATAGCATCATCTGCACTTCCAGCGAACATCAAGGAAGTTGAAGACTTGGAGGTATCTAGAATTCTTCTTGCGTGTTTACTTCCTCTACGCACATAAACTTTTTCCTTTCCAGGATCGTCAGTTACATTCGTCTCATCATAATTGATGATGTTATCTAGCGGGACGTCTCGTAAAGTTTTTTCTAAATCTCATTTATTGTGTCTTCAGTTATCTCAGCTTTCACTCTTTTCGTATTTTTGCTGTTTCTCTTTGTTTACTCGGGGTCTCTCTGTCCAAAGCTCTCCAAACAGTCTAGCCCAGGTAAATTTTCCGAAAAACGATTCACCACAACTCCTTTTCTGTTGAGATAACGTTGTACAAATTCTCGTATTTCTAGCGGGGTAAAGGGGTATCCGAAATCAGCTGCAATCAGCATCGCTTTAACAATGGCCTTTTCTTCGCCATCACTCAAAACAGATGGTCCAATTGTCGTCCTCGAAATTTATTATATAGGGTAGTTTTTGGTACCTCGTTGCGGCTTCCTGCAAGCTACACAAATTATTAGCATAGTCAACTAACGCTCTTTGCATATTTTGGGCCTGATAATTTCTTCGGTAAGGTGTCCCTAGGACGTGCTTGTATTTCCGAGGCATTGTTCCATATAACCCCTAGAAATACCATTTTTTTATAAATATGGATATACCAAATTGGGGGCTGACAATTCGGTGATAAAAATTATCATGCAACATAATTGAGATTATGCACTACAATTAATATTTCTTAAGCAATTCCATATCTTCAATAGTTTTTGAGATACAGGTGACACTTTCCGCAAGTTGAAAAAAGTTCAATTCTCTACCAAATAGTGATAATTTTTCCAACAACTTACCCGAAATATTTGATCACCGAAACCGCTACCTACCATTTCGCCGAAATGTTAGTGACTGCGCGCGATAATCAAAAGTACCTAAACATCAAACATATGATTAGCAGGGCGCCAAATTTGAAAAATATGCATGTATCTAGCATAGCGATTGCCCGTAGAAATGAGTTCATCCTTCATTTATTCTTAAGTCGTTGATACATGGCGAGGTCGTTCAAGTTGAAACTCTTATTGCTGCCAGGATTGCTCGTAAATAAAAAGCTCACGAAGAGCTGTTGAAACTGTCGATTTCATAGAAATTTAAGAAGCATGAAGAAAAAAATATAGCGATCTACGTGGACCTTCGGTTTCTCTGAGCAGCGCCACCGATCGTCCTTCTTTGGAGTCAAAGTTACTGGAAAGGAAGACGTTCGACTTCACAACGTTGTGTTTCATATGATGTGAGTCTACTGAAAGTAATACTTGAGGACCTGCCCATTTGGAAAAAAATAAAAACACAAAATATTCATTTCTCGATATTCTTCAATCGTTCAACTAGCCAACAGAAATTTCGTGGATTATTGAACGTCTAAAAAGCGCGTGGGATATTTCAAAGGCAGGTGCACGGTACCATGCAAAATGTAAAAGCGAGTTGTATTTCTATCGTTCCAACACTAGTAACACAAGTACCGAAAAAACTAAAATGAGCACATATATTGACAAATCCATGATACCAGTTTATGATTACCTGTTGGAAAACGTCGAACAATGCCAATACACTCTTTCAGAATTATATTCAAAAACTCTTTATTACCAATATTTAAAGCCCGATTGCAAACAAAATTGAAGACATAATAATTATTGAAAGTCTACGATGTTTCGTAAACATGTTACCACTTTTATGAACCCCCAAGTGAAAATTCTGGAGATGAAATAATTAAGATAATCGATAAAGCAGCGGCGATCACTCTCGAAGAAATAATATCCTTACCTTTCAACATCGACAAGTACCCTGCACCCGGTTCTTTCCTGGGTAATGTAGAAGATGATATTCCTCGTACTCTCAGGCAATACCTTTCTCAGATCATCCTAAAAGCATCTATGGAGCAATGGAAAAAAATTAAAAAACATTAAACAACATTAACCGGGAGCAGCTACCTACAAGAATCAGGTATCACAGACGAAACCACTATTTTTTAGGTAGTATTTGCCCAAGTTAAATGGTCGTTCAATGAAGATGATGTTAATTAAAAGTTTTGTTGCAGTTATAATTACTATTAATTATTCTTTAAGGTGTACAACATTTTAAACTCATCCGTTGATTGAATGTGGTAAACAGCAGATGGACTCCTTCGGATATCGCAATACAGTCGGAAGCAATATTGCTGATTAATGGACAGTTACAAGACTAGCCCAAGACATACATGTCATTTTCGCTCACGAGCCTCCTGCTATCTACTGCACACCTTCGGTGTCTAGTTTACTCAGGGCCAACGCATACATACAAGTAGATTGCGGCAACTGGATGAAGGAACTGTATCAAAATAGTTTAATAAATTTCCTATTTTAAAGCAACCAGAAGGTTAAAAATTAGCACCTTTTAATTTACAATTTTTTGTTAGTTTTATGTAAATCGTTACAGTTTCACTTTATTTATTTTCATTTCAGCTTTTGATCGATTTTCACACATAAGCAGACGGACTTTGAATACAGACCATTTTCAAAAGTTATTTTGCTGCTAGAACAACTGGTGAAGTTGCAAATGGAGAAGAAAGTTTAGTGTAAAATTTCAGAAGTGAAACAGGCCCTAGTTACGTATATTACTCTGTGAGTCTTTTACAACTGAACATAAGAAAACCATGTGAAACAATTTTTGCATTGACATGAACGTTTTAAAATTGAAAATAGGTAATCAAGTATTTTAATGAGTAGGCTATGCTTGATTTACGTCAATAATTATATTCATTAAGATTGTTAACAAAATCTGTTTTATTGAGACGTTTGGTACACCATGTAAAAGTAAACGAATCTAAAATTTCAATTTATTTCGTCACAATAAAACTAATCTGGTGAAAAAATTCTGTTACTGATTATTGAAAAATACTTAGCCTGTCCTGTAGTACGCGGACCTTTGATTTTGCCTTTAAAACGTAGATTTTTTTAAAATAAGTTTTGACCATTGTTTTAGGTTCGTCAGTGGCTACAATTCAATGACATTTTCAATTATACACGATGTTCCATTTTCATAGACCATTTGTCAACTTTCTTACTCAAAATGTGATACTTTTCGAGATACCGATTTTTAAACACCTCCTCGTCAATATCGGCTTTCAAACTGAAACTTTATTCACGCTTAAGATGGTAACGACCATGGTTTAAAAGTTGAAATTGGTTATACAGAGCAATGTTGATTTAAATTCTCTACAACTTTGCTATACATGTCTGTCCTCCAAAACACAACGTTATGCTTGTAACTCGTTTTTTATCAAAAATACACATCAACGCTCATCGAAAAATTAGGTAGGCTATAAAATACGAGCAGCAAAAGTTATCACAGGTGGTGGATGTTGTGAGAGGTGGTCCAAAAAGTGGAACAATAAAAATATTTTTAAATTATAGTGACTGAAGACCCTTAAAAGAATGGTCAAAACTTTTTTTAAAGGCATAAAGGTCTAAATACTACACGGGCAGGCTATATATTTCCTATGTTCAGTTGTAAAAAAACCTCACTGCATATAAATCAATAACATTAAAGTAATTTTACATTACTCACTCTTCAGTTCCTACTACTTATACTTTATAACCTTGGAGCACCGTCATTAAGGAAACAAGGAGGAACATCTTGGAAACCGTCTAGGTCTGAGACACGAGACTCATTCATCACACATCTTTCCTCTGACGCAGACGTTCTTCCCACAATTAAGTGTCGTAAAAATAAGTACACTGCGCTGGTCAAGACCTTTCAACCTTAATGGATATTTAGCCATCACCATCCAAGCAGAAGTGAAACCCGATATGAAAAAGCAAATTTATACTGTCGAGGTTGGTGATATACAGGGTGGCCCACCGAAAACGAAACATACGGTTTTTTGGAACTAGCATACACTTTCAAAAAAACTCTCGGACACGTCAATTCTTCTTTGCAGGGGGGGCATCTTCCAAAGACAAAGTTGACCTCGAAATATTAACACGGTGGCTCCGGCAGCCTCCATGTCAAAAATCTTAAATGGCATGATGGATCGACAGCTACCTCAAGCCGGCTTTCCACGATCCAAGATATCACGGATTTGGACGACGAAACAGACAGCCAGACGGCCACGCACCAGGCTCTTCCGACGGTGCGTGCTGGTGCGTCGGTCTGTGAATTTTATTAATATTACGTCATTCCAAAATGCAAAGTGAAAGAGAGCGTACTGCTGCAGCTGCGGCTCTTGTGGTATTGTTTAGTAATGATCACGTCGTGCTCTCCAGAAAAACAAAAGAAACCACGCTGGTGGATGTCGGCGTACAACAAAGTCGTTCAAGGTAACTAATTGTTAAATTATTTTCATATATACAGGGTGTCCCAATATTGCGTGGACATAGAGCTACAGTAGCTTTGTGGGATCAAAAAAAGTCGAATGGGCTAAACTTACCTATATACTAAAGTGCTTCGTTAAGCCGTGAGAGGGCGTCAAAGTTGAAACAATATTTTTATTTTTTTTTAATAACTCGAGAATACTTAGCTCGATTTTTGTAAAATTTACGTTTTTAATAGATATCAGTTTAATTGAATTCCAGGAAGGGTGAAAACCACCCCACCCTTCCATAAATTTAATGGTAACTTTTTGGGGTGGTGATAGTGCTTTACTTTTTTTACAAGAAAGATACATTCATCTGCTGTATTTTTGTCTCTTACAAAAATGTTGTATCTCTTTTAGTTTTTGAGTAAAAAAATTTACTTAATGAATTCTGATTAATAACGCGGGTTGCTTTCGACGACTTTCGGGCAAGCTCGGATATCCGACAACTTGTTTTTGTTTTAAACAATGAATTAATTTTGTGTTTGTAGGCGTTCATTTGAAATAAGTTAATTTCGTTAATTTTGTGGCTGTTATGGAGTACACTTTTAATGAACAAACTGATATGTTGCTTGTACTTGGTTTTTGTAACGGTAACTGTCGCGAGAGTGTTCGCGTATATCGTCAAAGGTTTCCCAATAGACAGATTCCGAACCGTCAGACTTTCGCAAATGTTGAGAGGCGTCTTCGGGAAACTGGTGGATTAAAACCCATTAAAATTAATGCTGGGCGACCTCGACAGGCTAGACCTCCTGATGTCGAAGAAGAGATTCTCGAAACTGTTCAAAATAATCGGGGAATTAGTACAAGAATATTGGAACGTCAAACTGGGGTGTCTAAAAGCACAGTTAACCGGATTATTAGAGAGCAATTAATTTATCCTTTTCATATCCAGTGCGTCCAAGAACTCATACCTCCTGATTACGGACCAACAGCCAGTCGATGCAAGAGCGCAGAGCGGCCGATCCATACTTCCATATGAAAATTTTGTTTACGGACGAGTCATGCTTTACACGACGAGGTTTAACAAATCTTCATAACGAGCATGTTTATGCAGATGAAACCCTCACGCTGTTAGAGAGAGCATTTTCAACAGGAATTCAGAATTAATGTGTGGATGGGTATAATTGATACTCACTTAATTGGTCCATTTAGATTACCAAATCGCCTTAATGCTAATAATTACTTGAATTTCATTCTGGAAAGTATGCCTGGATTGTTAGAAGACGGGCCTCTTAATTTACGTCGTGAAATGTTTTTCATGCACGATGGTGCAATTCCTCATTATTCTCATCTTGTTAGAAACTACTTGAACGTCATTACCCAGAGAAGGTGGATTGGCAGAGGCCAAGATGCCCCAATTCATTAGCCACCTCGCCCTCGGACCTTAACTTGTGATTATTTCATTTGGGGAATGTTGAAAATAAAGTGTACGAAGTTCCAATTGACAACTACGAACAATTGTGGTAGGATTCAACATGCTGCGAACTCCTTGCGAGACCAACGCCCGTTGAGAAGAGTCAATTTAATTTTCTGCGTCGAATTAATTTGTGCGGGGCCGAAGGTGGTGGTCATATTGAACATTTATTGTAATGTAAATAAATCATAATTGCAAATTTACTTATTAATTTGTCTATTTTTGCTCAAAAACTAAAAGAGATACAACATTTTTGTAAGAGACAAAAATACATGAGATGAATGTATCTTTCTTGTAAAAAAGTAAAGCACTATCACCACCCCAAAAAATTACCATTAAATTTATGGAAGGGTGGGATGGTTTTCACCCTTCCTGGAATTCAATTAAACTGATATCTATTAAAAACGTAGTTCCTTCATACAGAAATGTGCTCCAAACCAAATTTTACAAAATCGAGCTAAGTATTCTCGAGTTAAAAAAAAATAAAAAAATATTGTTTCAACTTGACGCCCTCTCACGGCTTAACGAAGCACTTAGTGCTATAGGTAAGTTTAGCCCATTCGACTTTTTTTTGATCCCACAAAGCTACTGTAGCTCTATGTCCACGCAATATTGGGACACTCTGTATAATATAAATAAATAATTTTCTAATTACCTTTTATTTTCAGATATAACGGAACTGATATGATATCTGATTTAACAAAGAACCAAGCAACAAATTTATAAATTTTGTAGGATGACCAGTGACTTCCGAATACCTTCTGCATAAATTGGTCCCAATTATATCAAAGACCGATACCACCATGCGAAAATGTATCCTGTTCAAGAACGATTGGCACTGCACTCAGATTTTGGCTTCTGGAGATACCTTCACAAGCCTTTTACTTATCTCTTTAAAGTATCACTGCAAACCATTTCAAGAAGTGTTGATGATGTTTGTGAAGCTTTGATGCAAGAACTTAAAGACGAAATAAAGGTAAGTAGGTATGTAAAGTGAGAATCATTTATTTATTTTAAAGTGAACAAAACCAAACCAGACAGAAACATTACATCATTTATAATTTAACACTGATAACAAAAAACTAATTTAAAGTGAGCGTTGCCTGGGGATGACTGAGAGACTGATGTTGTGGGGATGGTTGTGAGTTGGATGAGGGAGGACTGGGGATGGTAGATAGACTTGATGTTGTGGGATGGTTGTGAGTTGATGAGTTAGAGTGAACTGGGGATGGTAGATAGACTTGAGGTTGTGGGATGGTTGTGAGTTGGATGAGTGAGTGTGAACTGGGATGGTAGATAGAATTGATGTTGTGGAGATGGCTGTGAGTTGGATGAGTGAGAGTAAGCTAGTGATACTTGGAATGGTGATTGTAATTGGCCGAACTGTGTAATTGTTGTCCATTGAACTATGAACGTATTGTATGATTGTCTTGTTGTTTCAAACTAAAACATTATTTTGTCAATTTCCATCATTGCAATATCTCTTGTGTTTTCTTGTAAAGCTCTCATTTTATTACATAATAAACGTAATACAGTGAAGAAGTGTCTGGTTCAGACTTTTGAGAGATTTGTTTTAAAAGTTATAAGCTTCATCGCTTCGTTTTTCATTTCTTCATCGAACGCATTGACTTACTTTTGGATGTATTTTTTGTTAATGTTTTTGGAGTTTTGAACGTTTGATCCGTTGTTGCTTGTGTATTATTTTCATCTTTGTCTTCCTCGATCTCCTCTGTATCCATTGAATTCTAAAATAGAATACACACATTATTTTACAATTTTTTTTCGTTGCAGGTACCTCGAACGGCAGAAGAATGGTTAAAGATTGAAGACGATTTCAACAGCACTTGAACTTTCCTCATTGCCTTGGCGCAATTGACGGGAAGCACGTTTTAATACAAAACCCTATTCACAGTGGTTCTGAATATATTAATTATCGGCACTTTTAGCATTGTACTGTTAGCTTTGGTCGATGGTGACTACAACTTCACATTTGTGGATTGCGGATGTCAAGGTAGAATAAGTGATGGCGGTGTACAGAAACACAGAGTTGTATAGAAAAATTGTTACAAAGGAACTAGATTTTCCAACAGCAACTAGTTTGCCCTTTAGGCAGGAACCACTTCCTTACGTTTTGTGGCAGATAGTGCATTTGCTCTCACTGAAAACATGCTGAAACCGTATGCTGGTCTCCACGCCATGGAACAAAAGAAATAATTTTTAATTATCGTTTATCTCGCGCTCGGAGAATAGTAGAAAATGTTTTCGCATTATGTCGTCTGTTTTAGAGTACTAAGAAAACCTTTTATTACAACCAAACAAGGTAACTAATATTGTAATGACGTGTTCTTTATTGCACAACTTTTTACGGCGATCTAAAATTCCGGACCATATAACCCTGGTACTTTTTGATACTGAAATGAAGGTGAAGTGCGTCCAGGCTCGTGGCGAAATGATCTTGAAGGAAATGCTTCCTTGATATCAATGAGGAATATACCAATAAGAGCACCTCTTTCTGCTAAGACAATAAGAGATAAATTTGCCGAATTTTTCACAGATGGCGCTGTATCGTGGCAAAATAATTATGCTTAGGTATTAATTATGTTATCATCAAATACCAGAGCCTAGCGTTAATGTCAAGTGATGTATTGCATACTAATATTAGAATATATTTAATAATAACGGGTTTTAACGCTCTTCGCTCTTTAAACCATGCCTTTGATATTAAATAACATGTAGTGACTTAAAATGTATGTGAAAGTTTAATTGAAATAAAGATTTACTCACCTCACAATTTTGTTGATGTTTGGTTTGTAAATATCGTCCAAAACGTAGACATTATGTTGTAAAAGGGCCACTCAGGCTTGTAGACTTCTGGGTCCGCTCCAATATCAGTTCCTATTGAATCTTTTACTCTTTTTCTTTGCCTTCTCTGGTACGTCGACATTAAATTCTCTCGCTTTTTCTTTAGCTTCCGTAATTGGAACAGTGCCATCCTTTAACTGAGTTTTTATGCGGTTCCACGCATCAAATGCGTCGTTCTTTGTTCTTATGTTCTGGCGTCGCGGCATTCCATAAAATCGGTTCATTTTGATATAAATTTAAGAATTCAAAAATTAGTTCATTCGTCCACTCCATCTTTCATATTATAACCTCCAACAGAAAATAACTCTAGTTCAATACTACATGCGTGTACAGCCGCTGTCTAACAAGTTTCTGACCTGCTCGTCCGCGTTCTATACGGACGAGTACGAACCGCGCCGAACGAAGTGCTCGCACCGCACCTTTGAAGTTACCGACTCTTGACGGGTCGGGCGCACCGACGCAGACGCGTTCTGGTGCTACCACGGACGAGACCCTTCCACGGTGCGTCGGTGCGGGCTGATCCGCGTCCGTCCGCGATATCACGGATCGTGGAAAGCCAGCTTCATATGAAATCACCTTCAATTCTCTATACAGCTATATGCATCTTATTTCGGTCAGGGGCCCCCAAAGGACCCCGGTAGCTCTTGTTTTCGTAAAAATAAAATAGTCCCAAGGACCTCCTTTTCGTAGAAACAATAGAAAATGCAAAAATGCTAAACTAGTTGGTAAGATCAATTCAAGTTTGAAGTGGACTTCTCGAATAGATAAAATTTCTCTGTAGATGCTAACAGGGTCAATTCCCTTCTCAAAAATGTTATTTGGGATAGGCAGAGTGACACTTTATGTGTAAGATTTTGTTTGTGATCCTTGCAATCATACAGACATTTTGTGTTAATCAAACAGGCCAAAGAAATGAGGATTCGTTTCACTTTAGTAGTGTATGCAATTTAAAAAGTAATTTAATATTTACAATACCATTCATATGAGGTGCCACTTGACCCGCCCTGTAAATTGAGATTTTCGAGATGGGGGCTGCCAGAACACCCTGTTTATTTGTTAGGGCATATGCTGGAATTTTCTCCCATATTGCAGTATTTCCTAACTTTTTATTTTCGAAAATAGGGCCTCCTCAACGAAATAAGTTGCGTATTGCTGTATAGAAAATTTAAAGTGCTTTCATGTTGACCCGTCATGCCATTTAAGATTTTCGACAAGGGGTCTGTTTCGTTTTCGGTGCGCTACCCTGTATACAAATATGTTTAAAGCGACTTAATAATTGTAGATACTCTATGACCTTGAGGAAGGTGTAAAACTGGTATGGTTGCACTTGCCTCAAGAGGACAATTTGGATGTCATCTATGGCTGCTACCCTATATCACGCACATTACCATTTAGTGCAATTCCCTCCTTCACTTTCACTTTTTAAGTGTTTAACGCAGGGATATAGTTTAAATAAAATTGCTACCGTTCAATGGGAAACAGCAACAGCAGAATTCCAGGAAGAAACGAATGTTACTGTCGAATACACAGGGCTTTGGTTAGTTAATCGTTAATTTAAAGACTTATCGCTAATATTTATTCTAAATAAATGTTAGACCAATCAAGTTCTTAGGAGCAAGTCCTAGCGGCCTAATTTGAACAGATGGGGTTCTGGAGGTAAAAATGTCGCTATAAATTTCGAGAAGCACTAAGTCTTCCTGATGTCATTAATGTCAAAATTATTATGACGAAATGAGGACGCGATTGTCAATACCATACGTCATTATTACCATCAAGGTTAGGGACAAATTCATTTGACTAATCGATAGATCTGTTATTTTCTAGTTTGAACTACACAGCATATGCAAATTATGAAAATGACTAAAAATCCGCCATGGGAGAAAATTTGTAAATTTTAAAAACTTTTTATTCTCACATTTCAAAATAAATTAACAACTATTAAGTTGCTTTATTGCACTTCTTCAGGTCTTTTGCCATATTGTTCGTCATGCCTAGGAAGACGGGTATATCGTACTGGGTTGGTATGGTACGGCGTGCGTTCCTATTGGCTATCCATGTGTCTGGAATAGTGGCTGGGGCGACTGGTGTAACACAGCTCCAAGCTGTATGGTTTTCTTCGAATGGCTCTTTCCAGAGCTGGTACTCCGAAGGCCACCGCCATGCCGAAAGCGCTAGGAGATTCAGCGTTTAAACAACGCGGGATAACCGTAGCTGTAGTTGATCTGACAGTCGGTAGTTGGGTGGGTTGGTATGGTTCGAGCAATATAACCCTGCTCTTGCAGCGTTGCGTGAACGTGACGGTGTGTGACTTTAAACGTGGTAGTATCTCCGATGATGTTGAGATCGACCTCAATAGCGTGAAGTTAAAGCCAGTGTTCGCTGGCGAACAGGGAAAGTAGTCCGGGGTAATGCCCGCGGAGAGAAGGATCTGTTTCGCTTCTTCTCTCGGTGTCGTGATTCTATGGTAGAAACACAAGTTGGTGTTTGCATTATATCCAGCCGGAAGAACTGGGATTGCCGGTTGTGGGATTGGCCTAGCCTCGTTGAGTGTAGCCATGAGTAATGTAGTTACAGTACCCAGGCAAGGTATTTCCTCATAGAGGGTATGGCTTGCGGCGTCAATTATTTCTGAGAAATAACCGGGCGCGTTGGGAGCGGGGGGAAGGATGGGTAGAGGTGTTGTCCACCTCTCGTTTCAATCAAACCCAGACCGCTTAGGTATATCCTAATCGGCTCGGGAATATTGAACGCGTACCCGTCCACCTTATCCAGTATGCGCTGCTCTGATCAGTTAGCTCGTCCCTGAATTTGGACTTAAGATTGAGGATTCGCAAGCACATCATATTAGTGGTGTAGTATTGAAACGCCTCGCGTGTCCATAACTTATTCAAGTTAGTGTCATCGATCATGAGCTGGTCGAAAGTCTTATCGACTAGCTGCGGGTAGGCAGCAAGGTTGGGTTGATGTGCAACCTTAATGTTCCTGTTCCCCTCACGTTCATGTTAAACGTGAAGAAAGAGTCAGCTGCCGGGGTCTTCTCGGTCGCTTGCGACGGAGCAGGGGAGGGAAGGTGTGCTCGTGAGCCTCTTGGAGGCTGTGACGGTAGCGGGGGCTTCCTGGGGTTTGGCTTCGCTGTAGCCTTTGGAGGAGCTGCTACGTCATGAGCTGGAGCGTTAACATCTCGGGGTGCCTGCGGACCTTGGTACAAGTTCGCTGCACGGGATTACGCTGGTTCTCGGTTTCCCCCTTATAACCTCGTTCCATGGTGAGTGTGTTAAACTGGGTAATTAGAAAAATTCTAATTGGGTAAAAGTTTGGTATGTGAAAATCGCTTGAGAATGGTTTAAAATAAAACGGTTGCGTTTTCAGGTTCCGAACCTCGGGCCACTAAAAACTGGGCATTAGGTATTAGAAGAAATCAGTTGGGAATGCGCAAGCTTGCATTGCCGGGATGAACAAAAGAACTGCTTATTTAGCTTAAAAATTTATTTTAATGATTAATTTGAAAAACTTGTAAAATTTTTTTCGGGAGCCGATTTGACCACTTTCCCGATGAGATAGACAAAAAATGATCGAAGCAAAAATGTCTTAGATTTTGATGTTCTATAGGAATCCGAAAGAAAATTTTCAAAAATGTCAACAGGAAAAAGCTACGGACATCCAGACAGACAGACAGACAGACTTTGTGAATTCATAAGATGAACTTTTGTTCATCGAAAATATACTTTTAAAGTTTAAGCACTTAAGGTTTATAATTGAACAATTTAATATTCCGTCACTTAAAATAATTTCAACTAACATTATCGTACGTACACGAGTCGACACTAGATGTAGCAGCACTTAATGTTCGTATATGAATGAAATCGAACACAATAATAGATTTAACTGCTGCATACGATACCTGGTGGAAAGAAGGTTATTTCTTTTATTGAAAATATATTGTCTAATCGGAAGTTTAGAGTTTTTGTAGGAGATAAAAGCAGTAAATTTAGATTTTTTAATAATGGTCTTCCTTAGGGATCGGTTCTTGCACCTATTCTTGTTAATGTGTATATTTCTGATCTTCCTTCTTCGCAATGTCTAAAATTCGTCTATGCCGATGATATGCAATTTCATTTCAACATTCAGATTTTTTGAAATTGAAAATAAACTATCTGATGATTTGCGTATTATGGAAAATTATTTCAAAAATGGCGATTATGCCCAATCTTAAAAAGACAGAGGTTTCTTGTTTTCATTTAAGTCATAGAGAAAAAAGTAGAAAACTTAATGTTATCTTTAATAATACAAAAGTTAAACCATAATTTTAACCAGTTTATCTGGGAGTAACTTTAGATACGTTTTTATTTAGAAAAAGTCCAACAAAAAATGGAAACAAGAAATAATGTCATTCAAAAATTAGCTGGAACAACTTGGAGAGCAGTGCAAAGACACTTCGTACAGCTGTATTATCATTAGTTTATTATACAGCAGAATATTGTGCTCCTGTCTGGTTGAATAGTTATCATACACAAACAACTAGATGCCCAGTTGAATTGCACTATGCGTATAATTAGTTGAACCATTAAATCTACTCTCTCAATTGGCTTTTAGTTCTTTTGTAATATTAATCCATCGAACATTCGACGAAAAGCTGCGTTAAAACTAGAATGGGATAAATGCCAACAAAAACTTACCAATTTGGAATGACGTTGAGAACCCTCCTGTCAAAAGACTTAAATTTCGTACCTTAGCAAGATCGCATGATTATGCCGCAATAAACAATAACATGCTGCTGTTTCTGTATTAATGCATTTATGTAGTATGATTAAACTGTGTGTGGGTTGTAATGAGAAATATCACCAATATACGTACAAAAGTTAAACAAAATTGTATACTTACTTGTGTCGAAATAGTGTCCCTATAATCCAATGAATCTGATAAAAAAGCGTGCATTTCCTTAAACCAGGTTAGGTGAGGTTCATAAACTTCAGATCCACCAGCTCCCAAATGTTTAGAATCCATAACTTTTTTCAATTGCTGATAGTATGTACTTCTCAAATTTTTAATTTTGTTCTTAATGCATTTAATTGTGACGGTATCATCATTTACGTGCTCGAGTAATTGTCGATAAGCATTATCACGTGCATTTTTGTTTTTATAAAGTGGTGATCTGGCATTCCATAAACATTCACACTCCCGGTATACTTGTATAAATTTTAATGTCTTTTCATCCCCCCATCGTGCCATTTTTAAACAACCTTCAATAAAGTTTCCTGGCAATGTTGACACAGTCCACACGTGCATCATCACAATCCCGTCACGTGTATCACAGCCATACAGGTTGCTTTTCAATAAAAAAGCAGCCGCGTACAGACGTGCTTTTCGTGGGGTTTAAAGCAACACCGCATGCTATTAGCAACCAAAAATCAAACTCCTTGCGATTTTATCGCATACCTTTTACAAGCATGCTTTTATATGTATAGATATGCTATTAGGTGGCATTTGCTTGGTACTGGCATGCTTTTGTGCTGGTTACTGGAATGTGTATCACCGCATTACTCTTTTGGTATCTTAGCGACACGACGGTGAATTTTCAGAAAACCAAAAGAAGCTAGCCCAGAAGTTGCTGATACTATAATAATAATAATTTTATTTGTCAGATATTTAAAATTTTAGGATAAGGTACTAAAATAGTTGTTCTTTTGATAAACAAACACATTTAAATCGTTTGTTGTACAGGGTGTTTCAAAATTATTTCCCATTCCTTTAACGTCGTGAGAAACTTTTTTCTATTGGTTTTATTATTATATTGTTTTTAAGACTTTCATAATGAATCTAGATGAAATCCACATCGTCCATGTACTGTTTCAAGATTTGGAAGATGCAGAAGAGCAAGTTGGTTATGAGCGCCAATAGTGCAAACGGAATACCATTTTACCTTGTTAGAAATAAATATTTTTTAAAAAAATTCGTTGGTTTTATACTCAACATTTAGTTTGTAACTGTAGACTTTTTTTGAAAAAGTCATGTGATTTGTATGTCACGGGTATGTCGGCATATGTTACAGATATTTTCGGCAGTTAGTGTGAGTTACATCTAAGAACTTAAAAATTTCCCTTCTCTAGCCATTTTTTCTATTTTGTTTACTTGTTAACTACCAATTCATGTAGTTAAAAAAGTACTAATTTAAGTTATCACCTTTTCATTTAATAAGCATTTAATTAGCTAACATTGCTAAAATTCATAACAAGTAAAGATCTTCCAAGACGTGCACATTTTTTTCCATTACTTATTGACAGTCACGTTGACAGTGTAACAACAAACATTAAAATGATGAAGTGTACCTACATCTATTCTGATTGGTTAAGAGCAACGTGCAACAAGCAGCAGCAGGGTATAATTTCTCCCGTGAAATTGAACTTGAAGAAAGTGAAAGGAGTTTCAAGTGAAATGAGTATTTAAAAATGGGGAAAGTTTGTTGTAAACTGTTACTCTCATGTAATATGGATTTGACTTATAAGCCACAAGACAATGCCTTTCGAACTGTAAGTCTGAACATAATACATGTAACATTTAGTGAAGAGAAATCCTTAAGATTACTTTTGACAAATTTTAAAAATTCAAAGATAAATAAACATGGTAGAGTTAGAATGTTCTCCTTCTTGAAAATATATTATGGCATCATGCTGCCTTCATAATTTTTTGCGATCAGAATCTGGGGAACTTATGATAGAAATTCTATCAACTCCTTAAGGTGTATATATTTTATCCGAAGGAACTACTCATTGGACGCTTTTGGAGTGCGTGAGCTATATAAGAACTGACATAGACACAAGAATGTGTCCGTGGCAAAGAGATATCATCAGTAGGGGTAGGTAAAATTAACTAACAAATAAAGTATGTGACTATCATTTGTCATTTGTCTTTCCTCTAATAAACTACAAACTAACTAAATCAAAGGAATGGAACACTAAACTGCAGCGTCTATTTAACAAACAGAAAAACACCAATACTGCACCAAAAACTTTACGCGGACACGTGTTTAAGAGCTAAGCTATCATCATCATCGATCGGTTTGGTGATGATGATAGCTTAGCACGCGTTCGAGTAAAGTTTTTTGGGGCAGTTTTTGGTGTATTTTCTGTTTGACAAACTAACTAAATCAAACAGTTTGTTTAATGTTTTGTATTCGCTTACCTTATTTTCAAAAAATATATTTCTATACAAGATAGATGACATTGGGTACATCCATACCTTGATCTACGACTTACACGCGGTATGTTTTGCACGTTTTTTGCGCATTTACGGGAAAATTCAGATAATATTTTCAACTACTTCGATCTTTCGATTGAGTGTTCAGTTATTTGACGAGTTAACAGAAAAAATAACACATAAGATTTTATCTCAAGATACTTGTATGAGGCTCTCTATACCGCCACTTCAAATTTTAGCTGTAACTCTGAGGTAGTTGAATTGTCGTGGCTGTTCTGAACGATTAAGGTAAAATTAAAGTTGTGGGGGGGTAATCTGAATGATCCCACTCCGTAAAGTTTTTACATTAAAATTTCTGAATGAAAAAAAAAATGAAAATTGTGAAACGTATACTCGAAAGAGGAGGAAATTCTGAATCCATTGATATCATCTACATAAGTTTCTATAAATGTTTAAACTAACAAAAGATGCATTTACTTTATGTAGAAATGCTCGCCTAAGTACTCCTAATTACACAATTTGCAAACTGTTGCAAAAATAAAGAAGAAATTAAAAATGTAAAAAGTACAATACAATACAATACAAAAACATTTATTTCAACAAAACTTTACAATTGATACATTGTTACAGAGAAGTGAAACAAATAAAAAAAAAATGTATATAGATAGATACTCTACAAGATTTGTACTAGCATTTTTAAAAGTTATATTCAAAGAATCATTTAGTTTGTAAGGTTCCATTTCCAGTATTAATTTGCGCAATAACTTTTTAAATACAGAATAATCTGATATTTCGATTCGAGATTTTTATTTTCGTCAACGCTTATGTTGGCTACAATTATCGAAGGATCGACTTATGTAACTGCTTTTACATACCTGTCGACAAAGTTGCCTAATGCGAACCATTGCGTACGTGATCGCTAACACGAATCGACACTAGATGTCGCAAAACTTACAGTTTGAATCGATCTAATTATAGTTTAAAACGAGTTGGTTTTGTATCATCCAATTTTCAGTCAATTGCAAATACTTATTAATTTCTGACTTTAGTACATCATAATTTTGGTTCATAAAAAGAAAATTACATCATCAGCATAAGTTACAATTAAATGTTCTTCATTTTCAATCAAATTTGGTAAATCATTTGCATAGCATAGAAATAACAAAGGGCCGAGGACACTAACCTGCGGAACCCCAACATTAATTGTTTTTGGATCTGAAATATGTGTTTGACCTTGTTTACTTATTTGAACTTTCTGTGTTCTATTTGTTAAGTATGTCCGTAACCAATGAAGGGATATATCTCTTATTCCATACATTTCCAGTTTAGTAAGAAATATATTGTGGTTGACACAATCAAAAGCTTTGGAAAGGTCCAAAAATATTCCACATGGAATATTTTCTCCCTCCAAAGCCCCATATATAGCCTCAGTGAAAGTGTATATGGCAGTATCAACACTCTTACCTTTTTGGAAACCATGTTGTGAGCTATTTAAAATATTGCATTCTACTAGAAACTTTATCAATCTTGTTGCGTATATTTTTTCCAGAAGTTTAGAAAAAACACTGAACATATTAATTGGGCGGTAATTTTCGCAATTTTCTGTTGATCCTTTTTAAATAAAGGCATTATTATTGAGCATTTTAATGTATTTGGAAATACACAGCAAGTAAATGAGTTGTTAATAATATGTTTGAGAGGTAGTAATATTGATTCAACAATTTTTTTAAAAAGTGATCGTGGAATGTTATCATGGCTGCAACTACTTGTTGAATTTAATGTTTTAGTTATTTTAATAATCTTTTCATTGGTTACGGCTGATAATGTAAAAAATTTATGATTTCATTAATTGTATTTACATATTCAAAATGTGGAATATTTTTAAAAAGTTCAGGTATTTCTAATTCTAATAGTTTATTGTATTTTTGTTTCAAAAAATTATATTGACTTTTATATTCAGGATTACAATGAGCAATAGTAAATGTTACGTCAAGAATCTTTTTCATTTCTATCACCTCCTTAGAATTAAAATTACATTTTATTTGTTTGTTTGAGATTACCACTTTTCGCTCTGGAAAATTGTAATCAAAACACTTTTTGAATATTTCAATAAAGTAGTTCCATTGATCGTTGATATCAGTCTTAGGTATTTTAAACAGTGGTTCCCAATCTATTTCTAATAACTGACATTTAAATTTAGAAATGATTTCGTCTTTATATGATCGTACATTTATGGTTTTAGTTTTATTACAGAAATTATTAATTGTAATATTGATTTTCTGGGTGGTGTGATCAGATATATGTGCTTGTAGAGCTGTTGCTTCATATTCCGGAATATTAATTAAAATGTTGTCAATACAAGTTTTACTTTCACCATTAATTCTAGTGGGTTCATCAATACATAGCCTAACATTGTAATTATTTAGTATACATTTAAAATCAGTACTGATCTTAGTATAACTTTGGGTATTGATATTAAAATCTCCTGCAATACAAAATACATGTTTTTCAGCAATTACCTTATCTAGTAAAATGTCTAATCTTTCCATAAAAACATTCACTTCATTATTTGGTCGGTACACTGATATTATTATAAACTTGCCGTCGGTTAAATTAATTTCACATGTCGCGCATTCCACACAATTCGACACAGATAAGTTATTAATACCTTCTCTGTTGTAACAATCTATTGAGTCTCTGCAGTAAACTGCAGCGCCACCATGAGCACTTTTCCTTCTGCAGAATGATGAGATAAGTTTGAAACCGGCTAATTGTTGAGTTCCAATTTCGTCAACCGATTGCCAATGCTCAGTCACGCATAATATGTCGCAATATTGACATTGTACCAACTGTTCAATTCGACTTAGTTTATTACTAATACATTGCACATTTTGATGCAATACTGTTAAATTTTTGAGAGTAGTTTTCTTTTCATATTTGCTTTTCTTGCGTTTAAATGATTTACACATTGACTTTTCTGCTCTATGACAGTTTTTATTGCTAAATTGTTGACGTCATTTTTAATGCTTACTGATTCGTCCTTTTGGGTAAAAAATCAAAACCGCTTACTCTTATGCCTTTCTCCCAAGAATCTGGAGAATTTAACTTGTCTAGCATAGAATAGCAAGCTCCAACTTTAAATGATGCAAATGATAGATTTGGGTGCTTAGAAATGATTTTTGTACAAATAAAATCATTTCTATTAAGGGGGGTATGGTATAATGGATTGAAAAAGCATTTTTTTGAGATTTTTTAAAAGAAACTTAAATTTAATTTATTATTTTTTTTCATATATTAAAGTAACATTTGAACAACATTTAAAAATTTTGTAATCAAAAATATTAAAAAATACGACCGTGGTAGTGAGAAGACCGATGAAAAATAAAAAAAAAAATTTCCTGTGGACAAGATAACTCGGCCGCAATTCATCTGTAACACAAAAAATTGAAAGATTTGATTTATGTAGAAGTACATCTAGGTCGCGCCGATGTCTTTTTATTTAAAAAAAAAATTTTCAATTCTTTCGTGTTGATTGAAATTCGTCTCAAGGAAAAAAAAAGAAGGTCGTTGCCACCTAGTACAATATACACTGTAAAACTGTGTTCAATTTCAATCAAATTGGTTTAAAAGTTTTTGAGATATCGCGTCCACCGATGTCAAAAAAGTCGTTTCGAGAAAAACGCGTTTTTAAGTTTTAAGCAACGAAAATTGGTAAAAAAAATTTTGTTGACTCTACACTGAATCGTCGATGCCAGTTCCATACAGCAAAGGTACCTGCGGCACTTGCAATGTCCAAGGCTTCCTTTGCTCCATTCTTTTCATCATCCTAGCCTCTTTTGTCTGGAGCGCAGCTTTCTCTTCGGATTTGTCGATCCTCGTTTCATCAGTTATTTTAGCGTATTCATGCGCACTTGGGCCGACGCTGACTTTCAGTTCTTGAAGCATGGCTAGGAGTGCAAAATTGCCTTCATTGAAAGTGCAAGCAGCTATATTTGCCGCAATTTTAACTAAATTACAGCTGCTGGATGAAACTTTTGGAGCGATCTTCCAAATGAGTTGATTCAGACTCTAGTTGTTGTTTTACGTGAATTCACCAACGCAACATTGTAACAGCTCATCTTTACTTAAATCTTCATAAATCGGCTTCATGGCATCTAGTACTACATTTGGGAACGCTTCATAATCATGCTGGAAATTTTCTACTCCAGTGGTGGCCAAAGCTTTTTGATAAGCGCACCACGAGTCAGGGCACAATTTCGTCTGATTGCTAAGCCATAGTAAACCGTTAATTTATCAATTATTTTGCCGGTAAGTTTTCCTTTGCCAGATAGACTTTTGGTTTTTCTAGTTTGGCCAGCTTTTTTCCCAGTTTTTATTTTTGTGTACACAGTTGTGTTTTTTACAAGATCACGTAGCCGTTTACCCATCCTTTTTGAACGTGACCAACGCATTTTTTTATTTATTATAAAATCTTTGCCGTATGGATAAGATTGAATTACGCCGGTGTACGTCTTGCTATCGCCGTCGCCGATATAATTTTTATACTTCACGTCGTACTGTTCTTCGGATCGTTCAAACATTTCTTTTATTGCGGATACTTCCATATTTCCTGCAGGTCCAGTGTGATTAGCGTGACATTCACCACGTTTCAGATGCTCGGCATGCCAGTCTTGATATTCCATCGTATTTAATCTGTTCTCCCAATTTTTGCACATTTGACAGTACCCACTTTTCACACATATATCTAAAACTTTTCCAGTGTTATCCTATCAATGAAGAAACACCATATAGGGAAGAAAAACCTTGCTTTTGCCAGGTGCCATCGCCGGAAACAGTCAGATCGCTAGTATTTTGCGCTCCACTTTCATCACATGTTTCTTGTTTTTCTTGTGCTGCAGCCCAGGAGTAAAACATATTTGCTACGGTTTGTATTTGCTGATTCATACTTTTAAATAAGAATTATACACTACTTTACTTAAAAACTACTTGACAGATCCATAAGACCGCAAAACTTGTTACATCCTGCTAAGCCTAAGCCTAATAAACGCATAATAAATGCAAATCTATAATTAATTTCGTACATGCGCCCAATTTTTTCACTTGATGGGATGTACAATGGCTTTGAACAGTTCTCACATTTCACTTGAATCTTAAAACCAAGGCCTTCTTTTTTGCAAGATTTAAATTGTATTTTCCCATCGCACTTTACACATTTCACAAGAGTAGAAGTCATTGAAAATACTAGCAAAAAATCTATGATGCGATAATGCTTTTCGGCATCTTCCGGAACGTTCATTTCGTTGCTTAATTTAATTCGTCGATTCTCTCTTGAAATTTTTTTTGGCATTTTTTCTTGAAAATGTTACTTCAAAATTATACGAATAACTGATAAAATCAAGAAGTATAGGAATGAGTTTACTAACGTCAAAATCGTTAGAAGTCAAGGCACGCTCTAAATTTTGAACGAAAATGAGTTCTCCGGTACCTACCAACCGCTCTAGGCCGGCTCGAACGGGCAGAACGCGCAGCTCATTATCTTAATGAGTTTTACTCTGAATTACTTGAAATTTTCACAAACTGTTCCTAAGGAGCTCTACTTTTAAATATAAAATTTTCAGAAAAACGGATTGTTCAAAGTGCTTATACCATACCCCCCCCCTTAAACTTCACGTTAAAACTTGTGTTAAATAAATACCCTTCTGTGATATCAAGATTTAAACCGGCAACATGAAACCATGCTCTTTTTATTATCACCCGGTTGGAATTTTTTTTATTTTCATTGGTTGTATCCGCTGTGCCCATTATTTTTGGATTGCGAAATTTCCTATAGGAGACAAGTCTATAACCATCATTGTCCACTAAATTAAGATTTTCCATTAAATTAGGATTTTGATTTTCCATTAAATTAGGATATTGGTTTTTTTTTAAATTAGGATTCGTGTAATTTATTCTGCTGTTTTCATTTGAGCGAGTGGAATAGTTTCTTTCGAAAGTTCTTTGACCTGAGATATGACCTACCTCACGATTTGTGCTCGAATTTGCTAAGCTGGTCATTGCACTGCTTGTGAAATTATTTATTGGTTTCCCACGTTTTTCCAGCTTGGGGCTTTTCTGCTCAAATTGTTTTGGTTTGTTTTGAATTTATCAACCAACTACATCTACAGTCAATTCAATTTGGCTAATTGACTAATTATAAATCTAGCGCAACCATATTAGGCAACTTTGCAAGCAAGTGACAAATGAAATGAAAACCTTGCCGGATAAGCTGTAAAATTCAGGCCACCGTTGCGTGGGAATTTTAATTACATCTACAGTCAATTCAATCTGGCTAATTGACTAATTATGAATCTAGCGCAACTATATTAGGCAACTTTGCAAGCAAGTGACAAATGAAATGAAAACTTTGCCGGATCAGCTGTAAAATTCAGGCCACCGTTGCGTGGGAATTTTTAACTACATCTACAGTCAATTCAATCTGGCTAATTGACTAATTATGAATCTAGCGCAACCATATTAGGCAACTTTGCAAGCAAGTGACAAATGAAATGAAAACCTTGCCAGATAAGCTGTAAAATTCAGGCCACCGTTGCGTGGGAATTTTTAATTACATCTACAGTCAATTCAATCTGGCTAATTGACTAATTATGAATCTAGCGCAACCATATTAGGCAATTTTGCAAGCAAGTGACAAATGAAATGAAAACCTTGCCGAATAAGCTGTAAAATTCAGGCCACCGTTGCGTGGGAATTTTTAATTACATCTACAGTCAATTCAATCTGGCTAATTAACTAATTATGAATCTAGCGCAACCATATTAGGCACCTTTGCAAGCAAGTGACAAATGAAATGAAAACCTTGCCGGATAAGCTGTAAAATTCAGGCCACCGTTGCGTGGGAATTTTTAATTACATCTACAGTCAATTCAATCTGGCTAATTAACTAATTATGAATCTAGCGCAACCATATTAGGCAACTTTGCAAGCAAGTGACAAATGAAATGAAAACCTTGCCGGATAAGCTGTAAAATTCAGGCCACCGTTGCGTGGGAATTTTTAATTACATCTACAGTCAATTCAATCTGGCTAATTGACTAATTATGAATCTAGCGCAACCATATTAGGCAACTTTGCAAGCAAGTGACAAATGAAATGAAAACCTTGCCGGATAAGCTGTAAAATTCAGGCCACCGTTGCGTGGGAATTTTTAATTACATCTACAGTCAATTCAATCTGGCTAATTGACTAATTATGAATCTAGCGCAACCATATTAGGCAACTTTGCAAGCAAGTGACAAATGAAATGAAAACCTTGCCGGATAAGCTGTAAAATTCAGGCCACCGTTGCGTGGGAATTTTTAATTACATCTACAGTCAATTCAATCTGGCTAATTAACTAATTATGAATCTAGCGCAACCATATTAGGCAACTTTGCAAGCAAGTGACAAATGAAATGAAAACCTTGCCGGATAAGCTGTAAAATTCAGGCCACCGTTGCGTGGGAATTTTAATTACATCTACAGTCAATTCAATCTGGCTAATTAACTAATTATGAATCTAGCGCAACCATATTAGGCAACTTTGCAAGCAAGTGACAAATGAAATGAAAACCTTGCCGGATAAGCTGTAAAATTCGGCCACCGTTGCGTGGGAATTTTAATTACATCTACAGTCAATTCAATCTGGCTAATTAACTAATTATGAATCTAGCGCAACCATATTAGGCAACTTTGCAAGCAAGTGACAAATGAAATGAAAACCTTGCCGGATAAGCTGTAAAATTCAGGCCACCGTTGCGTGGGAATTTTTAATTACATCTACAGTCAATTCAATCTGGCTAATTGACTAATTATGAATCTAGCGCAACCATATTAGGCAACTTTGCAAGCAAGTGACAAATGAAATAAAACCTTGCCGGATAAGCTGTAAAATTCAGGCCACCGTTGCGTGGGAATTTTTAATTACATCTACAGTCAATTCAATCTGGCTAATTGACTAATTATGAATCTAGCGCAACCATATTAGGCAACTTTGCAAGCAAGTGACAAATGAAATGAAAACCTTGCCGGATAAGCTGTAAAATTCAGGCCACCGTTGCGTGGAAATTTTTAATTACATCTACAGTCAATTCAATCTGGCTAATTGACTAATTATGAATCTAGCGCAACCATATTAGGCAACTTTGCAAGCAAGTGACAAATGAAATGAAACCTTGCCGGATAAGCTGTAAAATTCAGGCCACCGTTGCGTGGAAATTTTAATTACATCTACAGTCAATTCAATCTGGCTAATTGACTAATTATGAATTTAGCGCAACCATATTAGGCAACTTTGCAAGCAAGTGACAAATGAAATGAAAACCTTGCCGGATAAGCTGTAAAATTCAGGCCACCGTTGCGTGGGAATTTTTAATTACATCTACAGTCAATTCAATCTGGCTAATTATAAATCTAACGCAAATGAAGTGTAACGTTTCAGTTTGCAAGCAGAAATTGAATTGCAATTGGTGGATAATCTGTGTAAAATAGAATAAAATCACTGTTGGGGGAATTTTTACCCTACGACTAGTTAATTCATATTTTTAATTGGATTATAGTAGGGACATGTTTACCTCTTCATTAAAGCTAAAATACTCAATATGTTTTTTATGAAGTTACAAAAAAAGTTGAGACTAAACTAAAAATAGCTTATACTAATAATTTAAACAACATGATAAAGCGTAAAAATGATTTTGGTAAATATTGCAGAAAAGTTGTGTACAACTTAATGCAATTCGTTTAGCATTTAAATCGAAGTTAGATAAGTGTAAATGAGAAATAAACGTTTCAAGTTCAATGATTATGATATGTACTTTATTTTAAATAGTAGAAAATAAATCAACCCATACAACACCACTACTACAGTTTAAATAGAGATATTATAATAAAACTATACAGGGTGGCCCATTAGTGTGTGAAGTGCAATAACTTAATTAGTATAAAATATTTAAAAAAAAATTTCTAATAAAAGTTGTTTATATGCGCAGATACACATTTCAAAAATATTTTGAGATATACAGGGTGTTGACACTAAGCGAGACAGCACGAAGTAAGGTTTTTAAATAGAACACCCTGCTTATTTGTTTGCTATCGAATTCAGCGTAAAATTATGCATCAGCCCTGTCTTTTTCTTTTCCCATAAATTGTGACGTTGCCATGTTGGCGATAAATATGAAGATTTTACGATAATTGGTGCACTATAAATGCTACCTAGTAAATCGTTATTAGTGATAAGTAAGCAAACTTATTTGGTATTTACGAAGATAAAGGATGGCTGAAATGTCTGAACGTAGTAGAAGTTTCATTTGGGGTTCGAAGGGTGTTTTTCAGATAAGCATTAATTCAGGAGATTTCAAGGCTAGCCAAAACTCCTTTTTTTTTTAAATGGAACACCCAGTATTTTATTTTACCATCTTATAAAACTATTTTATTCCTTCAAATTATGTCTTTACAATATAGTCTCTAAAATTGACTGTTTTTAAGAAAATTGCATTTTTAGTGTATGATTGAAAAATATTCACATTTTTTACAAGTAAACTCTGAATGGTAACTGAATTGTAACAAAATGAAACCAGTAATTTTCTACCTTTAAAAACTTTTAATGAAATAAATAGGGTATCTACAAAACTCAAAATAAACAAAGTAAACAAAAATAACTAGCAACAAATAAGAAAGAACTAAAACTATTTTATTAAATGTTCAAAATGACCACCATTTACTTCCATGCAATAATGTATGCGATCTTCAAAGAGATCTACTAGCACGATGTAACATGTCGACATCAGCAGTTCGGAAAACTTCCCTAAATTCTATTCTTCATGTCTTCCTTAGTAGTCGCGGGTGTTTTGTACACTCGTTCTTTGACGTTAACCCCACCAAAAAATCCATTTTTTGAGTTCTGGTGAACGAGGTGGCCATTTATTGGGGTCCCCTCTACCTATCCATCGTCCGGGAAATGCATTATTTAAATGTGTGTTGATCAGTTGGGTATGGTGAACTGGTGCCCGTCGTGTGGGTACCACATTCGCTGCCTAACATGAACAGGTAAATGTTGAAGTAGTTGGGGTAATTCGTTTTGTAAGAAATTTAAATAAACTCGCCCATTAACAGTTTCGTCAAAGAAACATCGGCTGTCCCATTACAAAACACAGTAACTAACATTTTGGCCAAAATGTAGATTTATCAGGTTTTGTAGTTGCTGTGTTTTGCTGAACATTTTGGTATTTTACGAACTGAAATCGTTCAATAAATAACGAAAATACAATGCATTCAAAACACAAGTAACTGCTTTCCTGAAACATATTTTACCATTACAAACCACAGTATTTATCAAATCCTGTATCAAAACACAGTAACTTATCGGTAGTTACTGCGTTTTGTTACGGTTTTGGTTGTTACTGTGTTTTGTAGTGGGAAATTTGTAGTACTCGATATCAAGTTGGGTATCCCCACCATTATAATTTAGAAGGTAACTGCATCGATCAAGGTTTACTTTTCAAGTCAGTCGGGACAAACCAAGCGTCGTGGAAGGATGTCGTCGCCGGGCAATATTGTTGTCGCATCGTGCAGTTCGCGCACAAAACGATTAGTTAATTCTGCTCGTTTTCGCTCTAAGAAGGTAAATAGATCAGCACCAAATTTTCATGTAATATTATCGTTGAATTTGTTTTTTTTGTAGGATATCGACGCATTACCACTTTTTCCTGTGATAAAGTATGAAACTTCATCATTATTTACCAGCAACATTGAAAGTAAAGATCTAAAAGAAATTTACCTAGACAGACTGAAACAATTTTGTTTCATTACTGATTCTTTACGTGAAGACTTTCTTGAAAGCCCGGTCGATGATAGTGATCTAGACAAAGATTACGAACCTAGCGAGCAGCAGCGAATACGATGATGAAGTTGTGGAATCTAAGAGTATGAAAGGAGTAAGAATATCACATTCCGAAGAACATACTTAAATCCGTTTTGAACAAAAACTAAGTTATGTAACTTAACCATGTAAAAATATCAAGTTCCTCAGTGGGGTTAGATATCTTTGACAAATTTGTTTTTTTTTGTTTACAATATTAATACTAACCTATTTTTAGAGCGAAGCGAAATGTGATAACAGTCATTCAGATAAAAGAAATGAAGGAGATGGGCAAAATGAAATGGAAGTTTCAAATTTGACTAATAAGGTTCCTGAACGACGTGACGGTTTAGTGGTAAAATTCATTTACGAATTATTCATAATTCAAAAATTGTGTATATGATATTTTGCAGAACAACACTGTTCAGAAAGAACTAAACGATGAAGAAGGGAAGAAGATCAAAGTACTGTAGAAGTAAAAAGAAATAGAAGACCAGTAGGAATGGAAAAAATAGAGAGAGACAAAAAGATGCATCCTATGAGAGCCATTTGTGGGGAAAATGCAGAAAACTGTGTAAAAATCTCACCGAAGAACATCGTCATGATATTTGGAACAAGTACTGGATCTTAGACTACACAAGTAGACGCAAGTGGTTGAGCAAACATTTAAAATTAGTTCCAGTAAAACGAAGAACTACTTCAGCCGAACATCAAGATCTGAATCAAGGCATTTTACTCTACCACTTGCAGATTATACTGAAATAGCAGTATGCAGACTGACGTTCCTAAATACTTTAGGATATTCTAGTGATACAGTCATAACCGAATTAGTTCGCGCCATGAAAGCGAGCCCGTGCGGAGATCAGGTTAAAGAGCGTAGGGAGGAAGTCATAGACCGGAAGCTGATCGAGATATAATAAAAACCACATTGAGTCATTTCAGCCTTGCGTGAGTCATTATAGAAGGAAAAATGCTCTAATGTAAGGTATTTGCCCAGAGAGCTCACAATTAAAATCATGTACGATGATTTTGTATCAAAACATCCGAATATATGTAAAGTTGAAGTTTATAGGCTAGTTCTAAAAAATGAATATTTCTCTTCGTCAACCCAAGTCGGATGTCTGTGAACAGTGTTCTTCTCTAAAAATCCTTTTGGAAAACGAAGATAATAACAACATACAAAATCAATTCGATGTACACCGTGCCAAAGCGGCAAAAGCAAATCTGGAATATAAAAAGGACTCAGACGAAGCAACAAACGCACGTTCAACAAAAAACGAATTTACTCAATGGATTTACAAAAGTAATTATCTTACCCATAATGCCTCAAAGCAAGACGGCATTTTTCACAAGTCGACTGGTTGTTTTCAATCAAACGTTTGCCACTTTAGGCAAGGATCACTCTAATAAAAGTTACTGTGTGCTATGGCACGAAGCCTTAGGTGGACGCAAAGCTGAGGCTCTTGTTGATGCTATGTTCAAGGTAATTGAGAAGGAAAGGGATTCTATGGATTTTGTATTTTGGGCTGACAATTGTACTGCTCAGAATAAGAACTGGGTTCTGTACACCTCACTTGTGACCGAAGTGAATCGTGTAACTGGTCGAATAAAGTGTTATTCGGTATCTCACCAAAGGCCATACTCATATGAGCGCAGACAGCATCCACGGTAATATCGAGCAGAAACTCTTACGCAAGAGGAACATATATGATTTCCAGGAATTGGTAGAAGCCGTCGAAACATCCAGAACTAAATTAGAAGTTCTACAATTAAATGAGTTTCACATGTGGCCAAATAAGAAAAGAAGTGCAAGAAAGCAAGACGATCCATTGAAGAGTTTTCTTCTGAATGAATTAGTTGAAGTCTGTTTCACAAAAGGAAGCCAGTGTCTGCAATATAAAACAGATTTTTCAGATGAATATAAGGAGTTGGATTTTATACAGAAAAAGCATAATGCTATGACTTTTAGACCACAAATTCTTCCCACCCGTGGCATTGCAGCATCCAAAAGAGCAAAACTTCTCAAAGATCTGGTACCACTAATGCCCACCAACAGAAGAGTGTTTTGGGAAACAATGCCAGAATCAGAAGCTTCTATGGACTTGGTTAGTGCAGGACAAGAAGTCGCAGATATAGATTCTGATATTTAAATAATATGCGGATTGTATTTGATTTAATTTTTCATTTTCGGTTGAGAAAATTATCAAAGTTTTAGTTATTTTTGTAACGTTAAAAGGATTTTGTTAAGTTTGTTTTTGGAATAAAGAATCGAAAGCATATTTTATGAGTTTTTGTTTTGTTTATAATATGTTTGATGTTACGAAAAGTCCATGCAACACCTACAGCTAATTTTCTTATTTCAAAACAAAGCAATGTCAATTACTGTACTTCATTCACAGCTAGTTTTCTTACTTCAAAACAAAGCAAAGTCAATTACTGTGTTTTGATAAAGTATTAACTCAATTATTTTTGAAGAAATGTCATGCAAAACCTATATTTTAGCTGCCGAACTATTGTTTTGATGGAGTATTCTCTTGAAATCGTTTTAAAAACAATGCTATAGTTCATTCTCAATCACCATTAAAATTTTAGAAAAATCTTCATTTATTTCCTGGGGCTCGAAACTTATTATAAAAGTCGATTTTTCTCCGTTGTTATAATAATGTAGTTACTGTGTTTTGCACTGGGACAGCCGATATGGTCCTATGATATGATTCATACATTTAATGACCACCTTGTTTGACTGGTAGTCCGTATACAATGCGGTTGATCTGTTGCATAAATAATGGAAATTGTGTCTATTAACAAACCCATTTTTATGAAAAGTTGATTCATCGGCAAATAACACAAAATTGAAAAAATCTCTGTTTTGCTGAATTTGTTCTTGAGCCCACTCACAGAAGGTTAACCGCTTTTCATAATCATCATCCAGTAGTTCCTGCATTCGCTGTGAGTAGTACTCATGCGCAAGAAGGCATCTAATTTGTTAGATTTTGAATAGTCGCTTATAAGCCTCAAAGAAATAAGCTTTAAAGAAATAAACCACTATTGTTTATTATTATTAGTGTATACGAAGCAGTGGGCAATTAGCGGCAACGGCCTAACTAACGTGCCCGCACACGCTGTATATGGTAAGGATGCATTTTGTTATAAGACAGAATTTTTTGGACGACTTATGTCGGTTTGTTTTGATATTTACCGTCATCTCGTTGTCCTGTGACATTACATTCTTCAATCTTTCACTTTTCTCGTACGCTACATTACCAGTTCTGGTAAATCGTTGAAGCACGTTTTCCAATGTTTCTTTTCTGGCCTGTCTTCTATCTGGAAATTTCTGTTTATAAATCCTTTGTGCGAGTAAACAGTTTTTATCATTGGCACTCGGTACAAAAATCATATCTGTCAATTCTTGTATCGAAAAATTCATGATTTCAATTGTTTTCTCGTTCTTCACAACTAATACGTCTAGATAATAACTAATCACTCTGACTTAAAATGTGAAACTGTTAAATTCACAGGTTACTTGATAAATCTATGGATATTTTATTTTATTTGTTGGTAAGATGATTATTACTTATTTTGAGTTTTGTAGATAACATATTTATTTCATTAAAGTTTTTAAAGGTAGAAAATTACTGGTTTCATTGTGTTACAAAAAATTACCGAAAATAGAAGTATTTTAAACGTCACATTCAAAGTTTACTTATAAAAAACGTGAATATTTTTCAATCATACACTAAAAATGCAATTTTCTTAACAACAGTCAATTTTAGAGACTATATTGTAAAGACATAATTTGAAGGAATAAAATAGTTTTATAAGATGGTAAAATAATATACTGGGTGTTCCATTAAAAAAAGGAGTTTTGGCTAATTGAAATCTACTGAATTAATGCTTATCTGAAAAACACCCCGAACCCCAAATGAAACTTCTACTACGTTCAGACATTTCAGCCATCCTTTACCTTCGTAATTACCAAATAAGTTTACTTACTTATCACTAATAACGTTTATTAGGTAGCATGAACCAATTGTCGTCAAATCTTCATATTTTTCGCTACAACTTGGCAACGTCACAATTTATGGGAAAAGAAAAGACAGGGCTAGATGCATAATTTTACGCTGAATTCGATAGCAAACAAATATACAGGGTGTTCTATTTAAAAAAACATTACTTCGTGCTGTCTCGCTTAGGCTCAACACCCTGTATGTCTCAAAATATTTTAGAAATGTGTATCTGCGCATATAAACAACTTTTATTTGAAATATTTTTTTAATATTTTATACTAAGTAAGTTATTACACTTCCACACACTAATGGGCCACCCTGTATATATAGTGAACAGAATAGTTACTTTTAAGAAATCTAACGAGATTAAAATAATGAACACAACTGAGTTACACTATAGCATTTATTCCAAGACCAGCTCCACATCCAACACTGGTTCATTATCATGGGGAGTAGGCAACAACTCTGCTTCAGCTTCAACCTCATCTTCCTCCGTTGGAAGCACCGCATTCTGCAAGCCCAATCCCTTTAATTCTTGACCAGCGTGAACAATTTGATTCTGGTTCAAGATGCGTTTAACTTGCGTGGGATTATGACGCTCCAATCCGTTGTAACGGATGATCTAAATTATAATAATTGAAATTGTTTATGCCAGATTAGCAAACGTCTTAAAGTCTTCGGAAGTAAGTACTGGAAAATCTTGCAAGTCCTGCTCTGTAACAAGTTTTCATTTCAACCCTTGCTGAACATTGTTTAATTGCATTCGCGCAATTTCTTGCTATAAATCATTTCGCATCGTGGCCCTTTCTACTGCTTTGTCAGCAAAGAAAAGTGATTGCACAGTATCTTGAGGAGCTATATCTTTTCCAAATCTGTTCATTATGGCTGCGACGATCTTGATGAATTTAAGCAGAGTGTCATCATGATAGCCCGCAGGAATAATTCCGGCCAGGAATTTCAATTTGTTCTTTAGTCTTCCTGCAATTTATTAAGCCAAAAATGAATATAGATTCGATTGGTAGTATAACGTTTAAAGTTCTATATTACCAAAGCAAACTTCTACTACATAACGGACCATAGTGACAAGACGAGAATAGTTGGCGTCTTTTGTAGACAACTGCTTGTCATTACGTCCCATGAATCCAGGCATGTGGACACAAATTCCTAAATCAGTGCACGTCTTTTTGACATATCGAAAGCCTCGACCTAGTACAAAGTGTACGTTCGGATTCGTCTCAACAAACGCAATCAATCCTTGATTAGAATGATCCGTATTTGCTTTCTGAAGCTCTAGCTCTAGAATTTCAGCGTCATTTCTTCTGGCTGACCTCAAATCAGAAATATCAGATTTTGCAGCTTGGACTGCAGTACATCATGGTTTTGAGAAGATTTCTATTCTTTTGACCGGAAAAAGTGTCACGTTTACGGTCATGCTTATGACTTTTCTGCACGTACCTACTATTAATTACAGAGTAGTTACTACTGAGAGTACTTGCAACAATACTGTTGATTCTATTTAAAACTTACCAATAGGTACCATCAAGAATGAGGGAAATCGCATCCTGATCAGCCTGCAGAAGTTTTGTAAAGGTTTCCCTCTGAAACCTTTTGATTTCTTCATCGGAGAAAGCATCTCCTTCATGAAAATTTCCATGAGAAAATCTGCGACTCTCCTAATATTGTCCGAGACAATTTGCTGTGTGACTTTGAACATGGCGGCGATAAGTTCCTGAGATACAGCCAAACGTAGCAACATAAGAAGCATTGCTAGCGAATTTTTGGGATGATGATTTGCAGACTGTCGCATTTTGTCTTCAATATACGAGTATAACTCCTCAAATTCCTCTCGTGTGAGTCCAAGCCAAACTTGGTAATCTTTGTCGTACATTACATTTGAAAAGTCTGCCAAAGGTTTCTCACCATCCCTGAAGTCTGCAAAGTTTTGAATCCAAGAAGGAAAGTCCTCACAACTTATACGAACATGTTTCTTGTTGGATTGAATTCTTGCAAGAGCTTCTTCTTTAATCAATCGGTTCTCCAAATGTTCTTTGCAGCACCTGCTGTGCTCAAGAAGCAAAATGTTTCTTGTTCGAAAAGCTTGATTGATAGCAGCCTTTGGAACTTTGTTCCGCTTTATCTTCGACTGGCACACGATGAACCATCTTTGCGTTGTTGTGACCGACAGTACGTCAGAAAGCTTCACATATTTCTTACGCGGTTTATTTCCTGACTCTTCATCTCTAGAGGAATCGTCAGACTCTGCTTGCTGAGACATGGTCTGAGAAGGAGTGGTCTGTAAGTTAAGTCCGTTTAAACTGGGAACGCTACTAGAACAGCCTAAATAACTCTGAGAACTTGAATACTGGGGGTGTGGAAGAGAGGATGAAGTTTGTGAGAAGAATTGGGAATTATTTGGTCTGTTGTTTTCCAGCAGTTCATTGCCTAGTTATTAGTAATCTTCCGGGAAAAAATCTTTCTCGGCATGTTGTAGTAGACTATTAGAATCACAATCAGGTGCAGAAGTTGATGATGCTATATTTTTCATTCCAGGGCTATTCAAAGATTCGCTTGCAACTGAACCGTGAGAAGGACTGCGTGAGATGCAGTCAGAGCTCTGTACTTGAGATGACTGTTCTGAGACCGATTCGAGAGAACTTGCAAAAGAACTTGAATGCTGAGACGGATTGCCTTCTCGTATGAAAACTTTCGACTGCGACTGAGAGAAAGGATTCTGAACTGATTCTGAAGAGCCTGCGGAAGCATTAGCCGAAGTAGATGATTCTCCAGTTCAGTAGCACGACCCAGGTTGACTTCAAATGATTGGCGTGTTGCCTGACGGGTAGCTCGACCACCAGTTCCATTATCCAAAATCACGGGCTTAAAAGGAAGCTCGCGTTTTGTGTATTTTCGTTTCCCTGGAGTGGGCAGATCAAGCTTGCTCTTGAGAGCCGCCATACACTAGTAATTGATACAATACCATTAGTCAGTAAAGGTCATTTAAATACAAAAAGATGTAATTAGTCACCTCCTTATAATGCTTATTACAGATAGGGCTAAGCATGTCAAAACTCTGCTAGTCATTTGTCCGATAAGCTTGAGAAAATGGATACAAACAAGGCCCTGCAATTATTCGATGACCTCGCTCCGGTAGACGTGCTGGACAGCCCGGCAAACAACATTTTCTCCAAACCATCTCAAAACCTGTAATAATTAGCATCGGGGTTCACGGTTGTTTTTAGTATTAATATTCGTTCAAAATCAATGTAAGACGAAGTAGCAGTATGAACTAGGATATTGAACTTAGAATGTTTTATTTATATTACTTAAATCTAAGTGTTTGTCCCTAAATATTGATAAGAGGAACGGTAACAAAAGATCAATATAAGTTTATTAAAGTTTTTTAAGAATAAGCTTGCAATAAATTTAATATGAAATACCTATAAATCACATGCATGTTCGGATCATCTAATAAAAACTCAAAATATATTAAAATATAAAGTCAAACGATATTTATAAATACCTAACTACAAATTGCCAAAACATAACAAATGCCAAATTCTTTTAGCTGTTCGGTTGGCATTTTTCTTAGTTTATACTATTCATACGTGTCAATGTTTACACGAGATGTCGCAAGACACACATTTTACCTAAATTCTTTTGTTACTCCTTCCTTTCGTAACATACATTTATTTACTTTGATGACATACAAACGGTTTTAATCCTAACATGACAATTTAACATTCAACTGATCTTCTCAACTTTTACAGATTATTCTTCCTCACACAGAAACAACTGATAATCGAAAATCGTAGAAACTCTTTTTCACAGCATTTTGTCATAAGACGTACGATTTGTTGTGCGTAATCTGCCCGTCCTTTTGTCTACATAATTTTCAATTCCCGTTTTGTTTTGGGCAAAATTTTCTCTCGAATCAACATTCAAAACTGTTGCAACGCTTTATAGCAACTTTCCCCTGAACAATTGCAACTTGCCCTTTTTCCGTTCCATACACATTGACTTCCAAATTGTAGTCTACCGCTAGGTTAAACCCTACTCGGAACAGCTCCCTTTCGTAGGCACAAAACTTTGCATATATTTCCATCGCTTGATTCATCTCACTTGGTGTCAGAATTCGAGCCTTTTCCATTTCCTCTTCATTGCTTTAGAAGTACTTCCGGTGTTAGATCTATTGGTTAGTGAAACCAATTTTGGAACCTTTGCAGCCATCCTGTCATAAAAATACACAAACTAGACTTGGAATAAACATAGACTTGATCAAAGCCTGAGCATACTCTTTAAATTCGTTGCAGTATTGATGGCATAATACTCTGGTCAGGAAAAGTGTGAAGTAAATGGCATAAGTTTCAAAGCGTTGATAAAGACAGCAAGTGTTTATGAAAATGTTTGCAAAAGAGCTGAATGCCCCGTGTCTACAAGGGTACATGATATGTGGTTCTTGTAAGCAAACTTTTGGAAGTGCGTCACTCTCCTAATAGGACGTTGTAAATAGATATTAACCCATATTGTTATTATTATTTCTGTTTACTATCGAGGATTAGGAATGCCACTACAACCAGAAAACCATACATCACCCAATGTAATCGCACGCATGTAATTTATTTATTAAAATTTGTCTTCACAACCTACTACTCTAAATTATCTTGTCTACCTCTTGTTCATTTTTATTAGATACACACGCAACGATTATAACCCGTTAATATGGATTGTCTTCCCAGAAGGGTTTCACTGCGTGTGTCTTTGTCTTCTCTCTTTTATTCAGACAATTTTTGAAATAGCACAAGATCTTTCGTTTTAAGATACATTTTTTTCTCGAAAAAATTAAGCGTACAAAAACATGTTGACTTGTTCGTACTTTATTACCTAATATTTTTAAAGTTTATCATTTTCTCAACTTGCAAGTTGGAAGGATGTCTTGTAATGCTGTTGCTAAACATATTTGTTTGACAGTCATGTTTTCACGTGTCATTATACCCGAAGTTTTGTCCAGACTAAACTCTGGACATAGTCAAATTAATGCACTTATTGCAGCGGAACAAAAACCGTTGGATTTCTCATCAAGCTCGCACTCCGCGTCATCCTCTATGCGTGGCGGTGGGGAGGCCACAGGTGACCACAATGACTCTGGAAATGGAGGTGCCACAACTATTTTTATCAGATACAGGGACAACTAAATATAGTGGAAAAATCATTTTGTGATTTGATCTTATTTAGTCAAAATGATTTCCATGTGGAAAGGATCTATAGGAATGAGGAACTGTGGAAAGAAAAAATGATACCTAAATTGGAAGCATTTTATTTAAATTGCATTGTGCCGGAAATTGTTGACCCACGTTTACCACGAGGAATGAGAATAAAAGATTCGTACACCACAGAAAATCGTAACATGTAATTTTACATATTTTGTTTTTTGTAATAAATATTTTTTTAATTTAATTAGGAATTTTTTGAGTGAAAATAAATTATTGAAACTTTAATATTTTTTTGACATAAGTGCTAGACTTGTTTTAATAGTAATAGTAAAACTAGTAAAAAATAATTAATAATAATAAATTTAAATAAATTTTTTATTAAAAAATCAACACTTTATAACTGAAAAATAAAGTGCTGAACGAGCACATAAGTAAATGATAGAAAAAGCGCATTACATCACTTTATTTTTTAGTCAAAAAAGTTTAGTTGAATTTTTTAGGACCCCTTTGGATAAATTGTTTTGAACTTATGTCCTAAAGGACAAACAGAAAATAATTTTTACTTTTTAGTAAGTCATTTCATTTATTTATTCGTATTTTGGTTTCATTTCAGTAGTATTTATGCTAATTTTATCCAAAGATGTGAATAAGATATTTTACTTGTGAAAATATTATTTCATCAAATTATTCAAAAACAATATTTGGGTTTATAGTAAAGAATATGTTTGTTTACATTAGTATAACAAAAATATGAAGTGAATGCAATTATTGTAATCCTCTCTCGAGAAGTATACAATAGTCGGAATTTCCAAAGCAGGTAAAATCATTGCAGTAGGGGTATGACAAATGTTTTGGTGGGTGGAGCATTCTTAAAATACAGTGATGCATACACTAGCGCCACGTAGCAGAATTCAGTTGTCTCCACTCGATACCAAATACCCTTAAGTATCTATAATACCAACAAAACAATAAAAGTCAAACTTAGATAACAGTTTTTTTTTTAGTAAAGGTGTAGAGTTGGCAATTTTGTCAATTATATAATCGTAGTCGCAAATTTTCAAGCAAAACTGCCTCTGAACTTAAAATTATAAAAACTTCTACCAACTCTTGCCCTAAAAGGGATCTAAGTCGATTTAAAACTATTTTTAATTTGGAAAAAACTCGCTCACAAACAACCTGCGTACAAGATAATGTTAAAAGACACTTATACACAATATATAAATGGCTATATGCTCCATCATGCAAATTATGCTTAAGCAGAATTTTCAAACAACAATGTAAACAGCCCGAACATTTTTCTTTCGTGTACGGTTATCATCAGGTGCGGCTTCTTCATTTTCTTCTTCCATATATGGCATATACCCCTCCCCTGGAAGACATAAGGATTCATCAGTCAGAATTTTTAAATCCTGAAAATTTTTAGCAAAAGAAATAAGTTCTTTTTTAATCAAATTGTGTTATAAGTTGCTCAAAATTTCGCGGATCGAAACAGTAAAATGAATCATAAATGCTTTTGTGATTTTCATATCTGTTCTTTAGACTTACCGTCACTTGATTTATTATTGGCTTGTATGTTTGAATTTCAAATACTTTGTAGGGACCTTGCTCAGTAATTTTGGTAACTTCATCAGATGTATCTTCTCCAGGCATTTTTTTAACTTTTCCTTTTCGTGTTCTTTGTATTGGAAAGTTTTCTTCGATAAGTATATCTTTCTCCGCAATGCTTGATTTCTCATTTATAAAGTCAATAAATTTCTTTGTGTCGAAACATTTTTTCTATTTCGGATGTGGCATTAATTATTATTTTGAAAGTTACCTGGAAATTTAACCCTGCGGTTTGTAAATAATTTGACTCCGGTGTTAAGACTTTAAAAATCTGAAGAAATATTAGACTTAAAATTATTGTTTCAAAACTTGCCCAGGCACTTAATAAAGAATTTGCCTCCGATGAAGTTTTACCGTCAAAGTCGTTTAGGTCATCGCTAGCGATATATTTTAACGCTGTGGGCAGCGTGGAGTATAGCTCATAGGAAATATTATTGTATGAGGCAAAAATCACCTCCAAAGCTCTTGCTTTAATCCACCAACGGTTGTTACACATTTTTTTTAAACGTCTGAAATCATTACCTTGGTGTTCCTTCCACACTGAGTCACGCTGATAAGACTCTGAAAAAAAACTGCAGTACGATTAAGGAGACCAAACAAATTTTTACATTTTGGTAAGCAATCGGTTGTATCGCAGACTACTAAATTTAAAACATGGGCGTAACACCAAGTGTATACTGAATTATTGGAGTTATTTTTAATATGAGTCTGAAGTCCATTGTATTGCCCAGACATGTTTGCAGCACCGTCAAAAGAACAGCCGATAGCATTTGAGAATTGCAAATTTAATGACTTTAGTTCTTCATCTAGATGATTAAACAAAGCCGAACCTGATGATTTTTTTACCTTTATCAGAGATAATAAACGTTCATTTACTTTGCCCTCGTAAACATACCTTGCAATAATAGCAGACTGTTCTCTTACGCTTACATCCTGAGTTGAATCAATTTGCACGCTAAACTTTTTTGGCTTTTTGAATTTCAGAAGATATTTTTTCTTTTATAAAACCTACCAATATGAAAATGGTCTTGTTACAAACGACTTACTAAGAGAAGTTAAATGGGAGCCTCGACCTTTTTGCTATCCTGCTTTCGAGTAGAAATCTTATTGATATGAGTTTTCATGATGTTGTCATATTTTGCTAACAACAAACATAGCTCAAGAAAGTTACCACGATTAATTTTGGATTTCATATTTATATTCTGTAATGAACGGCTACTTTCTTCTTTACCTCGATATGCAAGGTGTTGCTTAGATATAAAAAGAATTATATCGATAATCCGTTTTACAATTTCTCTGTTACTTATTATATCATTACTTCTTTGATTAGTTAGATCAATATTAATTTTTGCCTCGATATTTTGACCGCTTACTGCCCTAAAATAGGCTTGCACAGATTGAGAATAACCGAGCGAAAGTTCGTGTTCTTTAACACGTTGAGTTGAATGCCTAAAATCGCCCATCCCTTCCGAACTAAATGTCTGCCTATTTTTAACATTACTAAAAACCATACAAATAGAACAGAACAATTTATTTAATTCTATGGAATAGGATAACCAATTTCTACCAAGAAGTTCTCCGTTTGGTAATTTTCGCTGGTACAATTTTGGATTAAAAGGCAATTTAGGATAATCGGAATAAGTTTGCCGGCGCGCCAATCCGACACTGCTCTAATCCGAATATATATACCTCAGTATCTCTTTGGTGTTGTATTCGTATTAACTTTTTATTGAACGTTCTTGCATGTGTTAACATCTTATATTATCTTTATCTCGTTTTTGTATTAAATTTGGTGTTGGTTTTGTATTTGGGTGAATTATTGTAAGTACTTACTAATAAAATGGACTTAATCGCCTTAGAATTAGGTTAGATACATTTCTCTTACTCTTTTTGTCGATATTTTGGGTTAATTTATTGATTTTTAACTATTACATGGAAAAATGTTATTTCTTTTGCATGCATCATGTTATTGTGAAGACAAAACAGTAATTGCTAAAAGGGAAAATACTTTTAAGTCGGGACATATTCAACAAGTCCAGTTCGACAAGCAACTTAGTATAATTAAAGCATAAGTACTTGCATGTATGAATAAGAAAAGTTATAAAGTAGAGCAGGGCCGCCGCAAGCTGCTTTGCCGCCCGTGTGCCAAACTAAAAATGCCGCCCTTTTTTTCTCTGTTTTATTGGATACCTATTTTAAAGTCCGCTAGGTAATACTTAAAGGACTGAAAAGGTACAAAGAAACAAAATATCGAACAAACAATATATTTCGATAAACTAATAAACTTGAACGTACAGGCATGTAACTATTTATAAAAATTGAACTTTTCTGGCCTTTGAACTGGCGAAATCAATTATTATTTTCTTAGTATCTAAACTATCTAATATTTCAGATTCTATAGATATTATGGCTAAATTATTTAATCTTGGTTGAAGCATAGTCGATCTTAAGTAATTTTTGATCAATTTTAACTTCGAAAAGACCTTTCTCCAGATGCAACTGTGACTGGTACCGTCAGAAATATTCTTAAAACTATTGACATGTTAGGAAAAGTTGATAGTAAGTTATTTGTGAACAAATATTGTAATAGCGTAAGGGATCAGTAGACTGATTTTCTGTAAAATGCAGCTTTAAACCATTAATTTCACTATATAAGTCAATCCCGTCAATGTCAGCTTCATTTTTCGACTCATCTTTTAATTTGAGATGTAAATCTTTGCAATAATTTAACAAGTCTTCGCTAGGAATATTAAATAATGTTTGGTCAAAAATTCTAAAAAAAAACTCAACTTTATCATTCATTTTAGGGTCCAATACAACTTCGTCGCGTCGTTCATATTGAAAATGAGTAGGTTTTCTTCTTGGACGAAGTGTATTTATTGCTGGAAAATCTGTTTCAGCATTTATTTTATTTGCTACTTCGGTAGCCTCTTGTAAAATGCTATGAAAATGTTCGTCCGTACGGTTTTTGTAAAATTTTCAATTAAATTATTGAGCAAATTTATACAAATTTGTATATTCATTGTAGGACTTTGCATCATCTTACTCACATAATTTATTTCATCTAAAATTTCATGCCAAATTAAAATAGAACAAATAAATTTATAATTTTGTACTTTTTATGCAAGAGAATGCGCTTTGTGAGTTGTGGCACAGTCCCATCCACTATCAGACGTATTTTCAGAAATTTCCAATAAAGCATCAAATATTTTTCTATATGGTAGCGCAATGGTTTGATTGCGTCAATTCTACTGTCTAAATGCTAAATTTTGGCCACTTAGAAATTTTACTATTTCTATTAATCTTGTTAAACGTTGATTCCATGTTTTTCTCCATATCGTACATAATTTGCTGCTGACAGTCAATAGTATTCTTGTTTTTTAAATTTTTGCTGAACTCCTTCCATTTTATAAAGTTCTTCATATGATTTGCACTTGTTTCATGTCTATATAAGTCTTAGATAAATTTCTCCAGTCATTGAAACCTTCAACAAGACTACTAGATTCTATTGGAGAGAAAAGTTTGCAACAGAAGCAGTATACAGAATTCAAAGCTTTAGAATATAACAGCCATGTTCTTGGAACTGTTTCTCCATTTTCCATTTTTCGGTTATAATAAAGATTGCTAAATTTACGTCCATTGCTATCTCCAGGATAATACAAATCTTTCTGTTGGATAGGTCCCATTTCAATCAAAATCACTCGTAGCTTTTCGTTAAGTTTCGGCCATTTACCAATATCGTTTATGTTTTCCAAAGATGTGTCTTTACCACTATCATCTAATTGTGGCTCAAGTAATTCAATTGTTTCATTATCTTTCTCTTGTATTAAATTATCAGAAGAACTAGTAGATGGGCCAGGATCATTATAATTTATTTCTGTCGTATTTGATTGATCCACTGCACTATCAGAAACATTTTTATCCCTCTTAATAAACTTATTGAGAGCCCCAGCTTGCTTTTGTCTTAGTGCATCTCTTATCAATTTTCTTTTACGATTCTGTGCACCGGATAATTTCTTTTGTTATCCATTTAAATATGTACAATGGTACTGAAATTTAAAGGAAATTAAAAACTATTTTAAGAATAAAATATATTTTAATATGCATATAAAGCAATCTATGAATTGTCTTTAAAACTATATTATTTTGTAGGTAGTAATGAGTATCATGAATTAAATGTTTTTTTTTATAATAGCAATAATATTTTTAACAAAGTTTGCACATAATGTGAATAATTCTTGCCTGTGGTGTGTTATTAAATTTTTACCAATCGGCTCGCAAAAATAGGTATTCACAAATTGTAATAATTAAAATAACTTACCCGGTCACAACAGAAAATATTTTACACAAACTGTAAAAACGTAATCACAAACCACTAAAGTTTTCCATCGGACCTTGTGGAACTCAAGAAACGAACTGATTACTTTTACTACTAATTTTACGTATAGCTGATTAAGGGCAAAGTAGAAGTACTCTTCCTCGAAAAGGCAATAAATCAAATGTTTATAAACAATAATATCCTATCGTTCATGTTTATACACAATATATACACACGCGAGGGCGAGACGCAAGCAATTAACTTTTGAAATATGCTAGCTGACACCTATTTTTTGTATTTTATAAATACAAACAAACTGGTAGTTTTCGTATCGATTTATAAAGTTGATACGACTATTTTTAAACAAAATACTTTTTTTAAGATTTGGAATAATAAATGTTTACAATAAATGATTATTGTGCAATAATTGTTTTGTTTGTGAAGGATTCGGCGCCCGCCTGCGATGCAGGCGTTGCAGGCCCGCTTCCCCCGGCCTGGCTCTACCCACGCAGCGGATGACTTCATTTTTACTAAATATTACTTAAGTTATTATTATGCAATTATTAACTTACCGTATCAGAATTAGATTCAGCACTTGTAGACGCCATTGGAAAGTTTATTATAATAATCAATTAAAAACGCGCACGACACACACAAACAGTTTTTCTAAATACTCGACACAATGACACAATCACGGGAAGAAAAAGCATAAACTGAAGTAAAATCACAGAAAAGTAATCGTAAAATCATGTGGTAAAAATGTTCAAGGTCTTCACAAACTACCTCCTACTACAATAGCAAACAGGTACCTGATTGTCTGAAAAGCATCGGTATTTGCATGTTCCAAAAATCGGCTTTGAGATTCATAATTTCTTCTTTAATCATTTTTTCAATACTTTTCTATTTCTTCTATCTCGTTTCCTTCATTATCACATTTTCTTTAATTTGTCCATTTTTAAATTCCTCGTTATTCCGGTTTATAAAAAAGTTATTTTTTGTTCTAAAGTCAACTACATAGTAATTTCTTTTTCTTTTTAATGGTGGTCTCCTTTTGATTGTTCGATTTATTTGATAGCTGTACCAATTCCTATTTGGACCTTAAGGAGTTAATAAACGAGAATTGATCATCAAGACAATAAGTTTCTTTAATTGCCAATTAACTGGTCGAATCGTCGGCAAATAAAGGAAGTTGGTGTCTTGATGATCAATTCCCGTTCATTAACTCCTTAAGAAGGCCCAATATAAGAATTGGGAAGATTATCAACTAAATTATTATTCTTTATCAAATATTATCAGCAGTTCATATTTACTTATCGTAGAATGTTACTGAAATGTTCAAACAACTTATGCAAAATTAATTGGAAGCAAATTCGTTTGAAAAAAAGTGTAAAACGAAATATTTTTTTGAACTTGTGCCATTTTGGTTTTAGGTGCTAATAATTTCCAAAATCTAATGAAATCTCCGTCTCCTGGCCAGAAACACCTAAAGTTTCATCTCGCTAATCCTTGCGGTTTTCAAGTTATAAGGATGTTTCCATACTTTTGGATAACCCGCTACGGTTTATTGTTTGCAACTTTCATAATTAATTAATTTAAACAGTCGTGGATATTTAATTTATCATTTTCAGTTTTCAGCAAAAAAATGCACAAAACCTCCATTATAATTTTTTTAATTGCAAATACAAAACATATTTTCATGAAATTTAAAATTTAACAAAAAACACAGTTTTTCTGTACTTTTTTGCGATGTATGGATGTAATAACAATTCGTTATGCTATTGTTGTCAAAATTATTATTTACACAAAAATTGAATGTTGCTTAAACATGTTACGACGATTGTGTACTACTGCTGACTCTGACTGGATATTTATCTATCTAATGTACACTCAATAAATCAAAAACTGCTACAGTGTGATTTAATAAATTAAATGAGCATATTTACTTTAAGGATTAGTTTTATTTAAAAAGATCTTATTTTTAGAAAACTTATTTTTAGAACATCTTTTATAAACATGACAAAATTGAAACAATTTATTGCTAAATAACCAACGAGTAAATGTATTCATAACATCTCATACTTATACTTCTATTATAATCTACTCAAATTTGATTTTCTTGTTTAGTAAAGATTTATCAGGTTCCCATTCATAACAAACATTATTTCCTAATAAACCTTTATTAGACGGCCACGTAAAAATTTTCAGGTCAAGTCGAGTAGAGTTTTTTGGTTGGACTAAAGCGGTGTATTTATTTACGAAAAGAATTTTTTGGAATATAGTTCATGGGAATTTACGAAAAGAAATAGCGGCTTCAAAGGCACCGCTAAAGAGATACCCTGCTAATTGTATTTTGCCGTGATAGCGGCATTGGGCATTTCAAAACAACCGAATGAGTCAAATAATTCTAACATTGCGCTTGATTTTTTTAAAGACATAGAATTTTCACTTAAACGGCTTGGCAATTGTATCGCCGTGTTTATTTAAATTTTATTAAGTGGTAATCAAACAACGATTTCAAATTGTATTAAAAATCATTTAAATGTATTTTGGTATACTAATCTTATAATTGTACTAGAATGTCTGTGGAGTTAGCACGACGTTATAATTAAAAACAAAACAATATCAGTTCCAGTAGCACTTTTCATTGTTCTACAGTTCCTGAAAAATAGTTATACGACGGAACAATCGCTGAAACTGATTGAATTATATAGAACTCGAGTAGAACAAACCAGAACTACCATCAGAAGTGCAAGAAGTTGTCAGCACGACACATCTTTGCCGAGTGTCGTGCTGATGTCAAATATTTAAAATAATACAAAATTGTTAATTGTTGGAATTTTTTGTTCTGAAATGCCCCATTTTATGGAACTAGTCTAGGACTAACGAGAACACTCGTCGTAAAGTATATTTTGCATCTTCTTCTTGTACTTTAGAGGAGACTGTGTCGTGCTAGAACGTGAAGTTAGCACGACATTTTTTCATTTTCGATTTTTTGTTATTATAAATATGGAACATTTTTTTTCTTTTTAATCGGGAACTGTAGAACAATGAAAAGTGCTACTGGAACTAATATTGTTTTTTTAATTAAAACGTCGTGCTAACTTCACAGATACTGTATTAGTTTTGTACAATTATATTAGCTCTGGCACCGCTGCTGGTTCAACGTGACAGTTTATAGTAGAGGAGTAGTGGGCATTCAGCAGCAATAACTAGTACATTTTGCAATTACTCTCTGTACATGCAAGTACACAGCGTGTACTTAGTGTAATTGCATGTGCGCTTGCGGGGTGTAGATGGTGTACATGCAGTACTTTTGTTTTTCAATTACTCCCCCTGGTACTTGCCATTATGCTAATTATGCGGATAGGAAGAATGTAGACGCAGGTACCAAACCTTCGCCGCAGGTAAAAAGAACCCTTCAGCATAAAGTTGTAGACACCTGTTAATTTTTCGCTGTTAAAAGTAGTATCATTTAAATAATCTTAGCTAATGAAAACCGCTAATTACACATATTTACACCCATTTTGTCGTGGATGTGGCTTTGCTAAAAATATTTGAAAACATGTTGTTTATTTGCGCCGTCCTCCTTCACATGATTTCCATAAATAACGACTTTTGTATAATTAGGTGACAATAAAATTCAAAAGCACATACTCGATGCGCATTTAAGATGGCCTTCTTGCAAGACACCACACCTGTCCAAGATGGCGTGTATGTAATTGAATAATTGCTAATTAAAACCGCTACGTAATGATTGTTCAATGGTTTGTGTTCTACCACCGCCCCCGAGTACTTTCAATATTGATAGGGTGGAAATAAATGTAATTATCTTGTTTACAACAAGAATTTAAACTGAATGTCAATTATGTAATTGTGTTAATTATAATCAACAACGTTCTATTGTAAGCATCGTTATGCCAGGTGTTTGAGGCGTTTATTCAAAAATTCTTGTGTGAACTTGCGACGTTATTCTTTTCTATCGTATTTGTTTATCCCTCTCTTGCCGCATGAAGGGTATATCTAAAAGAATGCGGTGGTTGGCCTTGAATATAATCAAAATATAAAAAGAAATTGAAGGTCAAAATGTGCTTTCTATTCTTTAAATGATTAATAACGAGATTATTAAATTGTCTGTTTATATTTAAATTAAACTTCGGTATCGTTCAATAATGATTAAAATGAATCTAACAGGCTCGATCACTAGCTGCGTACCCAGCCAAACAAGGGTTAAACATCTGCAATCTTCCTTCCTTCTAAATGCGATACTCGAGCGAGTTATTCCATAAGAATTTTTAACAATATGGAAGCTGTAAAATCAGATATTTAAACGGGAATTATAAATGTGACTGTAATTTTACCGCAGCCAATTCCTCGATGTTTTTGTTAATAAACTCTTAAATTGCAAAGTATTGTTATCGTGATCACGGGGCGTTAGTTGAAAGAAATTAAACGTCTATACAAAATTTTACGGTCCCCTTCTAAAGTTATTATTTCATTTTTATTATATAATACCGTACTTTTCGTGTTGTACCAAATATTTCTCTTCTTATTGCACTATTGGTTTATGTTTCTGTTATTAAATAGTATTAAATTTACAGTGTAAAAGTTTTGATTTTACAGCAGACTTGTAGGCCTTTTATCATAAGAAAATACCCTCGTTAATACAACAACAAAAATATTCACTCATATTTTGTACGAAAGAACGGTAAACTGGGCTCATGTTAATTATAAACTACAAGTGTCGTAGCGTTTTATACGCAAAGTTTTTGATATTTTTCGGTATTGAAAATTAAAACTAGGAAAAACTTCATTGACATATAATACGTGGATAATGATTTCGAAAATCCTTTATAAATTGGTAAATCCAATGTAAATTAGGCTTTAATGTAGAAGTAAATGAAATAAAGCGGAGATATCTAAGGACCTCTCTTAGTTTACATTAAACAACTTAAGTCGATTGAAGGCAAAAAAAGCTCTAATTAATATTAAAAATTTTTGGCGAGAAGTGTTTATGAGATAAATATCTAGGAAAATATCATAAAATACAAATGTATTTCAAATAGTGTATTTTAATTACAATAAATTCTATGACTGTCTGACGTTGATAATTGATTAACATCTTACTCAGCATACTTACTTCATCTGTCAAATTTTATGAATTCGTGCATATGTCTCTCTGTTATAACATAGATTTTGGCATCCTGCAGGCAACAATTGACAAGAGATTTAACAGACCTTTTTCTACTACACTACAAGCGTTATCAATACTCAGCATAATTGAATTCAAACCGAAATAGCTTAATAAAAACCGATACAAGGTTAAGGTAACTTAGCGGTCGTGCCAACAGAAATACACATACGCTTGACTAGGTGGCGCTGATGGCATTTATTAGTAGTTTCTATACGAAATTTATGTGGGTTTATGAAATCCCAATTATCGAAACATGAAAATAATATGTATCTTGCGATGATTGTTTAGTGTACTTCAGTAATGAAGGTGGATTATATGAACATCAAAATTTTCGTTGTAACCATATAAGGGTTCGACTTCTCTCGAAGGGAACTGTGAAATGATGGTTTGGAAACGGACTATCTAGAAATATTTTAAAATTTGGAGAAATTAAAAAATAAGATAACCTTTCCGGTGTATGCAGATTTTAGTTCTTTACTGGTGTATGCAGATTTTGGTTCTTTACTGATGCATACTGTATACTGTAAAAAGGTGATGTAGAATCATACAGAAAAACACATATCTATCAGCGTTATTCTTTTAGATATTGTATAAAAAGGTTATAAAATAGCTGTGTTCTTGAACCCGCATAGCTTGGTCTATCGTGTTCCGACAGGTAAATCTCACTTTTTCAACGTAAATCTCTCTCCTTTTTAGCGCATTTGCTCATTCCCGCTATTGTCTAGCCAGTTTTATGTTATATCATCTATGTTATCTAGTTGAATCAAATATCTTATACTTTTATGTCGCCATCTTAATTTAGATACTTGTTGTATAAAAAGGTTTAATGTCAATATGTATGATAAACATGTATAGCGCGGTGGCGAAACCGCATAGTCACCCAAAAGAAAGATCAGGAACGGTAATAAGTTCATAACAAGGGCTATTTGGAACTCATTTTAGTCTTGTTGTCTTTTCCAAATCATCTAACCATTATTTTGTAACCTTTTATATGCAAATTTGGGCATGAAAATGCAAAGTACAACGCTTAATGATTTCGAAAATCATTTATAAATCGACAAATAACGCAGTATTTGGAAGTTTCATGGCAAATGTAGATAAGTGTACGGATGCAATAGTTGCAATAGTGTCGACAATCCCACCAAAAAAGAAGAAACCGGTTAAGCAGTTTTACAACAAGAGTTTATCAATAAATCCAACAGTTGTTTAAGCCTGTTCTACAAACCATGGTTTTAAACTTATTTAAAAAAACAGTGGTTTTAAACCGGTTTCCTGACGATATGACCTGATCTGGATCCCTGATTAGTGCGAATCGGAATATTATATCGTTATCAATGTAATAATTATGTTCGAGTTTTTCTCTCACTCGTATACGCTACCGTTTAACATTTGTCTATATTTAGAGCCAAACAGCATGTACAATGTTTGAATTATGTTGAAGATAATCACATTAAGTTAGACACCTGTACATATAATTTTAAATCAGCAGTAAAAAGAGTATGATCAGATACCTGTTATATCCTTGGTAAAAAATCAAAAAACAGAAGAGGTGGGGCTAAGTTTGGCACTTGAGCAACTTTAGAATTGGAGAATATCGAGCGAGATGAATAATTCTTAAATGTTACATATTGGTGGTGGCAGATAAGATATGAGTGAAAGAATAACCGTAGTGAGCTATGAGGCACATAGGTCTTCATTTTAACAAGAAAAATGTTGTTTGGAATACGATCAAAGATCTTAGCTATACCCAAATAAACAATCTCTACTTGGACTTGGGGCTGAGTTTTTATCAAATTGCGAAAAACATGCACGATTGGGCGTGCTAGAACAACGAAGCAGAAAACCATGTTGATTAGACGAAATATCTTGAAAAATACTTTGATAAATTATGCTGTATAACAATATTTCGAAAACTTTGGCAAACATTGTTTAATTAGCACATAATTGTTGCAATTATTAGAATCATCACTCTTGCGGATGAAGAAACATTTTTCCTATATTTCAGAAAACCAATGGGTTTTGACAGTGATCTTAAATCAATACAAGGGTATAGCCGAAATATAAACATAATCGGTTGAAAGAAAGAATCTGATCCGGTTTTGACGTTTGTTGCATAGTTTTTAATACATCCTGACAACATCTTGTTCGATAACATTCTTAATCAATATACCAAAATTATATTAATAATGGTTGGAGGCTAAATTTATGGAACGTCAGTTCTCATATAACTTATTCTGCTACATTTACATGTTACTTCGTTCGAATAGAACGTTTGTTTTTATCATTACGACGCTATTTTTGTTAATTTATTGTATTTAGTCCACTTAGACTTTAGATTTAGTATTAGTGTTAGCGTATATGCTTACGTGATTTTCCGATAAGAGCTCTCATACACTTTACCATTATCTTTCACATGTCTCTAATAGTTTCCTATGGTTTCAATAGATGCTTTTGACTGTGAAATTTCCAGTAAATTCTATTAGAAATACTAAATTATTTATACAAAAATTCTGCTTTAAACTCTACAAGAAAACTGATAAAAACCCTTAGAAACCTTTACAAAAACATGCAACTTACAAAATATTTTCCATAAAATCTATAAGAAACCAAGTACAAGCGAATACAAACTGTATAAAAACCCATAAGACTTGCACTCTTGTCCCCATTGGGTAATTCATCAATAGAACATCGAAGAATATAGCGGCATAATATAACAATATTTGTTAAAATCGTTTAACATAATAATACCTTAAAAATTTATAATTTTAGAATTAATATTTACATTACAAATCGATGGCTTAAGCGCAATATGACGTAACCCGTAAAAAATTGGATTTTGCGTTTTTGGCACCATTCGATTCTTACAGTTTGAATCTATGTTCTCACAATAGAACGTAGGCCACATCACCATAGAAACCTTTTTACTTCAGTATTTCAAAAGAGTTGCAAAATGAAATTATTAAACAAGTAACTAAATAATTTATTTAAAACTACACTTCCTCGAACTACATATACGTCGAGGTAATCTCCAACTGAACAAATAAACCCTTAGCAGTGAATGAAGAAATGGTGGAGGTATTTTCCACAGCTAGCCTCAATGGTGAAGGGAGGTTCAAATATAAATAAAATAAAAAAAAAAAGAAGAAATGGGCGCCACGCAACAGATTTTTAACGGGTGGTTGCGTCACCCGTACTGCTAAGAGTAGTATTATAAAAAAAAAAAAACGTAAAATTAATTGAACACAATTTCAATAATAATATAAATAGTAATTTATCAAAGGAAAAAAAATGATAACTAAAAAAATTACTAAATAAAATATATCATGAACACAAAATAAAATTTCACGCGTCGTTAACAACCACACCTGTAACAACAATTACTTACAATGATTATTTTTTTTTTTAGATAGATACGTATATATATATGTATAACTACATGTAACATTTAAATTAATAATATTTGAAGTAAAACCGGATAAAACCGTATAAATAAATCAAGTAAATGTATTAATGTATGAGTTGATAATTTCGTAGATTAAAAGTCAAAGAAAATAAATCTGTTAACTCACGTCACATCGAATACGATACCGAAAAATACCAAACATTTTAACCATACCACGGAATCCAAGATAAGGGATTGGCCACTCTGTAGAGATTGATAGGTTGATTGATTGACCCGATTGACCAACAGATGTGGTACTTCAAAACAGAAGCCACTTCGTACAAGTGGATGATGACTATCAGAATGGCACCTCAAACAAAAGATGTCAAGAAAAAGCCTGAAATATGGACAAAATTTTATTTAACATGCTTATCGTAGATTTCACGTACCTAAGATGTTGGGCGGCTTTATAGAAATGCCAGTGCAGTTTTAAATCCTCCATAAGGAGTGTCGAAGAAAAATAATTGGCCGAATACTCAACCCAATAAAATATACCATCTTCGAATACTTTATGTGTAATTGTTAAATAATCCAGCATTAGCTGCAAGAGAAATTCTTAATTTAACTTTACACCTGCACTACTAAACAGCGAATGGTGCGGAAAACGATAATCCCAAAATTTTCGATATTTTGAAGGTTGAGACTGGTAATGAAGGTTGTCTAACCGTTAGATTTTATTTTCTTTATGCGGAAAAATGAATTAATTTTTTAAAACGGTACGTAACACACCCCCTTACAAGAGGTAAAATCTTCATTTACAGAATAAACCAAACACGTAAAAAAAAAAAAAAAACTTTTCGAACTCTAAATAGATAATACTATTGATATTAACATATAGTAAGGAAAAAAAGAAAACAAGAGAAAATAATTATTTAACCGGATTTCAAGTCTTTTGTATGCCAAAAGCCTAAAGAATGGCCATTTTCGTCCTCAAGTTCGTACACACAGTAGCCAGTTTTTCGTTTGATCCTAAACGGACCCGTAAACTTAGGAGCTAACTTAGCAGAAAAATTTTTAGACGCATCGGATAAAACATAATTTTTCTTCCAAACATTTTGACCAATTTCAAAAGTTTGAGGTCTACGTCTAAGATCATAGCGTACTTCCTTTTTTTATCAAATGCTACCTGCAACTTTTGTTTAATATCCGCAAAAACTTGTTTAAGAGCATCAGCACTTCATGTTTAGCTGTAGATATTGCGCAAGCAATTTGTGGTATAACCCTATCCCATTTTCGTTTATTATTGTTTTGTATATAGAGAACTAATCATTGTTTTGATTACTCTGTTAACTCGCTCGACAGGATTACATTGTGGAGAATAATTTGGGAGTAAAAATTATTTTAATTCCGTACTCACTAGCTTTGCAAGTAAATTGCTTCGAGCGGAATTGAACGCCATTGTCAGCAATTAGAAACTGGGAGCACCAAAAACTAGAAATATGCGTTCCTCTACTAAGTTAGTTACAGTTCAGCTGTAGGCTTGACGCATTGGAAGAATTAAAGTATATTTAGAAAAAGTATCTGTAACAACAAGAATAAATTTATATCCATTAGAGCTACGAGGAAAGGGACCACAAATATCAATACTGATAGTTTGCCAGGGAGTATCCACAACTGGACGCTTGCCCATAACTCCAGGAAGTTTATCTTGTACAGTTTTATTTTCTAAGCAAATTTTACACTTACGAACATAATGACTAACATCGGATTTCATTTTTGGCCACAAATATCTTTGAGCTAAACGGTGGTATGTTTTATAAACACCGTAATGGCCACTAGTCGAACTATCATGACATTGTTGTAATAAACAATGTCTATCTTCCTTGGGACCAACAGTTTCAATCATCTATATAGTTGTTAAAAGCCTCAAATTTTCCGGCAATTTTTTTAAAATTTATCATCCATTACTCTAAAATTGGGAAATTTGAGAGGATTACTTATTATATTTTGTAGTAATCGAATATACCACCTATCTTTAGTTTTGAATAGTCTTTCAGTTGTGATTCATATACTGTATCATCGTTTTAGATTCTTTGTTAACAGTTAAGTTATCTATTGTAGGTACGGTACGAGACAAAAGATCAGGGACAACATTCTCTCCCCCTTTCGATGTACGACTTCAAAGTCGTATTGTTGCAATTGTACTGCCCAACGACCTAACCTACCCATGGGATCTTTAAGATTATTTAACCATACTAAACTATAATGATCGGTGATGACTTTAAATTTGCAACCTTCAATGTAACAACGAAGTTTATTTATTCCCAAATAACTGCAAGACATTCACGTTCAGTTACGGAATATTTCCTTTCAGCTTTCGTCAATGAATGACTTAAGTATGAAATTACTTTTTCTCCATCTGGAAAGTTTTGACTTAAGACACAACCTAATCCATAATCACTAGCGTCTGTTTGCAAAATAAATGGCAAATTATAATCAGGACAACTTAAGCATGGAGCAGTTATCAAATTCGTCTTAATCAAATTAAGGGCATCTTCACACTCGTCATTCCATTGAAATTTAGTCGACTTTTTAAGTAGATTAGTGAGAGGAGCAGTAACAGTGGAAAAATTAGGATAAATCTACGGTACCAACTTGCCGTGCCTATTATTCGTCTCACCTCAGTTACATTTTTTGGAGAAGGAATACTAACGATCGCATTAACCTTTTCGGGGTCTACATGAAGCCCGTTGTTATCAATAACATAGCCTAAGTAATTTAACGAAGACCGACAAAAATTACATTTATCTCGATTTAATGTTAAACCACTGGCAATTAGACGATTAAAAACGATACGCAAAAGTTCTAAATGATGATCAAAATTATCTGAAATCAGTATAATATCGTCCGGTACACAAAAACATTTGGTTCCAATTCGGGACCTAGCACCTGGTCAATTAGACGTTGGAAAGTGGCAGGACTATTGATAGCCCAAAGGTAGCCTCGTAAATTGGAAAATACCTCGTCCTGGAATAGTAAAAGCGGTATACTGTTTACTCTCAGAATCTAAAGGTATCTGCCAAAAACGCCTTAGAAATGTCTAGACTACTAATATATTTAGCACCTTTCAATCTGTCCAGAATAGCCGACACGTACGGGACCGGATAAGCATCTTTTTCGCAGCACTGATTAATTTTACGAAAATCGACTACAAAACGGAAGCTATTGTCCTTTTTCTTAACTAACAAGATTGGACTTGACCATGCTGATGTTGACTTTTCAATAACTCCTAATTCTAGCATCTTGTTTAGTTCAACGTCTATATGTTTTTGAACTACAGAAGATACTCTATAGTATCTTTTGCTTGATTGGACTACCATGGCAAATAATTTTATGGGACACTTTATTGGTACAACCTAAGCCGGAAGGCATCTTACTAAAACAATCTTCAAGAACTGTGTTTAAAAGAAATTTTTGATTTACTGTTAACTGTTCAGAAGATACAATTGAAGTTAAATTCAAATTATTTAATGGCTCTTTGGAAAATTACCATTCATTCTTACGCAGATCGAGAACAATTCCAAAATCGATAAAAATTACAACCCAACACAACAGAATGTCGAAGTTGCGGAATATAGTAACATTTAATAAACTTCGTTTTATGAAGCAGTTGAATTGGAATATTTGTATAGCCAACACTTTCAATATTATTAGCATTTGCCAAAGTACAAGTAACAGATTGAGAAGTAAGTCTAACTCCTAATGATTTAAGAAATCGATAGCAATCCTCACCGATAAACGTACGATTAGCACCTGTATCTAACAAAGCAAAGAAATCCTTACCAAGTAATTTTTAAATAAGGACATTCATCACCTTCTGCTTGTTCTAAAATATAATTTAATACGGCTAATTTACTATTTATAGTCGCTAAAAAGGTTTGGAACTTCTACCAGCATCCGCGCGACTCGATTATCGGGCGCTGGCTAGGTCGCTTCCCGACTGATTACTTTTAGAGAATTTCTACACTTAGGACAATTCCGAAAAGTATAACCTAATTCGCCACAAGAGTAACACTTAACTCGTCTGGGTTCAGGGCAAGTCTTAAGTAGATGATCTACGGAATCACAATTTAAGCACTTTTCTGTGCTAGCAAACATGGAATCAATTTTTTTAGACGATTGTTTTTTTTTATCCTACTACATTTCAGACTTGAATTGTTCTTGCCACTAGACGAAGGCAAGTGTTTGTTAAACAGGTTCAAAAACACTGTTTACTTTTATTATTTATAGGTGGAACATATGAATCGACTGATGCTTTGGTAGCTTCAGCTTGCTCTGCATAAAGAACGCAATTCGCTTAAAGAATTACATAACTGAAAACCTAACTGTGTTTGTAGATATGGCAAGAGATTTCTACGAATTATTTGAATCTTTTCAACTTCAGGTTTAGGTGGATCTAAATAAGAAAATAACTCAGACATAATAGCAAAGTACATTACGACCGATTCTGTTTCACTTTGAGTTCTTTCTTCGATCTCCCGTAATAAACGTCTTTGATAATCTGGAGGTTGAAAATCTAAACGCAATTGTTTACATAAGTCATCCCATGAAGAGATGGTGCTTCGTATACTACGAAAACCATAATAGGGCCCGCCCTTCAAATAATTCTACAGCTGAGTGAAATAACTCGATTTTATTTAACCCTCTAGCAGCAGCTAAGTCCTGAATACGTTCAATAAAATAATTTACACCTGCGTTGGATTCTCCTGAAAATTTTACGCCCCATTTATATACTGGGATATTGTGCATACGAAAATGAGGACCATCATGGTAATCTTGAACTGAACGATTTAAATTATCCTGCAAAAATTATTTTCTGCTTTGATCAAAACGAACTACTGGCAGCATGTGAATCGGATCAGGCGCTACTTGGGAGGGAATAACACTTTGTATTCTTAAGAGAATGTTCAGATGAGAACCTTTAACAGGAGAACAATTAGTCATTAACGTTTTTAAATCCTTTTCCGTTAATGAAATATCACCTAAGTATTCACCCAACATTTTAACATTAATTGATGTTTCATCAGAAACGGTTTCATCATCTGTTGTTTGAGGAACGACCAAACTTTTCTTAATTGACATGTTTTGAAGCTCATTCATTAGAATAGAATTTGAGTAGAAAATGAGACCATTTATCAGTGAAAGGAGAATAGCCTGCAAAATACCCTAAAAATGAAAACGCATGTCTAAGTTTAGCAGCGATACGACGAAAACTACCAACTGAACCATCGTAACTTGACATTAATCTTTTACCTTACTCAACAATGTGCACAAATAACTTTCACAATCAAGATCAGGAAACAATTCATAATCAATTTTAAACTCATTCATACCTTTTTCTATCTTTTTAATAAATTGTAGTAAAGCATTTCTCATACTATCAACATCAGATTCCAAAACAACTCCTCAATAAAATATACCATCTTCGAATACTTTATGTGTAATTGTTAAATAATCCAGCATTAGCTGCAAGAGAAATTTTAATTTAACTTTTACACCTGCACTAATAAACAGCGAATGGTGCGGAAAAACGATAATCCCAAAATTTTCGATATTTTGAAGATTGAGACCGGTAATGAAGGTTGTCTAACCGTTAGGATTTTATTTTCTTTATGCGGAAAAATGAATTAATTTTAAAACGGTACGTAACAGTATCCACAGGAAAGGTCAAAGTGAAACGTAATAGGTCGGAAACCACAATAAATAATTTCGGTGCAATATGTCGTAACTCTACTAAAAAAGCTGCAAAAATGTAGTTATTCATATTATGTTTTAACAGTTTTTGTGTTGTGTACGAAAGGTAAGGGTATATTTTTATCATAGACAAAAACATCACGAACTATACTTCTAATCTATTTTTGTTGATGCACGTTGTATCCCTCAATTACAATTTGTCGTAAGCCAAACATTTTAGCATCTATTCTTGTGCTAACCTCTATAAGTAAGATATAAAAAGACGTAACCCACAAAACAAGAATACGCAATAGGCGTATCACATACATAAATAATAAATAGAACCGATAATTTAAAATGCGATTAAAATACTTTGTCTGATTATATTTTAGTTATAATTCACTTAATAAAATATCATACATGCCTTGAATATTCTTTCTGCGAAGTTTTTTGTGTCTCCTGTAAAAATTTAATGCCAAGGGGTTACAACCTATTGCACTTAAGCCATCGATATAAAAAGAACGATAAATCCAAAATTAAGAGTAAATTGCAAAAAAAAGAATTATTTTCATTTATACTTATTAAAGCATGGAAAGAACTTGAAATATAGCCTCTCTTATTGTCTATAGTTTACACAAACTCCCCAAAACTGAAGAACATCTCAACAAAACAGAAAAACACATGCAATACTACAGATAGATGCACCAATTTACAAGACGATTTTCCTTGGTTCAAGTATAAAAGATAGATACACTATATGAAATTATCCATTAAAAAAAAAACACTTAAACCAGAGAGATTAGGAACAGTAATAAGCTCAGATATGTATTAACCTTATTCTTTTGGATAATCGTATAAAGAAGTTATCAAAATATGTTTAATATTGAGGCTAAGATTACCAAAGTTTGAAAACGTTCAGAAATTGATGTTAAAATAGTTTACCTAAAAAATTTAGCCTCTGTGGATTGAACATAGTGAAAAGGAAAGTGTGGTTTATCACATCTGTAAACTGTCATATTTGTTAAAAATCCTTTAATCGCTGCACGATAACGGTATATATGATTATGATCATGGTCCTGCAATAGTGTTTGAAACCATACTTTTACAAGTCGTGCTCAATAGCAGCGTTTTTCACATTTTATCGAATTAATTCTATCCTATAAAAAACCTTAGGTGTGGCAGGTGATGCAATAGATGTTATTGTGGAAAATAAGGAAAAGTATATCTCATTCTCGAAGCAAAATCTGGCTGAAAAAATATAAATGGGAATTTACGAAGTAAATATTTAAAATGAGGTTCTTAGGGCCATTCGTTACGATTTATGAGAGACAGTCTTAATCGAAGAATGAATTTAAATGGTGATCGATGTTGAGCTATCGAATATTATTTCAAAAACACGATAAATTCGACTTATGAAAGAAGAGCGTGTTTCCATATTTATTTGTTGGTTTTTTTAATAAACTATGTTGTAAAACAACTAGCTTTGCTTGAAAAATTTTATAATGATCCAAGAAAATGACATACATACATCAATTGAGAATTATTATCATGTGCAAACGCTTTGGAAAACATTTAATATTAGTACCATAGTAGTAGCAATGGGGGCATTCAGCAGCAATAACTAGTACATTTTGCAATTACTTTCTGTACATGCAAGTACACGGCGTGTACTTAGCGTAATTGCGCGCGCTTGCGGGGTGTAGCCGATGTACATGTAGTGCTTTTTCAATTACTCGGTGCTTGCTACTTTTTTAATTACTCTGTACTTGTGGGTGTAATTGGTGCAACTTTTCACCGCCCCTTGATGAAGTAAGATGGCTGATGCATGTGCGCTTGGGGGTGTAGACGATGTACATGTAGTGCTTTTTCAATTACTCTCGGTGCTTGCTACTTTTTTTTAATTACTCTCGGTACTTGTGGGGTGTAATTGGTGCAACCCTTTTCACCGCCCCTTTGGATGAAGTAATATGGCTGATGCATGTGCGCTAGCGGGGTGTAAACGATGTACATGTAGTGCTTTTCTAAATTACTCTCGGTGCTTGCTACATTTTTAATTACTCTCGGTACTTGTGGGGTGTAATTGATGCAACCCTTTCACCGCCCCCCTTGATGAAGTAAGATGGCTTTTGCATGGATGCGCTTGAGGGTGTAAACGATGTATATGTAGTGCTTTTCAATTACTCGGTACTTGCTACATTTTTAATTACTTCTTGGTACTTGTGGGGTGTAATTGCTGCAACCCTTTCGCCGCCCCCTTGATGAAGTAAGGATGGCTGATAGTGGGACTCGGCCATTGAGGGTGGCCATCTTTTCGAGTACTTGTTGATATGAGTGCGATGATTGGATAATCTCGCCGCCCCCGGTAGGGGTGGAGCGTTGTTAAGGTGGTGATTTTGATTAGAATTATGATATATTTGATAATGATATGCAAGATGGCCGTCTATAATTACAAATCGTCGACACCGCCCCGCGTCGCGGGTGGGTTTAATTAAGCCGCACTCGAGATTACCGAACAAGTTGGAACAGGGAATTATGTCCTTTTCTAACCAAGCTATCTCTCTCTCTCTCGATGTGCAGGTGTTGGTTAATTATAAATGCATAGATTGCAACGGGTGGATTTAATTAATTAAGTAGACCCGCGTTTAATCAAACAAGTTAGAACCTAGACTGACTGTTTTTTTTTTTTAATCAACGCTTCTTGGAAATATTAATAACAAATGGTTTAAACACAATTAAGCACTTATTAGTTTAAAATAACAACCGCTTATTTTTTCCAAAGACCGACAAAATCTTAAAACACCTTTTTATCGACTCACATACAACCACCTGTAAATTACGTAGTTGATTGAAATAAATCATAAAACGTTAGTTTTAATTTATTTAAAATTGCTATTTATAAATAAATATATATGATTTCTATCGTGCTTGTTTCATCCAACGGAGATGAGGTGGCGGCGGTGGCGGAGTTGGCTGACATCCGCGGGGATTCGAGCCGCTAGCCGGGCACGTAGCCTCGCGAGCTGTTGACGGTCGCCGACTCGAACCATCTGGCTATTTATAAAATTATTAGCAAAAACATGCAATGAAAATTCACTTGCTTAACAGTAATGAGTTTTATATATATAAACACATAACTTAAAGTAAAAATACATACAACAACTCCCAAGCGACCTTGCTCCCCGATGTTCATACTCCCGGGGTGCACTCGACGGAGATGATCATCCATCATCTCGTGTGGCACTGTGTGGCTAGAGTCAACCACGCACACAGACATCTTCGTTGTTGTTAACTGACGTCGTCGAGGCATTTTTTTTAGCTCAAAACGTAAAAATTTTCACTTTTATATGCAAACCAAAAGAGATGCGATATAAGATGAGACAAACCACCAACCCTAATTATCTCCGAAACCGCTTTTATTGGTTAATATGAAAAAGAATACACCCTGACGCGCAACAGAATTGTGTTCATGGGACAATGTGAAAAGAAACAAGCAAGAGGGGAGGCTCCTGCCTTAGAAAACGAAAATCACAAGTAAAAATATTAATTGAAATCGATTTAACTATGCAATTAAATATACGATAATTTGTATTATTTCAGAAGTAAACGAACGAGTTTAATTACGCGTCGTAAATTATCATTATGACGGGTGCGACTTTGACTGTTGCAGATAAAAGCTGAAAAAAACGAAAAATCACAAGTCAAAAATATTAATCGTAATCGATTTAACTATACAATTAAATATATAATAATTTGTATTAATTCGGAAGTAAAACGCATGAGCTTAATTGTTCCATTAGAACTTTAGTTAATTTTAAGCCTTCTCTAGCTTGACTGATTAAACTATGGGTGGGCTCCGAAAATCATTTATAGCTGTGATATATTGTTCACTGTGGTGGCGGCTCACAATAGCTGATTGTGTAAATTATCGCTATATGGGTGGCTTTGGCCGTTGCATGCGACGCTTGAGAAAAAATACGCCACCAAAATGTGTATTCTTTGATGAGCATCAGCCGTGTTGGTTGTACACAATAGTAAATTATTATATGGATCGTCTTTGGGTATAGTAGATAAAAAAGCTCGTATATTTAAACTGACTCTTAGTGATATCATCAAAAACGAGACACAAATGCAACCCAACAAATGGCTATTCCCTGATTTAGTGTTTTGTGCTATGCAACAAAAAAACTATCGTGGGTGGGCCAAAAGGTCGTGTGAAATATTCTAAAACCAATAATTATTCTAATTAAATTTTATTATTCATTAGAAGAAAATGGGTGTGTTATTTAAATATATAGGTAACAGCTAGATTTTAATTTGATAAATTATAACTTATCCCTATACAAATATTTTATGTGTAAACCTAAAATTATTATCTTCAAAGCACATTTACGTTGTGTTAACAAACCAAAAATGTTTTCTTAATTATAATTCAAGTAAATCAACTTTTTATGTAGGTACATGTTTCAGTTAATGGGTCGCGCAATTTTGGTGTGTGAAGCGGTATCATATCAATAAACGACTCGTAAAACAACGCAAAGAATAATTTTAGCGAATCGTGCTTAAATAATAATGACTGGCTGCGTTGGTTAGAAAACAGTCAACTTCTCGTTAAACTCACATAGTTATTTATTAATCGCAATTTATAATGAAAGAATTCGAACAGAAATGAAAAACCCTGGCTGTCATAATTCGATATTAAAGCTGTTTAATTCAGTAAAACCAAGAGAGTTTTTAGTGGTGGGAATTAGGTATATCAACACGAAAGGGTTGACGCATAATCCTCAGTCTGTATTAAATTATTCACAACGTGTCAGAATCATCAAGCACGACTCCATCATCGACGTGTGCGTTGTCGATGATTAAATATTAATAAAGTAGCCAAATGCGAGCTTCATACAAAGGGTTTAATTAAAGACCTAGAGTTGAATAAAGAATATGTAATTGACAAGATTCGTTCTTTCGAAGGTAAATATGGACGCTGCGTAATAGTCCATATCAAAGAGCACTTCTACTACCTGCCTAAAAGGCTTGTAACGCATTTTAGCAACGATGTTATTGATAGTTTTAACAAAAAGCCAATAGCTATTAAGAGGGTGGGTACAAAAAAAACATACAGGTGTAACCGTCGACCAGCTCCAGTTCGTGTTTGACCAGTAACACACATCATCTATTCAAGATCGCGTGCGGGCATAAAATATAGTTCAATTTAGTTACATAATAAATGTGATATATTAATTTTGATAGAGAAAATTTAGCATTAAATGTCGTTAAATAATTTAACAACGGGGTCATCGATAAAATAAAATATTCTTACAATTTATTGGTTAAAAAAGTGTGAAAGAAAATCGATGTGTTTTTTAAAATTAATATCTAAATACGTTCGCTTGGCATCAAAAGTGCAAAAGAATAGTGTTCTGGTAAATACATCAAGATATGTTATTCAAACGTTTATTTCGAATTTACTGCTATATAAAACTTTATTATGCGAGTTAAAAAGAAGAAAAAACCGTCAAAGAAGAACCGGTCTAGCAGAATCCGCTGGATTGATACAGAGTCAGCCTTTTCGTGTAGAATTAGAACAAGCATCGTTCTGAATTTAACCCATAAATTCATCGAATCATTTTTTCTGACTGTCTTGAAGCGATCTGGTTGAGGATAATCCGATTAATTCGAAAAAGAAACAAAATATAAAAATAAACTTTGTGTTATCTGGTGAGTTTCTTAAGAATTCAATAGACGGTGGTGAAACGCGCGACGTCAAACACTTTTCAACTAAAAATTATTTGTTAATGATGAACGAAGACAACGAAACACTGAATAAAAGCGGTTTTGGCGAGTGGTTTGCTGAAAATGTCGTGCAATCTCTGATGAAAAAAATGGAAAATTTTGACAAAAAGACTCCGGGTGGGCACTTTGTCGCATCGTATCCTTGGGTGTCAATATCAACAAATGTGGCGACGTTCTACATGCATCCTCTTATTTGCCTCTGCCTCGAGAAATAGCACTCAAACATGCTGTAATTAACATCCAAAATCAAGGACAATGGGTGCTTCTTTTGGTGTGTATAATAGCGGCGCTGTGGCCACCTCTCAACAAAATAAACATCAATCGTGTTACATCGTATCCGCATTATAGTGAAAAATTAAACCTAGCAGGCATCAACCAGCCCATGACATTGGTTCAAATCCCGAAATTTGAACGTCAAAATAGTAATATTTCAATCAATGTGTACATGCTCCAAAAAAGAAGAAGAATGGAAAGTTTATCACGGTGCCCACGTATCTTACATCAAACGTGAAGCCTAACCATGTCAACCTGCTGATGATACAGGATCGATACGAGGTAGAAGCCGATAGCAGCGACGAGTGACGCCAACGACGGTGAACAAGATTTCGGAGCCGACGACTTAGACAACGCTGTATGCAGACGCTCCGCAGGTGGTGATTTCAGTACAACTCGAGATGAAATCGATTCCACCAATAGTAGTAAGTCCCGAATTAAATTTCATTACTGTCTAATCAAGCATTTATCGCGGCTTGTTAGATCACAAGTCACAAAACACCATCACGCGATTTATTTATGCGAGCGCTGTTTAAATTATTTCTCTAGCTCTGAACGTTTGGAAAACATAAATTAGAATGTATAAATTTAAACAAATGTAAAGTTATCATGCCAAAAAGGATCAACAGTTGTGTTTAAAAATTATGCGAATCAAATGTTATTACCTTTATTATATATGCGGATTTTGAATGCCTTTTAATAAAACGAAATGATGATGATAGCGCTTCTTTAATTGACAAGTTTCAATATCATCAACCCTTTAGTGTAGGTTATTATTTGTACTGTGCTTTCGATAGCAGCGTGTCTTACTACAGGCAATACACGGGGTTAGATTGCGACGAGTGGTTTATAGACGAATTAATTCAAATATCGAACACATTTTCTAAAAAAATATTTCGACAAAGTTGTCCCCATGTTGCCTCTAACAGACGCGGAAAAATTAGAATTTGAACGTGCAACAAACTGTGGAATATGCGGAAAACGTTTCGATTAAATGATATCAAAGTTCGCGTCCACGACCACATACTGGGATCTTATAAACGGCCGCGCATCAAGATTGTAATCTAAATTACAAGCTAAAAAAAGTGATATCTGTAGTTTTTCACTCTTTAACGAATTACGACGGTCATATATTTATCAGAAAGCTAATTAAAAATGCAAGAATATTTACGTTGTGCCCTTAACTAAAGAGAAATATATAGGATTTGAAGCAAGCTTCGAAAACAACATGAAATTTAGATTTATCGATTCATTTAGGTTTTGAATAGTTCTTTAGAAAAATTGGCTTCATATTTGCATATAAACCAGCTCTGTATTTCAAAACCCAATTTTCAGATTTGAATGAAAATGAATTTAATTTGGTTTCGAGAAAAGGCGTTATGTGTTACAGTTATTTAGATTGTTATGAAAAATTGACGGATATTGTTGCGCTGCCGAGTAAAGAACGATTTTTTTGATAAGTTAACAAACACAAACATTTCCGATTCTGATTACAAACACGCGGAAACAGTATGGAAGACATTCAATTTAAAAATTTAGGTGAATATGTAGATTTATATTTAAAATGCGATGTTCTTTTGCTGGCGGATGTGTTTCAAAATTTTAGGCATCGATGCATTTCAACATACGCGATTGATCCGCATATTATATTAGCCTTCCCGCATATGCTTGGGAAGCCATGATGAGGTATACTAAAATTGAATTAGAATTGCTATCAGACGTCGACATTTTAATGTTTATAGAGAGAGGTATAAGAGAGAGACTTTCGCAATGTTCCGTGCGGTATAGTAAAGCCAATAATAAATATTTAAATAATTATAACTCGGCAATACCTGACGCATACTTGATGTATTACGATTTTAATAACCTTTACTCTACGGGAATGAGCAGTTGCTTGCCTACGGGAGATTTTAATTGGTTAAATAACAACGAAATTATTAATTTTGACCTGTTTAATATTCGCCCCGACTCGCACGTAGGTTATATTTTTGGAAGTTGATCTGGATTATCCCGAAAAATACACGATTCACACAATCATTTGCCCCTTTGTCCAGAACATAAATTCTCCGCCAAATTGCAAACAAAAAAATTGTTAGCTACATTGCATAACAAAACCCGCTATATAATTCATTACAGAAATTTACAGCAATGCTTAAACCACGGTATGATCTTAAAACAAATTCACAGAATTCTCTCATTTAAACAATCCGCTTGGCTCAAGCCATATACAGGGTGCCCATAATCTATCTCATAACATGGGTAACTTTCTTAATATGCAAAATAGGTAATAGGTTAAATTAGGAAAGTTGGGCAGAATTACAAGCAAAATGTTAAACTTTTTCAAATTTGACATATGTCTTCAACTTTTTGAAATTTTGTGAAAAACTGAAAACAGTCGATTTTTTTAATGTTGTCCTGTTCCACTACTACTTACTTTAGAACTGAACTAAAAATGACATCTTATACATATTTTTACGTAGAATTCGATAAAATGTCATAACCCTCTTGATTTTCGAGATATAACACAAACTTACATTTTTTAAATGACAATCATAGTTGGCTGTGATCTTATTAAATAGCTTTTGTTTTGCGATTTCATTGATATAAGGTTCGATATACTTTACTCTTGTATTTCTATTTAAATGCCCAAAATTGTGTTGTTGATACCATTAAGGAACAAAATGATTTACAAGTTAGTTAAACTTGAAACAAAAATTTATATTGACAATATAATACCACAAGTAGGTACTATTAATGGTTTGTAATTATGTTCTATTTCAATAATGTACAAAAGACATAAAAGTTCATATTAAATGTTCGAAATGGCCCCCGTTAACCAATATGCACATTTGACATCTTCTAACCATCTCTATGCACTTTTTCCAAACTGCGAGGACGAATTCTTCTAATAATCAACCTAATTCTATCTTTTAATTCTTCTACATTATTGGGTTTTGTTCTTGCCGGCCAATTAATAGGACCTGAATTACCGATCCAGCTCGGAAAACGTTCGGAAAGATATTCAGAAACAGCTCTAAAATTATGAGCAGGAGCACCATCATTTAATGGCAGTTCATCTAACATGTCTTCCAAGTCATTTTGAAGAAATTCTAAATATCGCCTTCCATTTAAAATGGTAATTGTAAAGGAACGGACCAATTATTCTGCTACCGAGGATGCCACACCACACATTTATTGAAAAAATATGTTGATCTCGTCTCTCAACAGTAACATGAGGGTTGTTCTCAGACCAATAGTTATTATTATGTCTATTAAATACACCGTTATTGGTAAATTTTGCCTCGTCAGTAAATAAAATTCTGCGCGAGAAATATGGATCGTTGTCAGTTTCTCTTAAAATTAAACGAGCTTTTTCTGTAGAAGTACCACACTCACTTGCAATTTCACGGGTAGATGTTTTTGGTTTATAATTTACATATGCCAAAACTCTTTCTTCGTCTTCTTGATTAAACTTTTGCTTAGCTTTTGGTTACATAAATGATCCGTATAGTTTTAAATTATTTTCCAGTTTGGAAAAAGTCTTTTATCTGGTTGTCTTCTTTCCATATATCTTTGCAAATACATTTCACTGGCTTCATTACTATTTCTGTTGCTAGCATAATAACAAAAAGCATGTCGTTTCTCTCTTCATTTGAATACATTGTTTATTTTGAGAATTTTATGTTTTTAAAATAAATCACCGTGAATAATACAACTTACTTATGTAAATCAAATTATTTAGTTGACGACACAGGCTTTTGTTTCAACAGGTTTTTGTTTGAAGCATTTGTTTCCATAGCCTGCCTGTGTATTATTTTGCAGCTTAATTGTATCAATAAACTACTTTTAGCATTTACAAAAAAATGTAAGAGTAAAGTATATCGAACCTTATATCAATGAAATCAAAAACAAAAGCTATTTAATAAGATCACAGCCAACTATGATTGTCATTTAAAAAATGTAAGTTTGTGTTATATCTCGAAAATCAAGAGGGTTATGACATTTTGAGTAATTTTATCGAATTCTACGTAAAAATATGTATAAGATGTCATTTTTAGTTCAGTTCTAAAGTAAGTAGTAGTGGAACAGGACAACATTAAAAAAATCGACTGTTTTCAGTTTTTTCACAAAATTTCAAAAAGTTGAAGACATATGTCAAATTTGAAAAAAGTTTAACATTTTGCTTGTAATTCTGCCCAACTTTCCTAATTTAACCTATTACCTATTTTGCATATTAAGAAAGTTACCCATGTTATGAGATAGATTATGGGCACCCTGTATAGATTTAAATACGCGATTAAGAATGAATTTCAAAACGACTTGAAAAGAATCTGTACAAACTTTTAAATAATGCGGTTTTGGTAAAGCATGGAAAACGTTAGAAAACACAAAAACGTATAAAATAGTCCAACGATGGGGTGGTCGCTTCGGGGCGCGTCACTACATAAATCAACCAAATTTTCATAGTAGAACAATCTTTGATAATAACACTGTAGCAATTGAGATGAACAAAACAGAAGTGTTTATTAATAAACCCAATTTATGTAGGTATGGTTATATTAGATATTTCTAAAAATTCCCTATATAACTTCCACTATGAATATATGATGAGAAAATTTGGTCACGATAATTGCAAGTTGTTGTATACAGACACCGATAGTCTGATTTATAATCTTACAGATAATATATATGACGTTATGAAAACAGATTCGCATCTTTTGACACGAGCGAATAATGTAGAAAATAACGTTTTCGGTATCACTAGGTGCAATAAAAAAGTTGTTGGCTTGATGAAAGATGAAAATGCTGGTAGAATAATGACGGAATTTATTGGATTGAAATCAAATTATATAGTTTCAAAATACAACATTCAAATATCGACGAACACAGTGCAATCAATAATGTAAAAACAGTAAAAAAAGCTAAAAGGTGTTTTAGAGAGGGTTGTTCAAAATAACATTTCATTTGATGATTACTTAATGTGTTTGACAGAAAATGTGACATTTGTACGAGAGCAGAACATAATTAGAACATTCAAGCATGACATCTTTAGCATACGTCAAAATAAAATCGCTTTGTCTGGTTCTGACAATAAACGTTTTGTTCAGGAAGACGGGATTAATACGCTAGCATGGGGACATTGCTCGATAACGAAATAGCTGCATGATAATATCTGATCCGTAATTAAATTATTATCATTGTTATATTTCTATTTATTATGTAACTAAAATCACGATCTAACTTAAGTCGCTCTTGCTTGTTTAATTATAGGCAAAATTTTGCTGTTAGAAATAAGCTACATTGTAACCAATATTTTTAAGTTTTATATGTTTAAAAAATAAGTAGAATGCGTTTTATGAATTTTGCCTAGTTTGAATTCAAACAATTTTATCTCAATGCGAACTAGCGTGTTTTAAAAAATTTGTAGGTCTTCATAAAACGCTTTCAAATTAGCAATAGCGTGTTTTTGTTTTATTAGCTTGTGTGGCTAAAAATATGTGTGTAAGTAATAAGTTTTATGTGTATCAATTAGTGTGAATTTGAATAATTTTTTTTAATTCTATGTACACGTGTGTTTCAAAATGTATTTTAGATATAATTTGTTAATTGTGTTTACACTCTCGCGCGCGATTTTTTTTTTAAATAAATAGATGCAAATATTTTTTTTTGTTTTTTATTTACAGATCTTTCTATTACATTCATATAAGTAAGTATTTAGCGCTTATAAAACATCCTCGGTATTGATCCAGCTGTTTTCTTTGTGTCCGAGCCAGCTAACATAAAGTCGGTTACCGCGCCGTTTTAATACTTTTTCGATTAGATAAACATCGGGGTGCCTAGTTTTCATAATTTCTTCTTGGTAAAACCTCCGCGAATCGGGTCACCGTACATATCCTCAAGCAAATATGTAACAGGATTTGTAACTTGGACTTTGGCGATTTTGAATAACTCGCTAGTCCAATTATGATTAATACCCTTTTGAAAATACACCTTTATGTTTAGAGATTCGTACGATGTCTCCTGGGGCATAACGTGGTTTGTTCAAATACAATTTTATGCGACCAAATACGTGGGTTAAGTCTGTTTTGATGTTACGTTGCGTGGCTTCATACCAATTGTTCTATGCCTCGTATCATTATAGTCTCTGGCAACACCGTCAATTAAATTATACCATCGATAATTGCCTTGCAAACTAAATAATTTATAGAGTCGGTTTTTTATGGTTCGTATCACGCGTTCGGCTATAGTTGCCTTTTTTGTAGAATACGTTGAATAATGATTAATTTTTTTCTTATCCATGAGTTTCGAAAACGTACTATTGTAAAACTCTTTTCCGGCATCGGTTTGTATATTTTTTGGTGCGCGCCTCGAATTACGGAAAATGTCGGACAACGCCTTAGTAATTTCTTCACCACGTTTGGATTTTACAGAACGCATCCATAAATATTTCGAAAAACGGTCGATAACAACCAAGATGTATCGAAACCCTTTATTAGTGCGCGAAACGGCTGGAACTCCGCCAAAATCTAATTCCCACGTGTCGTCGAATCCCCTAATAATGACTTTTCGGCGTCTGAAATTTCTTCTAGCGGGCTTATGTAATTCATTCACAACTTGTTCCTTTGACATGTTATCTGTGTGTTGCGCTTGCGTTCTCTCTTAAATTTTGTAACAGACTATTCATTTTGTTCAAATCTGATCTTAAATCACGTATAGAATCATCTCTAGATTTAACGTTGGAATCTAGACGGGCATTTAATGTTTTGATATCAGCTTTTAATTCGTTCAGATATCGCCCGTTTACATACGGATTGTCTTGAATTGATTGCTTAAACATATCTAGCGTAACGTCGTTCACTGTTGTTTTTACTTTATCGGGGATCACTTTTGAATAATTTCGTTGATGTCTTTAGCGTTCGTTTGCTGAATATCATTAATTTTATTAATCGCTAATTTTAATTCGGCGTATATAGTATTCGCATAAGCGTCAGTTGATTTTTGAAAAGCGTCAATTGATCTTTGAAGTTCGCGACTTGTAGCGTCCACGTATTCCTTATTTGCGCCATCGGTTTCGATTTGCGGATATCCGACGTTTTTCAGTTGCATTTCGTTAAAAAAATATTTATCTTCCAAATAAGTTTTTAAATTGATTGCGTTATGTAAATCGAGAGGGTCTGCGATGTTAATTAGTCTTCTATTTTCCATGTCGTAGTTGTTGTCTGGCGTTATTTTAAAACCAACACCTGGAGGACCTCGTAGAGATGTCACACTCGCCGGCGTCATCGAGGCCGATAACGGGCGTCCAAATTTATCAACAGACATGTTAAAGCGACGCTTTATGTTTAGTTTGTATCTCCTCAGACGTCTTTATAAACGTCTCTAGGGTAGGTGTTGATTGTAACAATTTTTTTGTTTAAGATGTTCCATTAAATACACCAGAATTTGCCCTATCACCGACGCCGTCAAATCAAGTTCTACAATACGATTGTTGAGCTTCTCCATTGCCCGCAAGATGGGTGAAGCTGTTGTTGATGTCGCAAGTTCCTCTATGCGTTCGTGTATGTGTAGCAAACGATTTGATAGATTAGCTTTTCTCAGAAGTGGATTTTCATTAAACAACTCTTTGAATGCAGCATCCATTTCGCTTTGACATAGCCCGGTAGCGCAGTTAAAAGAGTAGCGATTTCTCCGTTCACTGTTTTTTGTATAGCATTAATTTTTGCTATTAGAGGCTCGATTAATGTGTTTGAGCAATTGCTAGCATTGCTATGCAAGCGGCCAAATTTGTCTATAGACGTCATTATTGTTTCGGGTATCACTCGAGTATTAATTATAAAACACAACACGAACGTTGTTATATAGTATAAGGCATGTTTTCGATGTGGCCGTCTTCATATAATTCTTCTAAAATTGATATTATTTCGTTTCTAACACCGCTGTTCCCGGCAGTCTTCTCCCCACAAAACTTGTAATTCGTCCAGTAACTCATGGATATTGTTCCAGTATCTATACTCTACGGGTTTATTTCTGAATTTCTTAAACAAACCTCGCCCCGCCGCACCGCTTGACGATGAATGATACGATAAAGATTCGTCACTATCATCGTCGCTGCTATCTTTATCATTTCGCACACGACGAGACTGCTTTTTGTGTTTGTTGATTACGTAATAATGGCTTGATTGTATCAGTATATTTTATGCTTCTGTTTGCTCTAATCGGAGCGTCGGGGTTATACGCTCTTCTATAAACATTTGTATCATAAAGAATGCTTACATACTTAAGTTCATCTGATTTGTGAATCAGCTTTCTATCTGGTTTTTCATAAATATCAGTTCGTACAAGCCAGGCGTGCCCTTATACAAACGCCCATTAATAATAAGATCCTTATCGCGAATATTGACAACAGAATCTCCAATAACCCATTTATTGTTATCAGCGTCGTAATGAACCCCATACATAAAGTCAACTTTATCACCTCGCGTATCGCTCATTAGCATTTCCATATTTTTGTGGTAATGGATGATACTGACGTTCTAGTAAATTCGAATACGATCTCTCTAATTCATAACGCGACGTAGGTAACTCGACATTCGAAGAAGAATCCGACACGCCCGCAACTGTTTCGATTTCTTTGATGTCTGCTTCGCCATTCAAGTTTTTGGTCTTTCCGTCAGCATTTTCGAATTAATTGTCGACTCTATATTAGTTAGTGGTGTTATTATCGGTTTATATGTATCCACAAATGCTTTTCCTGCGTCCAAACGTTGACGTTTAAGAGCGTTGTATTTTTTCTAATCGATTCTCGAACTTGCTGTATCTTATTTTTAAATTTATTTCTTTGGAATCCATTGTTCTAACTCACACCGTGTGACGTGTTTTGTTAACTATGAGGACTAATCAAATCCAACACATAATACCAATATATATATTAAGATGTTTCTAATTTTGCACAACTACGATGGTTCTGATTCATATGTTTTTCGCGGTGTTTTATATCGAGAATTGGTGCTAGTATAACATCGCACTGATTTATTCTTTTTCAAACCTCGCTCGATCGATTGCATAAAAATGCCAGTGTCCTTTACGAGCCTGTTTATGTTCCAATGACATGTGAGCATGTTCGATAGTTACAATTGTAGAAAATCGCACTTTTTTTTATCTATAACTCCACATAATTGCTTGCTATATATCTGACCCATTTTACCCACGAGCATATGATGGGAAACTAAACAGATTCTTGCGGTTCTTAAGGTAATATAAACTCGTCGAAACCCTTTCGATAACGTCCTCCGTTTATATCAACTGCGTCTTTGTTAATCATTAGAAAACCATGCGGCGTAGTCCAGCACTCACCACACATTTCTTTAAAAACCTGCATGCTAATTGTAGGACTAACGTGATCATCGTACACGTGTTTCAGATTCATCTCATCCTGCTGGAAAAGGATAACAACATTTGCGTTATCTCGTATCAGTTGTTTGGGAATCCTGCTATACGTTTGCCCCAAATAAAAACAGTCTATCGAGTTATGACGTCCCATGCTGAAGTATGCCCTAATATTATCCTGCTTCTCTAGCGCGATATCGTCAAAAATAAATACAGAGTCGGGTTTTGCGTCGTTAGAGGCATAATATTTTCATTATCACTGAACGTATAATAACCTATTTCGGGCATCGCAGTTAAAATCTCATACAACAGCTTGTATTTATCTTGGTTTAGTGATTTGGAGTAGACGTAAACGTTTTTAAATTTCAGACCGTTTGCTTCAGTTAAAAGACTGAACATCGCGTTAGTTTTTCCCGAATTTGACGGCCCCGCGATGATTGCTCTTACTGTATTCGGTAGTAAGACACCATGTTTACTTTGTTTGACGTCGCTATTGCATAACATCATTAATTCATTATTATGCACTGGTAATCTATACTTTTGAGTCACAATTTTCATTTTTCTCGATTCGACCTTATCGAGTGGGTTATTTAAATCATACTAAAGATATTTTAGAAGTACATGCACTTTATTTATTTATCAAAAATTACATCGAGTGTATATGAATATTTTTGTCTTCTTTTCGTTTTCTCTTGCATATTGACCGTATTACATCCTTTTGACTTCACCGGTTATCGGGTTGTATTGGATAAGGGCATCGTGGATTATTAGACAGTATGCGCCCATATTGTTTTCAAAGTTTGCTGCGGATTCTAATTCCAGTTTAACGTCCACGGTAGAATTCTTCAAGTTCTCGTTCTGGTTGGCACAGTCGATTATAAAGACAGGGCAATTTTTAAATTGTTGATAGTCGAATGTGGGAATGGAGATTGTTGATGTGACATTCGAACCGGCGCACCCTCCAACAATATTGCATTCGTTTCGATCGTAATAGTCTCGTTGAAAGTTAATGTAATTCCTATACGCCAATGCATACTTGTTTGTGCCAAAATCCAAATTCATGGATTCATACGGATATCTCTCAGAATTAAGATGTAATCTAATATCTGTAATATTGCCGCTATCAAAAACACTCGCCTTGCCATTTTTGAGCGTCTCCTTTGGTTTTTCTGAAAAGCCACAATAACCCATCGGGGTTTCTCTAATTGCGAAGACGTCTTTATCGGCCATGTATCAGTTTTAACCTGCTTTAAAGCGGGTATTCATATAATTCCCATTGTCGAAACGGTATGGTGATTACAGGGTTTCTATTAATCTTCTCGAACAGTTTCAGCTTTGCTCTATCGCTGAGTGTTAAGTGCGGCACTTTCCATTGAATTTTGGAAAGCGTTATGGTCGCATCGGCCTCCCCATAATAACAATCCAAATCAGTTCTCGATCTGATCAAAACAAGCTCCTGCTTCATATTCACGATAACCTGTCTATAATGTTCGGCGAATCCGAATATGTGCTTCAGAGGCAGACAAACCCCGAATTTTTGGCCAAATCAGCATCGTTTGCGCTGAATTGCACTTGTAGAGTGTTCTCATTCAATGGAGACCATCCAATGTGGGCCAGCGCTTTCTTGTCTGCAGCACCATACGATGCATAGCCCTTCATTGCCGACCCGATACCAGGATTTCTGCTAACGTCCACGCGATGTCCGCCCAATTCATATCGAATCTCTTCAAACAAGAAACAAGCAAAATTGTTTGTTAAATCACACGTTTTTGCGACGTCTGCTTGCTTTCGGTAATATAACCCTCGATGTATAGAAAACTATCGTGGGTGGCCGTAATCAAATCCTGGCTTTGAATTGCAATTTGATTTCGTCTGATGGCGCATAACTATTGGACCCATAAGGCAAGTACGTGTGAATATCAGATCTAACGATTGAATCGTCGAAATGAGCATCGTCGAAAATATTTAATTGTTCGCTCATCTTTTTTCCTTTTTCTGTTATTGTTTCACCTTAACACCGATTGATTTTAAGAAAAGTTTTTCTTTTACAGTCAAGTGATTGCTGACGCTCTTATTTTTCTTCTTCTTCTTACTTGATAATGCACGAAATATCTGTGATGATGTGTTGTTGTTGGCTTGTTTATTAATGGATCCTCCAGCGAATGATTTGTTTTTATAGAAATCGGCGTTTTTATTAGAGCCGCAGATCTGGCCGCCGCAGTTTACAACAGAAAAGTGTTTTTACTAAATTTTAACCCCATAATTCTTTCTTCAATTCCAATCTCACAGTGAAAGGCCTCGTCGCCGCCAAAATCTATCGGTTCGCCTTTTGATTGACTAATCTGATGCTAATATTGCTTATAATGCGGGTGTTTAGCTCCAAATATTGGGTATTGCTCGGTATTTTATCCAAACGATATCCTGGTGGTACTGAAATGTCCACTTCGTACAAGGTCTTTGCAATTCTCCCGTTTCTGTACGCTCCTTTTATAATATTACACTCGACGTGTATGTTGGTGTGTTTTATTATTTGAATATCCAAGCTAGATTTATGGCTAATATTACGGCTGAGTATTTTGGGTTCGAAACCAAGCATACGACCAATATTTCCCGGCTGCGTAAAGTCAATCGCATAAACACTCTGAAGTTCGCATTTCAGAGTATTATTGTTTGCCCGCAGTTTAAATATAGAGGAGTCGTCCAATCCCCTCTTCTTTGCTTAATTTGTTTTTGTACGATAATCAGCAACCAGTTGTTTTGTTAAATAATTGTTAAGTTCATCTATTTCGTATGATCCATGCGGGATATGGAGGACTTTAGCAGATTTTTAGCAGTATCACTATCTATATAGTATAATTTATCGTTGCCGTCGTTAATATTTCGAATAGAATTACACCCAAAAATCCGACCAGACCAATCACATGATTGTATTTTTCGTCTAATTCAATCGGTGGATAAAATCATGCGAAGCTGTATTACCAACACCTTCCAAACTGAATGTTATCGACATTGTAACTGATTAATGATACATGTGTATAGATATTTTATTTATTTATACAAAATTTGTATACATTTACGAATGTAGAAATTTAAGACATAAATGCCCGCAAATTACACTATTAAACTCCTGGTCCTTTTTGTAGTTGTAGTAGATCTCGCATCCCCGAAAGTACTTGATTAATTCAGATGGCGGTTTTACATTGCCGAAGCTGTCATAATACCATACTCTCGATCCTCGTTTCTTATAACACACCCAATGTGTTCCTGGTCCTCGAACACTATCTAGGTTTACAATCGCTGACTTCGTTCACAGCAGGTCCCTCTTTTGGTAAATTATCGCGCATAAATACATCTCTAAAGTATGGCGCATTTCTAGCTAACTTTCGCAAATCGACATCTGTTAACGCTCTTTCGGGAAGCTTTATTAGTTTTTGAACCGCGATGTGGTTTCAGATATAGTGCAGAACCGGTCTTTGTGTATGGTTTTAGATATAATGCAGAGCCGCGTTTTCCGTATGGCTTCAAGTATATGCCGCTACCTTTCTTCCCCAGGGCTATAGCTTCCATCGTGCGGTTATGTCGAGTAGCTTCTTCAGCACGCTGCTTTGCGTTTTTCGCGTCGTTAACGGCTCTAGCTATTCCAGCGGCACCACCAGCGAGCGCTCCAGTTGCAGAAAGTCCGGCAAATAGTGGTATTAGAAATGGTAATATTCCACCACTTTTAGGGATTGGAATGATACGAGGCATTACTATGTTTCGTTTTCCACCAAAATGTCGAACAGCCAGCTTCGCTTGATCGTAGGCTTTTTAATCATCGAGATAGGGTTACCGCCTCCGCCGCCGTTTACATAATTAGTTTTCGTATTATTCTTAATCATACGGTGAACTTTGTTGAACGACGCTCTCACTCTTCGTTTCTTTATTTTTCGCTTCATGGTTCTAGTTTTTGATTTATTCAAACCCATGCCTAATGACCGCTTAGCACGCATAGCCGCACTAACTGCTAGAGCAGCTGTTCTTTCACCCAAACTTGCGTCTTTTGACTTGAATCGCTCCCAAGCTTTTGTTGGAGCAAATGATCAGCCCGATGTCTTGCAGCTAAATCGTTAGGGCTGGTATTGTAGCTGATATCGTGTGCTTTGCAGTGCGAATCTAGGGCATTAATACCAGCATCGCCCCTGGCCAACCGTTTTTGTAGCTTTGTGCCCGGTCCACAATATTGATACCCTGGCAGGTGTAATTCTACAGGAAGTTTGTTAATTAGACTGTTTATAACACCAGTTCCTTGTTTGCACTTCATTTTTACCCTTCTTTGATGCCAGCATGACGCCTTTTGCTTGACAATTAGCATGCAAATATATTTATACAGACATCATAGAATATTTTTTTATCTTGTAGGCTTGATTAAAAATTATTTACTAGACAAATATGCATATATTTAAAAACAATACATGAAAAGAAATACATAAAAAGCATCATCGATGCTTGGTTTCTAGCGCATATTTTCCGCTACACACGACATAATAAAACTAGGACGGCGATATAAAACTTCCATTAAACATAATACATTGTGCGAATTAATATTACATTCAATGTTTAACAGTTTTTCATACGCGTCATAAACACTCCAGCCATCATCGTCGTAGTTGGATTGATCCAATGTTTTCTTCTTTCCCTGCTCGATTGCAACACGCTTGATTACATGGTTGTAGAACGCTTCCAGATTGTGTGATTGCATTAACTCCAACCGATAATTAATTATTTCTCTCAAACCAAACATGCAATCCACATCCCACTTGTTTAGAACGCAATTTTTATAATCACGGGTTAAAGTGATTGTGTTTACAAAACCATTATCACTACAGGCGTTCCAACCAATCAAATCGGGATGATATTCTGTAGTGTAAACGATTTTCACATCGCGAGATATGTCAGAAGTTTTACTTATGCACTCTATGGGTCCATCATTAACATCTACAAACTCCTGTCTAAACTCTTCGCCGACGGAGTTGCAGAAAAAGTCGTTCATGAGATGATTGCGGAGCCCCATTAGCTTCTTCCATTCGTCAATGGTTAGCAGGACATTGTTTTTTCTCGATCGCTGTAATGCGCATTGTGTGGACCACTTGCACTGCATACACCATTATACTCTGGGCTGTTCCAAATTCTAATTACCGGTGTAAGTTGCAGATAAGTACTGTACCCGATTTCTATATATTTTCCTCATCGTCATAGTCTAGCTTATAGCAGGTCGCGTTCACCAGCTTCTCGTTCGAAGCGTTGTTGAAATTGAGAAGCCTCGACTCGTTGGCTATGTCGTATTCCGTGGCAAAAGACCACGAAGACGACGACGACGAATTCGAATCCACCGGAGCGTTTTGCTGCTGTTGACTCCTGTGTTTAACGTATCCATTGATTTTTCTGTTCAACACCGCCACCACAAAACCCAATCGTCGTAGACGGGGAATCCAAATTTAATGGAACGGAGCGCGATTTTGCACGCTGAATAAAATTTTTATATCACAACTTATTTTATCGCACATAACACTAAGAACAACCGAAATCACCTCCACGAAGACTCGAAAGAAACTAATGACCGCTTCATTTTATTTTATCACAAGCGTGATCCGTAATTTACACCCCGCACATATATAATTAAGGAACACCTGGGCTTTCAAACAACTAGAGAGAGATAAACAGGTTAGAAAAGACGCAATTTCAGGATCCAACTTGTTTAGCTGTCTAGTTCATCTTAATTAAATCCACCCGTTGCAATCTATGCATTTATAATTAACCAACACCTGCACATCGAGAGAGAGAGATAGCTTGGTTAGAAAAGGACATAATTCCCTGTTCCAACTTGTTCGGTAATCTCGAGTGCGGCTTAATTAAACCCACCCGCGACGCGGGGCGGTGTCGACGATTTGTAATTATAGACGGCCATCTTGCATATCATTATCAAATATATCACAATTCTAATCAAAATCACCACCTTAACAACGCTCCACCCCTACCGGGGGCGGCGAATTATCCAATCATCGCACTCATATGAACAAGTACTCGAAAAGATGGCCACCCCACAATGGCCAAGTCAAAATCGCCGCCTTACTCATCAAGGGGGCGATACCGGGGGCGGCAATTACACCCCACAAGTACCAAGAGTAATTAAAAAATGTAGCAAGTACCGAGAGTAACGAAAAAGCACTACATATACATGGCTACACCCTCAAGCCACTGATCAGCCATCTTACTTCATCAAGGGGGCGGCGAAAAGGGTTGCAACAATTACACCCCACAAGTACCGAGAGTAATTAAAAATGTAGCAAGTATCGAGAGTAATTGAAAAGCACTACATATACATCGTTTACACCCCGCAAGCGCACATGCATCAGCCATCTTACTTCATCAAGGGGGCGGTGAAAAGGGTTGCACCAATTACACCCCACAAGTACCGAGAGTAATTAAAAAAGTAGCAAGCACCGAGAGTAATTGAAAAAGCACTACATGTACATCGTCTACACCCCGCAAGCGCACATGCATCAGCCATCTTACTTCATCAAGGGGGCGGTGAAAAGGGTTGCACCAATTACACCCCACAAGTACCGAGAGTAATTAAAAAAGTAGCAAGCACCGAGAGTAATTGAAAAAGCACTACATGTACATCGTCTACACCCCGCAAGCGCGCGCAATTACACTAAGTACACGCCGTGTACTTGCATGTACAGAGAGTAATTGCAAAATGTACTAGTTATTGCTGCTGAATGCCTCCATTGCTACTACTTACCATAGGAGAATACAGCACTTACACTTAAAACGGATGTTCTTCTTCTATCTGATGTCTTTTGAAGCATTTAGAAGCGAACGTGAAAATATGATCTAGATCCGACTTTTTTACTGTTCATGGTTTGTCTTCAGCAATTATCCTCCTCCCCGTTGTCAGACTTTCGACTGGTTCGTTGCAGTCTTCCATGCTTGTGGATTTAGGTCCTTGCTTTTCATTTCTTTATAATTATCGCTGCCCGAGTCTATTATTATTTGCTTAATATATTGTAAGCGTGGTCTTCCTCTTGGGGTTTTTCCGGTTATTTTGCCTTCAATTATTGTTCTTAGTATGCCTTCTCTTCTCAATATGGGACCTATTAATTCCATTCTTTTTGTACTCTTGCGTCTATTGTTAAACCGTTCAATGTAAGTAATTGTTTTTTTTTAAAGCTCTCTTGGCCATATTTATTGTGTTTTTTTATTTCTTTGGTGCATCTTTCGTCCTGTGTGATTATGCTCCCTAGATATTTGAATTCGCTCACAGCTTTTATTATTTCTCCATTAATGACCACATCATCCATATTTTGGTTGTTCCTTGAGCACTTCATCCCTTTTTGTCTTGGTTTTGTTTATCTTGATGTTATAGACGTTTTGAAAAACGATGTCCATAGTTTCTACTGCTTGTCTTAATTCTTCCTGTGTTTCCGTGATTAGTGCTATGTTGTCGACGTATCTTATAGTGTTTATTCTTTCTCCATCCATGTAAAGGTTGTATTGTATTAAGTTCATTAATGGCTTGCTGTATGTACGGGAACAACTATACTTAAATATAACTATTAAACTAGACCTCTTAACTGGTATATCGCTATGTCACATTTATTAAAAAGGATATTAGAAGCTGAATTAGCCGATGTAGTATTCGGTATTTGAAAGCTATCAACAAATACGTGTCAAGTTATCGATATTATCACCAATCGTTGGAGTTTGTAACAGTAGAGGAGATATCTGAAGGTTCATCAAAACCAAATATATCTCTGGGGTTGGCGTAATATATCCGAAAGAATTGCATGATCACCATAATGAATTTTCATTTAGCCGGAAAGACACTCCGTACAGTTGCATAGGTATTAGTTGGTCGAAAGCGGAATATTGCGCTTGGGTGGTTAAAAAGCTATCATCAAAGAAAGGTAAAAATAGAGCACAGTCGAATTGTACCATGCATACTTGTATTGTTGCAAGACTGTTTAAGTACGGCTTTTTCTGAAGTTGAAGAGTGGAAAAAATTATGCTCTAGAGTTAGTATTTTCAATAAACATCTTATTGATGATTGAACAATAGAAACCTCTGGCTTCGATTAAAAAAGAAAAATACGGCCAACAGTAAATCACATAAGAACAGACCATTCAAAATGCAACTCAATGCTGCTTAAATGGGATGCGATTGCTAATCCAAATTTGTGTTTGTATAAACGAATTAGAGACCATTGTCCATATTGTGACGGATTGTCAATTAACAAAGTTTAAAGGACTATTCAAAGTACTACAATACAAATAGTAACATAGGGCCTCTAAGGCTAAGCACTTCTTTTATATTAAAAAATTGTAATTGTAGTTTTATTGAATGTATGATGGTTTGGTTTAATTAGCGTTGTAAGTTTTGATAATTTGTATTTGGTTGTATGATATTCCATTTGTTTTAAGCAAGATATATGATGTATTATCAATAATCAAATTGTGTATTTTTAACTCACCCTTACCTTTAAGTGATCAAGTTAGAAATTGGTAAATAAATATATACATATATGAATAAGCAATATAAAATGGATCCTATATTCATTCATAAAATGTATACATATTCAAATTAATGGTAAAGTTCAAACGGAACTTGAGATCATATATATCCAAAAATTATGATAGGGATTCGGTGATGGTAAGCGTTAACAGTGGAAGGTTAACAATTACTTTTATAATTCAGGTTTACCAACATGTTGGCGTATTGGTATATATTTTGTATTATAAAAGGATCTAGTTATAAATCTAGTTAGAAATATTCATTAGTTAGGGGGATTTTTCTTGTAACACTCTGTATGATGGTACTATCATGTACAAACAAAGAAAGGTATATACACAAACAATGAGTTAGAGAGAGAAAGATATATTGTGATTTTTCTCAGACAGAGGTGAGTAAGTGAGGTCCTAGAACCGGTATGTGATAATAGTACAAATCTGATTAGATTTTGACCATAATGTATCGTGTCAAAAGGAGCGTTAACATAATACAATAAAAAATGACATATTTATAGTGTTCTGTGCAATTATTTCAGAAACCTATCGTTTCCGAAAAGTGGAGAAAAGCAACAAAAAACAGCATGTTTTAAAACGCCATTACAATAAAAGAGCGTGTTTTAGAAAAGGATCCGAACAAGGTTTCATACGAAATTGACGTTAATGAGGGTGAAATCAAATAATTATTTTTATTAAAACCCGTACCTTTGAGAGTTGAGTCAAGACGTAGGAATTTCACAGGGGATCGGACGACACAGAAGACACTTTGGAGAGGATGCTACATCAATCTATAACCGTGTCCTTTTAGTTTGTCGACGTTTCGAGCGAAAAAGTTGGTCTTTTATTAAGAGATGTGAAAGATAATGGTAAAGTGTATGAGAGCTCTTATCGGAAAATCACGTAAGCATATACGCTAACACTAATACTAAATCTAAGAATCTAAGTGGACTAAATACAATAAATTAACAAAAATAGCGTCGTAATGATAAAAACAAACGTTCTATTCGAACGAAGTAACATGTAAATGTAGCAGAATAAGTTATATGAGAACTGACGTTCCATAAATTTAGCCTCCAACCATTATTAATATAATTTTTGGTATATTGATTAAGAATGTTATCGAACAAGATGTTGTCAGATGTATTAAAAACTATGCAACAAACGTCAAAACCGGATCAGATTCTTTCTTTCAACCGATTATGTTTATATTTCGGCTATACCCTTATGTATTGATTTAAGATCACTGTCAAAACCCATTGGTTTTCTGAAATATAGGAAAAATGTTTCTTCATCCGCAAGAGTGATGATTCTAATAATTGCAGCAATTATGTGCTAATTAAACAATGTTTGCCAAAGTTTTCGAAATATTGTTATACAGCATAATTTATCAAAGTATTTTTTAAGATATTTCGTCTAATCAACATGGTTTTCTGCTTCGTTGTTCTAGCACGCCCAATCGTGCATGTTTTTTCGCAATTTGATAAAAACTCAGCCCCAAGTCCAAATAGAGATTGTTTATTTGGGTATAGCTAAGATCTTTGATAGTATTCCAAACAACATTTTTCTTGTTAAAATGAAGACCTATGTGCCTCATAGCTCACTACGGTTATTCTTTCACTCATATCTTATCTGCCACCACCAATATGTAACATTTAAGAATTATTCATCTCGCTCGATATTCTCCAATTCTAAAGTTGCTCAAGTGCCAAACTTAGCCCCACCTCTTCTGTTTTTGATTTTTACCAAGGATATAACAGGTATCTGATCATACTCTTTTTACTGCTGATTTAAAATTATATGTACAGATGTCTAACTTAATGTGATTATCTTCAACATAATTCAAACATTGTACATGCTGTTTGACTCTAAATATAGACAAATGTTAAACGGTAGCGTATACGAGTGAGAGAAAAACTCGAACATAATTATTACATTGATAACGATATAATATTCCGATTCGCACTAATCAGGGTTCCAGATCAGGTCATATCGTCAAGAAACCGGTTTAAAACCACTGTTTTTTTTTAAATAAGTTTAAAACCATGGTTTGTAGAACAGGCTTAAACAACTGTTGGATTTATTGATAAACTCTTGTTGTAAAACTGCTTAACCGGTTTCTTCTTTTTTGGTGGGATTGTCGACACTATTGCAACTATTGCATCCGTACACTTATCTACATTTGCCATGAAACTTCCGAATACTGCGTTATTTGTCGATTTATAAATGATTTTCGAAATCATTAAGCGTTGTACTTTGCATTTTCATGCCCAAATTTGCATATAAAAGGTTACAAAATAATGGTTAGATGATTTGGAAAAGACAACAAGACTAAAATGAGTTCCAAATAGCCCTTGTTATGAACTTATTACCGTTCCTGATCTTTCTTTTGGGTGACTATGCGGTTTCGCCACCGCGCTATACATGTTTATCATACATATTGACATTAAACCTTTTTATACGACAAGTATCTAAATTAAGATGGCGACATAAAAGTATAAGATATTTGATTCAACTAGATAACATAGATGATATAACATAAAACTGGCTAGACAATAGCGGGAATGAGCAAATGCGCTAAAAAGAGAGAGAGAGATTTACGTTGAAAAAGTGAGATTTACCTGTCGGAACACGATAGACCAAGCTAGGCGGGTTCAAGAACACAGCTATTTTATAACCTTTTTATACAATATCTAAAAGAATAACGCTGATAGATATGTGTTTTTTGTATGATTCTACATCACCTTTTTACAGTATACAGTATGCATCAGTAAAGAACTAAAATCTGCATACACCAGTAAAGAACTAAAATCTGCATACACCGGAAAGGTTATCTTATTTTTTTAATTTCTCCAAATTTTAAAATATTTCTAGATAGTCCGTTTCCAAACCATCATTTCACAGTTCCCTTCGAGAGAAGTCGAACCCTTATATGGTTACAACGAAAATTTTGAACTCGCCCGAGTATCCGCATTTAGAAGGAAGGAAGATTGCAGATGTTTAACCCTTGTTTGGCTGGGTACGCAGCTAGTGATCGAGCCTGTTAGATTCATTTTAATCATTATTGAACGATACCGAAGTTTAATTTAAATATAAACAGACAATTTAATAATCTCGTTATTAATCATTTAAAGAATAGAAAGCACATTTTGACCTTCACTTTCTTTTTATATTTTGATTATATTCAAGGTCAACCACCGCATTCTTTTAGATATACCCTTCATGCAGCAAGAGAGGGATAAACAAATACGATAGAAAAGAATAACGTCGCAAGTTCACACAAGAATTTTTGAATAAACGCCTCAAACACCTGCCATAACGATGCTTACAATAGAACGTTGTTGATTATAATTAACACAACTACATAATTGACATTCAGTTTAAATTCTTGTTGTAAACAAGATAATTACATTTATTTCCACCCTATCAATATTGAAAGTATTCGGGGCGGTGGTAGAACACAAACCATTGAACAATCATTACGTAGCGGTTTTAATTAGCAATTATTCAATTACATACACGCCATCTTGGACAGGTGTGGTGTCTTGCAAGAAGGCCATCTTAAATGCGCATCGAGTATGTGCTTTTGAATTTTTATTGTCACCTAATTATACAAAAGTCGTTATTTATGGAAATCATGTGAAGGAGGACGACGCAAATAAACAACATGTTTTCAAATATTTTTAGCAAAGCCACATCCACGACAAAATGGGTGTAAATATGTGTAATTAGCGGTTTTCATTAGCTAAGATTATTTAAATGATACTACTTTTAACAGCGAAAAATTAACAGGTGTCTACAACTTTATGCTGAAGGGTTCTTTTACCTGCGGCGAAGGTTTGGTACCTGCGTCTGCATTCTTCCTATCCGCATAATTAGCATAATGTACATAATACCTCATCAAGGGGGCGCCGGAAAGGGTTGGCGTAATTATGCCCTCGGCAAGTACCGAGAGTAATTGAAAAACAAAAGTACTGCATGTACACCATCTACACCCGCAAGCGCACATGCAATTACACTAAGTACACGCTGTGTACTTGCATGTACAGAGAGTAATTGCAAAATGTACTAGTTATTGCTGCTGAATGCCCACTACTCCTCTACTGTTTATATTAACAAACTTTCCTCCTTTTTATCCAAACTAAAATTCATTTAAATTTTGTGTAATTCTTACATGACGCTTACACTAATTCATTTGAAAATTAAAAACGACGATTTACTTTTGCCAGTGAATCAACAATAACGTATTTAATTTTCTGTTGATACAAATACAAAAAACGTAACTATTATTATTAAAGCAAAACTGTAGAGAAGCAGAGAAGGAGGTTCAAGTAAGCTGACAACGTAAGAATCCGGCGACAACGTCACCCAATATCTTATATCAAATATTTCCTTATTTACGTTACCATGAATAACTTTTTTACTTTTTTTTGTAAAATACACAAACGGACTTGCTTTTCATTATTGTGAATTTGGTTTAAGTTACCTATTTATAAGTAATGCTTATGTTTATTATTATATTATACATGGAGCGATTTTTTAATGAATTATAGGAAGCTGCATAACAAAGAATCGCTACATAAGCAGCATGTTGACGACTATAATCTCTTTTATTTTGTTGAACTCATTATTAGTATAATTATGTTAATTTTAATCTTTATTTTAGTTTGCTGACTAACTAGGGGAAAGTGGGGTAATACGGCGCACTTAAGCGGAATCATTTATCAAATCTGTGTTTTTTACTGTAAAATCCTCCAAACTACGGAAATGTTAGTACAATAAGTTTACTTTATGATAGCGTATAGGTTATTTTTAACAAAATCGAAGAACAAGAAAATAGAATTAAATTGCACGAGAACTGCACTTCACGATATTGCCCCACATGTCGGGTAATATCGCGCATCATGTGGGGTAATATCGCGCAGTTTAATAAAGCAAATACGGAAAGAAATTTTAAAATAAACGCAAAAAAATAGCAAAAAGAAGTCTTGTTACCAAAGTTATACATCGGATAATCTGTTATCTAAACTCTAAACTAAAATAAACGACGTTTTGATTCCTCTTTTTTTTGATCGGCGCCCACGCTAAGTCGACAATCATCGCATGTGTATCCTGCAGCTGATTCCCAACCGGAACATTCTGAATGGACCCATATTGCACATTTTATGCAACGAAACCAAAGCTCCCTATCCTTTCCAAATTCACCACATATGACACATATTTCGTTGGCTACAGGAGGCTCTTCATGAAGTGCAAATTCGTTGTAGTCCGAGTTGTTGTCATCAGTGAGGTCTACTTGGAAGGATGAATCAGAATTATCATCCGACGAGTCTTCTTTAATGTATTTTATTTTCGTTCTGCTTTTCTGTACCTTTATACCACCACTCATTTTTCGCTTGAGATTTTTGTCTTGTTTTTGATTTTTCTGATTTCGCTTATCTTCTTTTTCCACGAGAGTAGCCTTCATTGGCGTGGAAGTCCAAATTTCGGATTGTTGCTTCGTTGATGTTTTTCTTTTGGTTGCTGCCTTAACTACCTTCTTCGGAATCGGTGCAAGTTCTGATATTTTAACACCCGAACATGATGATAAATTTGCTTTGGATGTCGATGGTGTAGGTTCTCGAATAATTACAGACGTTGATGGAGCCGAGGATGAAGCCGACTCCGGAGCAACTGTAGAGGTTAAAGGTTTTGCTTTCAAAGCATCTATAGATGTTGACGCTGTCTGTGGAGAAGTTGGATTAAAGCATCTCTCCCGTTCCTCTGGGTCCAAGACAAGTTCTCGAAACTCTTCGGCTGCTGCAAAATCCTCTTCAGTAAACTTGGCTGGGTTGAAAGGGAATATCCCAGCAGCTTTGAATCCTGATACACCCTTTTCCATAGTTGCCGCCTTCATGTATGCTTGATTAAATAAACGAGCCACGTCATATACAGTAATCCTTTCGTGTGCAGTCGAAATCATATGAGAATCATACACAGCAAAAGAGCTTTCTTCAGTGGTCCAAAAAGGTTAAGTCAAGAGGCTGAAGATGGTTTGATGTATGAGGAGGAATAGTAAGGAGTACGATGTGGTTCTTTCTGCAGAAGTTATAAATTTGCAACGAAATATGGCTTGCATGGTTGTCCAAGATAAGTAAAATTGGGTCAGCTTCCGTAGCTTTCACATAGTTTTGAAAATGTTTTATCCACTTTAGAAATAAATCATCATTCGACCATCCATTGTCAGAACAAGTATAAATACAACCAATTGGACCGTCCTTTTCTAATTGAGGAGACATCCGTTTTCTCGGATAAATTATCATTGGGGAACATATGTACCAGCTGCACTGAAAGCGCATAAGATAGTAATTGTTTGACCTCGTTCGGCTGAAATGGCAACACCGACTTGTTTCTGCCCTTTTTGCATAAACTTTTCCAGATTTTTTCTGGACAGCTGTTATACCAGATTCGTCGACATTAAAGATTCGATTACTCTGAAATTTATACTTGATCAACACATTTTCTAGGTTTTTGAAAAAAATTCCAACAGCTTCAGCATTAAATGAGGATATGCGGTTCAAACTTGTACCTTCTGGTTGTCGAAGTGTCAGTTGGGGATTTCTCTTTATAAAACAAGACAGCCAATCTTTGCCGGCTAGCTTAGATTTCTTGTTGAAATTATGACGTAGGTGATTAGCTTCTGTGAAGGAAAATGCTATTCTTCTCAATTCTCGTGGAGTTACGCCATAAAACAAATTTGCCAACTTCATGACATGATTTGCTAACTCCTCTTCTTGTGGTTTCGTAAAAATAGGTTTCCTTCCCAAGCGGTCAACTTCTGACCCGGGTTCTGCCAAACCTGAAGGCTTTCGATGGTGGCGCAGTGTTGATTCTGGAATGCCGAAATTTCTTGCAGCCTCGCGTATTTTAACACCTGAATCTATAGCAGCCAAAGCATTATTACGTTGTTCAATGGTCCAGCTCTGTCGTTGGGTCTTTCTTTGATACCTCCTGACCATACTGCAATAAAAAAATGTTGAAATCAATGTTGTGGGGCAATATCGCGCACAGTGGGGTAATATCGCGCACTGCGCAATATTACCCCATATCGACATTGGTTTTGCTTTCTAACCACATTTCCGTTATTTACGTATGCAAATAAAAAGTAAACATAGGGATAGATCCCCCAAATACGCTAGAAAATATATGTATATAAAAAAGTTGATGGTTTTAAAACCTACACTTACCTCGCTTATTTCTTAAACACTGAAAATTATAAGAAAACACGTATACGCACACTTCGATTTACTGTAGTCAACTAAATACTCCCAGCGTGCTGATACCTGTTGAACTAAGTTGCTATCGATACGGAATGACGTACGCGTTGCCAGATTTCACTTCTCGCTCTTCGTTTCTTTTGTTTTGAGGTGCGCAATATTACCTCACTGCGCGATATTGCCCCGCTTTCCCCTACTGGATTTGAGTTAAAAAATCTACTATGTACCTACACCCTGAATCATACCTACAAATATGGGATGAAATTTCATTATTAAATACATATGAACATGAATACAAATGTTTTTTCAACTCAAGCAGAAAGTTTATTTTTTGTGCTTGTAAATTACTGCGTTGTTTATTTTTGTGGCACCAAGACACACCGTGTCCCACGCTCGATGTCGATTTTCGAAATTACATTATTATGAACACTTCTTACGATCACGTTTTTTACGATTTGATTTATTTCCAGTAAAGCGTAAAAAAAGCTTTTCAGAAATTTCAAAATCTTAACATACCTACCAATTTTGGGTAGTTACATACATTATAATTTAGTAAAAAAAAAATTTCACGACAGGTGATCTTCCGTGCGTGTGTAAACACGATATGATGCTTAATATTATACTTCTTACTGAAACCTGGTTGCACACCAATTCTTATGATGCTGAATTATTTCCAAACAATTACATTGTATATAGATGTGACAGACTAAGCAAAAAAGGTGGTGGTGTGTTAGGAGCTTTTAAAGTCAAATATAATGGCGCTATACTTAAATTTGGTGTCGATTGTAGATCTTTTAGGCGTTAGAATTATTTCTGATAATCAACAAATTACCTTGAGTTATATACATACCTCCTAGGGCAACACTTGACGTATATTCATTTTTATTTGAGTTTCTAGAATCAACTTTGGATTTTTCTTCTTCAATATTAGTGTGTGGAGATTCCTGAATTAAATTAATGTATGCAAGGATTTAACGTAAAGTGATTCGCAGTTTCTCTCGTTGAATGATTTAAATCAGCACAGTAAGATATTGAATATTAACATGAGAATTCTGGATATCATCTTATCAACTACTAATTTGGATATAAATGTAGTTAAGCACCTATTTCCATTAGTAACTGAGGATGTTCATGATCCATGTTTTGAAATTAGGTTAGGCCTTATTGTGTTTAAACTTGACCGATTTCTTACTTCTGATCTATATAAGTATAACTTTTTTAAAGCTGATTTGGCTGGTTTATATGCTGCATTATCAACAACGGATTGATCAATTTTCTTTTCATGGAGTGCTTTATAAGATATTAGATGCGTATGTACCACTTCAGAGACGTTCCTATACATCTCAAAAATTTCCGGTGTGGTTTATTAGTCCATTATATTAATGATAAAAACAATGAATAAACACTAGAATCAGTATAGAAAAAATAAGTCTCTATCACATTTGCATGTAAGTTAAGGACCATAGGGAAAGTAAAAATGAATATAAAAAAAATTATATTGTCAACTGAGAAACAGTTAGTAAATAATAATCCGAAAAAGTTTTGGTCTTTTGTAAATAAGAAAATGAAGACGTCAATAATTCTATCGTGTATGTTGGGTGATGATTCTATCTTAGATAATGAACAATTCATTGTGGATGCATTTGCTAATCATTTCTGTATGTACAATAAATTCCATGGTGGAATTAGTGTAGTTTGTGATACAGACAACCAGAGTTGTGAATTTTGCAGTACCTACAAATAATTGCTCGTCTATGTCGATTGACATGTCAGTGGAAATAAGTGGGTTACCAATGTTAAGTTCTTTTTTAAATTCTAGGACATTTTAACAGTTAGCAATAAATCTCTTAAAGATAATTTGATTAGTGGTCATGATAACGTCCCGTCATTTTAAATCAGATATTGTATACAGTTTTTATCAGAGCCAGTGGTTTACATATTTCATTTAATTCTCGCTACTAATGAGTACCCAGTCCTTTGGAAAATATCATGCATATTACCAGTTTTTAAATCAGGTGATAGAAGACCTATCGCCATCTTGTCCAACTCTGCAGAACTCTTTGAAAGTATTTTGTCTAAAGTAGTATACTCACATATACCAAATACAATTGTAGATGAACAACATGGTTTTGTAAAAGGGAGATCAACAGTAACTAACTTGTGTTAACTTTGTTTCGACTGCTATGGATAACAGACTACAGGTAGATTAAAACTCAATTTAAACTTAGCGAACATATTTATGTTGAGTCGTAGCGGATAATGTATCTGCACCAGTATTAAAATAAGCATATTTTACCATTTTTCCTCCTATTTAAATTATTGCAACTTAACATAGGGTATACACCGTCGGCAAAAAGGATTCTTTCTATACAACGGAAAGCAATACGTATCATTAGTGGGTTTAGGTTCCGTGATGATTGTAAAAATGCTTTTATAAATATGGGAATACTAACGCTGCCTTGCATATTTATTTCAAACTGTGTAAGTTTTACTAAAAATATGGAACATCACCATCTAGCGAGATCGGATGATCATAACTATTACACCCGTCAAAATAACGATCTATGTTTAGGGCTGTATAAATAAAAGAAATTATTAAGTTTTTCTCTAATAAGTTACTATTTAACGTTATATAATTCATTTCTGTATTATTTTTTTTTATAAAATCAAATCAATGTTTAATAAATAATAAGTAAGGTTATAATAATAACTATTTGTAATGTAATTATTCTGTAAATCATTATACAAGATTCAACCATAGTTTAGTGTAACAAATTAAAACATAAAAAATTCTTCTAGTCCGGTTGACAGTTGATAACACGTTCCAAGCAGACTCGCTGCATTACCACGTTGGATGCCTTTACTACTTGCCAAACCCGTCTTCTTTAAGTTTATTTTGATAATTATACTTGTATCATTTATTAAATTTTGTCCACTATAAACGATTATGTGTCTGCTGGATCAATATATCATATTATTATTATTATTATTAACATGATAGTGCTGATCGTAAAATTTAATATAAAATTTAGATATGGTGTCAAAATAAGGTCATTCTTTAAAAAAAGCAAAGATGGCGTCAATTTCCGGTATATCCGGAAGTGCCGCCATTTTGAAAATATTGGTAGTTAGACGTTAGTAGTCGATTATAGCCGAATACTAAATTTCGAATTGATACAATTTCAGGAAGTCTATAACTTTCGAAATCGACGGGCTACGTGAATCACCCTGTATGTCAGTATCTACTTTATTAAAATTATTTTAAAACTATAACTGACACATACCAAAGACAATATATTTAATCTTGGGCTTTTACTTGTGTGTTAAACTGGGATTTTGACAAAAAGCCTAGGAATAAAAGAATGCATTTCATTTGTAAATATTTTGAAAAATCTTTGATTGCTATGGGTTCGTTTTCACTTACGTAAGCGGTACTTTGTGATGAGGAATTTGTTGGAAGTGTTTTCGTTGTTTTAATTGGATTAGTTGTTGCTCTTAGCAAATTTGGCTAAACATAGAAGCTGGTTATCATTTTCCTTCTTTCCTGAAACCAAAGTGCCGATTCTTTTTGATCTTTGGTATTTTCTTCGATTTGTGAAATTTCTTCTTTAGTTTTTTTAAGGGAACTTAAAATGATTCTTCTTCTTTGTGATAACTCATCCTCATCTAACTCTTCAACAGCACCATATTCTTCATCAGCTTGAGCAGCAGGTTCTTTATTAATTTTTTTCTTTCCCGGAAGTAATTGCCTTCTACATTTAATCCTGTTGGTTTCTAAAAATAAATAGTGTGACATCCAGGATTTGCTTGAGTTATGGCTTTGTGTATTACGCAGTTTTATCTTTATGAGCATCTAGTGAAACCGTCTGTTTGAACTGCTGACTGCTAACAAAGACCGAGAATAGGGACAGAGCATTTAAAAGTGCTTTTAGATAGCAATTTACGGTTGTGATTTAATTGTAATTACGTCCAAAAAATTAAGATAAAAGTTAACGTTGATTTTAAATAATCATGACTAATTTGATATGGCAAATTCTGCAACGGTATATAAAATAGGGCATGGCAAATGCAACGATTTTTTAAAGGAAAATGAATAGGGTTTTCAGGATTTTAATTTAAGTAACCAGCGACATTCAGCTGGATATTTTAAGTGTGCATCATGAAATCGAGTAGAACGGCATAAATTCATGTATCATGCATTTTATATAAACAGTTAAACATTTTTTTTCGTATTCTAGGTATGCATTAAGAGTAAAATATTTATATCTCGGAACGTGACCATACCCGGTATTTTCTTTCAGGTTAAAACTGCTTATATGCATACGTTCCCACGACTCGATTGTTCAGTTAATAGTATTAATCGCTAATTTGTATGACCATTTAATTCAATTAAAAGTTAATCAGACAACAAAATTTTCAAAGTGATTATGAAAATTTTACTTTAGTAATATCATGTAACATCAAAGAAAATATTGCTCTTTTAAATTTATCACACTGAGAAACCTACTAGCGCAATAAGCATAAGAGAAGGGGGAAAACCGCCGAAGATTTTTATAATAAATTAGTAGTATTTCGATTCGATGCGGGTATAGTGCACATCATACACGTAAAAAAGAATTTCAGTTAAATTTCGCGTAATTGATATAAGGTAACTGGGGGTAATAAGGCCCACCTAAAGTTTATTATTTTTTATTTAAAAAACTGATTGATTTTTGAAAGTTTTATTGAGGTCAAACGTTTAAACATTAAAAACATTATTATAAGGCCAAGTATAAATTTGAAAAAAATAACAAATCGTGTACCTAAACAAATAAAACTCAAAATACTGATATGGGCCTTAAAACCTGTTGTTGCAGATAATAAAGCCCATGCTCTTAATGCTAATAAAATACTGGACTACTTATATGCCAATAAAAAACATAACAAACTTAAAAATACAACAATTATAACAGAAATAATATTTATGGCATACACTCTGGGCATAAAAACTCATCTATATCATCCGCTGTTAACCCAACACATTCCTCGTGAACCCAGAATCCACAATGAGCACATTTTTCTCATATCAGCCACATAATCCATATAACAAACTGCACATTCCCATTTTTCATCTGCTGTAGTAGAAGAAGCTTTAGCTTGTGGAGATGCTGTGGTGTTCTTCTTAGGAATGTTTTGGAAGCATGTAGAATCTGGCGAATCATTCATAAAAACGGACCGTTTGACTTCCAGGGCTTTGTAGTTAATAGCTTTGCGCCTTTGAACCCCATTAGTCTTTTTTTTAATCATATTCGGTGTTGGCAATACTTCTGAAAACGAGTTTTTGGCGGTATTTAATAATTTTTGACGAATCACAGATAACGGTAAGTGGTCATCAGAATCATAGTCGGAATCGATATCGACCAATATCTTTTCATTAGAGGAAGTGCATGCAGATGTCTCATTAGGTATCGCACTTGGCAAACTGGGAGCAAATGCCTCGAATGGTAAAACATCTTTATCATATGGACAAATGCCCGTCGCTCGAAATCCACTAGCAATATTTCCGATGGTCATTGTTTTTCCCATGTAGGCAGAAACACGTCAGAAAATCTCTCCCTGTTTAAATCTCGGGTTGGATGTTTATCCCAGTATTTTACAAGCTCATCGTCCCAATATGCTTCAAAAGCCCTGAAGACCGACTTGTCCATGGGCTGCAACTCATGAGTTGTATTGCTAGGTAGACAATACAAGTGGATACCGTGTTCTTCGGCCTTCTCGGCAATTGTGATGTCCAAATGGCATTTTGCACCATCAAAAATTAAAATGACAGGAGGAGGAGACATGTACTCTATAAAATGATCGAGCCATTTATTAAATGTTTCTATATTCATGCTTCCCTAGGGGTCATCATAACTTTAGACCCAGTAGGCAAACCATCAGAATATGTTGGTTTCATACGTTTGCCTTTGAAAAGAACAGTAGGAGGGATAGCATGTCCAAGAGCATTAGCACATGCGACAATCGTCACATTTTCTGCATGTTCTTGGGAAACAAAATGCACTGTTTGGCTCCTTTAGCAGACAAAACCTTTTGTTGATGGTGAAGGGTTAATCGGCAACCCTTCTCATCCATATTATAAATTTTGGTAGCTTTGTTTTTTAAACCAGTTCGTTCCAGTAACTCACCCAATTTATTGAAATGGTCAGAGACAATAAAGCGGTTCAATTTTTGAGCTCGAGCAGGATTCATCATCTGGGCTCTTCGCCTGGAAATTTTCGGGTGATTTTTTAAAAAAATTCTGAACCATTCCCTACCGGCGTTGATTGAAATATTGGTAAAGATAGTCAACCTTACGGGATTATGCGACCCCGAAATTTGTTCTAAACATCAGAGGTCGGTAGTATCGCTTTGTGCTAAGAAAATACGTCAATTGTATTGTAGAATTTACAGAACAGTATTGCCGATAAATGTGAAATAGAAAACTGTAATTTTGCTGATAGTTTATGCTAAGGCACGACATTGTTGCCAATGCATCATGCCGTTGATTGAAATATTGGTGCATTGAGTCAATGTTGACAAACAAACAAAAACATGCGTTCTACAATATACAAGAATTTATTGATTTTTGTCGACGTACTAATTAAATGTGTGTCCTTTGTTATATATTTTTTTCTATTGTCTGTTAATTGTTCAATGTAATAATATTTATTTGTATCTTTCTTACGTAAGGTTATAACAATGGTTATACCATCATGACAAACACATATATGTACAAAGATTGTATACATACACATGTGAATAAAGTTTATTATTATGAAAAAAAACCTGCAGATTTAAAAGTATTAATTTCGTAAAGAAATCGTTGAAAAACGTTCTCCCAAAAAAACAATTTCTTTAAATACTTTTGAAAATTCCATACTCATATATTTATTACATTAACATCGTTTATCCGTTGAAAATGTTTTAAAATCTATTAGGCTTACGCAAGTAAATTTCTAAATTTTGGTCATTGAAATTAAAATTTTTAACATAGAAACGCTATCCCTTTTTATGTTGGAACGAATGTTGAATTTTGTTATATTACAATCTAACGTACTCAACTGTTTGCATCTAAACAATATTATAACAAGCCTACTCATTTACTAAAGGTGTTGCTAAAAGTATGCAATTGTAAAATTTCTGACTAAGCCGATAAGGAATGTGACTCATAAACGATAATCCGGAAGACTCCTCGTAATACATTTGTTTCAATATCAACTTTAGGTGTACTTATGTTTTAAGATATGATAAACAGCACAATTTCGGGTCTTTTAAAAAACAAAACCGGCTTTGAAGACTTTTATTAATATGCAATGTTTTCATCGAACACGAACTCCATGGAAGGATTCAGAAAAACAACTGGCATTATCATTGTATTATAAATCGCCTACCGCTTACAAATTTATGCTATAATTACAGTGATGTCACAAAACCACACCGTAAAATAAGAAGATTATCTGCATAAATAAGTGTAAATGTTTGGATATGTTTTATGTATAGCATTGTATTAGGTACGTTATTATTTATGTGTAAATTGTTTGTAAATTATTACTATTATTTTAGATCAGTTGAATTGTAATTTTTGAAACAATGTTTATAATTAATGAGCTATTTTACTTTAATTAAACTATTTTAATTCGAAACCATGATATTTTGATACAGTTTCAAAGAGTAAAATCCTAACTTTTTATCTCTACTAACAGATAACAAAGTGTCACTTTTCGTAAATTATTTTTTTCCCTCGGGAAAATTACCAAGTGAATTTAAATTTGAAGGTCTAGTGGAACCCACTTTCCTAAAAAACACGGTAACTTGTTGCCTTTTGAATTGAAAAATTTGAAAACCAATTTTTATTTAAAATCCTTTTCAACTGAACACGTAAAAACAAGTAGATACAAAAACCAATAATTTTGCGTTTCTGAACTCTAGTGGTATTTCTCCCAGTATGTTCTACTTTATTCCTAACGAAGTTATTAAATGACAAACAAATGTCAACATTATTATTTGCAAGTTAAAAAAAAAGTGCAAGCATAATTTGTAAAATAATTGTTTCTTATTTATCTAACACCGACCAAACCAAACTGTTTTAACAAATAACGCTTCGCATGTATTTTAGTAAATTATTAAAAAAAACATTGTCATTAAAATCCAAGATATGTATCATCAATGGTATTATTCATAAATGAAAAATTCGTCACTTTTAATTACTAGTTAATACGTTTACTAAATATTTGAAAACGTTGCAACATTGTATTGACAAAAGTAAATTTTACGGATTGTATGTTGCGCCATTTTTACAACGGTGGAATAAATTGAACTATTCTATTTCAAGAATCGTACACATTATAACTTAGCGCTTCAGTACAGGTGAAAAAAGTAAACAAAAACGCAACCCAACATGCATATGTGAATTGCATCCGTGATACAAGCAAATACAAGCGGTTGACTATCTTTACCAATATTTCAATCAACGCTACCGGCAAGTTGAGTTTCTTTGTTAAAAGTATGTTTTATGTTGTTTTTCTCTACATATTTATACACACTTCTTTTTAACGATTTTGGAGTAAGGGGGAACCCTTATCAGCCAGTCTTACAATTTTTTTCCAGGTCAGCCTCCTGTTCTGTTGTTAATATTGTCCTTCTTCCTAATTTTTTTCTTGCGGTTTGTGTTCTTATATGGTTTCTTAGAGTCCTTCTAGGTATTCCGCACTTTTTTCAACGTACCGCTGTGATTTACCTTCTTTTATTAACTCTAATGCTTGGGCCATGCTTTCTTCGGTCCATTTGCACGAAGTCCTCTATTTATTTTACCCATAGTCTAAATCGTATTTATTTTGATTTTAATAAAATTAAAGAAAAGCTAGGCTTTATAAGTTGTATTTTAAAGTACAGAAAATAAAGCCCGGTATGTAAAATAACTTAAACAGAAAATAAGGCCCGGGCTTTATTATCTGTTACGTTATATTCTTTTCACTTTAAGATTATGAAAATAAAAACACGAGATCCATCATAATATTCACGAATAACGAAGTACACGGTTCATAGATAAACCCTGAATACGCACAAAAAATATTGAGTTAGTTTAAATAGGTTTAATTACTTACCAAAGTGTCTTTTGTCTTAGAACAAGCACATGAACAAAACGTGTTGGTTCATAACTAGGTACATGCCGGTCACAGGGAAACCATTTTACATAAATAGACTCTCGGTGCTAGTAGCACCCCCATAGAGGGCAATTGGAGTATTTTAAAGTAAACTTTTCACCAAAATAATGCGGTGGGCCTTATTATCTGGTGGGCCTTATTACCCCAGTTACCTTACTTACACATTGTTAATCGCAATAATTGGTTACAAAATGAATTTTCTACGTACTTTTTGTCTTGTGCTTTTCAAAGAGGATGGTGTTCTGTACGTATGACACAAGAAGGATATTAAAATATCCAAAGAAAGTTTTCTAAAGGCGGCCATACACGAACAGGTTTACCTGCAGGTAAACAATGGTGCAAGGAATGGTTGCAGAGAAGAAAATTTACCCATATTAACCTCCTCAAAGAATGTGAACGAGATTCCCAATAATTTTGGGCCTTCTTATAGGAGTTGAGGAACAATAGGGTCGTCAATGATACACCATGTTCTTAATAGCCGACGTTTCGATTGGCGATGGCCAATCTTTCTCAAGGCAATCTAAGAGTTGGTGACATCGCAATCGAAACGTCGGCTATTAAGAACATGGTGTATCATTGACGACCCTATTAGATTGCCTTGAGAAAGATTGGCCATCGCCAATCGAAACGTCGGCTATTAAGAACATGATGTATCATTGACGACCCTATTGTTCCTCAACTCCTATAAGAAGGCCCAAAATTATTGGGAATTCGTTGCACATTGAATTTTTAAGGAGCTTTAATACTTTTTCTCCTCAAAGAATTAAAAAATGAACCATTGGATTACAAGAATTTCCTGCGCATGAACGAAACCGTATATACAGAGTTACTTTCACTTATATCTCCTCTGATTCAGAAGAAAGATACAGTTATGAGGGCAGCTATATCCCCACACCAAAGACTAACGGCTACTTTAAGATTTTTAGCAACCGGACAGTCGTATGAAAGTCTTAAATTTTCGACAAGAATATCACCGCAAGCTCTTGGAAAAATTATACCAGATACATGTGAGGCATTGTACAAAGCGTTGCACAAACACATCCAGGTAAGTAAGAGTAGGTACCAATATTTTAAAATTTACCTAATCTGATAGCTAGTTTAATCTTTTAATTTTATTGTGCATTCGCAAGAGAAGTTTGTAATTTTAAGAAATAAATGAAAACTCAATGAACTCTCAAAGGTATTCCTTCTGTACGTACCAATATGTTTATTTTTATTTTACAAATCTTTACATAATTAGGTAGTTATTTTAATTCATTATAGGTAATATTGTCCAGATCAATCGTATAATTTGAGAATAATCTTCCTGCTGTATCATGGGCTGAAGTTGGTGTGAGACCTAGTGACTGTTGAGTGTGAGAACTTTGTATGGGAGTTGGTGTATATTGAGGAATCGTTATCGGAGTCTGTGTGTGTATTGAGGACTTGGTGTTGGAGTCTGTGTGTATTGAGGACTTGGTGTTGGAGTCTGTGTGTATTGAGGACTTGGTCTTGGAGTCGGTGTGTATTGAGGACTTGGTGTTGAAGTGTAATTTTGTGGATTGGAAGTTGAGTCAAGGACACACATTTCTGCCTCAAACAGTATATCATTAATTTTTTTCAAAATGGCGTGCATGCGCTTATCCTTAATTGCCCTCATTTTTACAGTAACAGTCTTTCCCAGAAGATCACAGCAGTCTAATTGAGATGGTGGTTCTTTGAAACGATCACGGACGGAAGTCAAAATATCTGTTGTTAAATCATCATCTGTTCTTTTTCTTTTTTTACTTGATCCAGGTCGTTGATTTCCACTTGTCGTAGGGTATGAATCTGGTTGTTCTTGAGAGATATCTCGTTCCAATTGGTTTACCTCTACAGGTAGATCATCAACCCTTTCCTGGAAACAAATGAATAATTATTATTATTATCATTATTGTTTTTTTTTCAGTTTCCCAACTCTGAAGAACAATGGAAAAAAATATCAAAAGAATTTGAGGAACGATGGAATTTTCCACACTGTTTAGGTGCCATGGATGGGAAGCATATTGATATAATTCCTCCAAGAGATTCTGGGTCTTATTTTTACAATTACAAAGGAAAACATAGTATGGTTCTTCTTGCAATTGTAGATGCAAACTACCGATTCCTTTTAGTGGATTTTGGAACTAATGGCCGGATATCTGACGGGGGAGTACTTCAGAACACATATTTTTATAAAAAGCTGGTGGAAAAAAGATTATGTATCCCTCAACCTGATGTCACTGAAAATTTTAAAAATGTCCCCTATGTATTTGTCGCAGACGATGCATTTCCCCTTACAACTGAAATTATGAAGCCATATAGGCAGGCAAGTCTTGATTCAGCCAAAAAAGAGGTATTCAATTATCGAATATCTCGAGCTAGGCACATCGTTGAAAACGTGTTTGGAATTCTTGCTTCAAGATTTCGAATTTTTCATACGGCAATAAATGTGGATCCTCAAAAGTTGAGAAGATAGTGATGGCTGCTTGTGCCTTGCATAATTTTCTCATAGATCGACAACCTCATACGTATGCCCCTTCAAATTGTTTGTATCAAGAAAGTATGCTAGATGGAAGTATTCAGTCTCTTGGTTGTGATAGTACACAATCTCATATGATTTCACTAGAACTTCGACACCGAGGAAACATTTGTGTAGATGCCAAAGAAGTCAGGAATCAATTCATGGAGTACTTCATGAACGATGGGAAAGTTTTGTGGCAAGAAAAACACATAATTAGAAACAAAGAGAACAAATAAGTAGTATGATATTATATTCTCATCAACAAATCTTTTTACACTGGTAATGCGGCCACTGGTCGCTGCTCACTTTAAACAGCTACTTATTTTCCTCACGAGGCTGAGTGAGCCCCGAAACATCCAACCACGGCGACAATTTTTTAGCCTCTGCCGGGAATCGAACCCGGACCTCCTACGTGCTAGGCCTACCTGATACCACTAGGCTACGGAGGTTGGTCTAAAGAGAACAAACAATCAATAGGTACTTATAGTGTTGTATGCAGATTTGAGTGGGAAAGATATAATATAAATAAGTAAAATTAAATTAAATTTTGTCAATAAAACTTGTGTATTTTCTTACCTCATTATTGTCACTTTCAGGGGACAGATTTGAGACTGATGATCTTGGAATATCTTGATCCTTTACGAAATCAAAAAGTTTGAAGTACCAAAGCGAGGGTTTGTAAACATCATCTGCTGAAGCACCGGATTTCTTTGAGGCTTCAACTTTTTTAATTTCCTTCCGAACATTGGATCGAAATGAGTTTATTTTCTTCAATACTGCATCCTTGTTTGCTTCCGGTTCAATTTCGCGAAATTTATGCACTAATTTTAGCAATGCGGCATTTTTCATGTCTCTGTTGTGGTAATTATCGCTCTTGACTTTCCACAAGCAGGTCTCATTTTTGTAAATGTCAATAAAATCAGTGAGAACTTCTCTCATTCTCGACATTTTTTGATATTTAATTTTATATTATTTAAAAATTAAACTAAATTTTAAAAAAATTCAATTTAAAAAAAATAATTATTAATAAAAAAAATAATTAATTAATTAACAAATTAATTTTTAAGAGAAGAGAACTGACACCTGAGACCTGTTGAAACGCCACACACGCAAAGTTTTAACACGACTGTGGGCGAACTGAATGATTTTTCATCAGTTCACAGTTCGCCTTCAGGTCACCTGAAGGCCTACAAAACTGTTACAAGTGGCCGCCTTAATAAAATGGAAGGATCGTAAATATTATTTTGGTAAAATTCTCTACAGCGACGGTAAGTACACATTTCTAGTAATTTTAATATTAATTTGATAATTTTGATTTAATTGTAATTACTTTATGTAGGTTCCAAAAAGGTTTTTGAAAATTTGTATCAAACTTTAACCAAAAGGTTGTTGTTGGTAAGGTGGCATATTTTTTATTCAGAATTTTTTTTGTGATTAACTATTTTGCAGAAATGAAACGTTTAAGTTTGGATCCAAATGTAGCCAACATCAAGCAGATAAATCTAGAACCCATCGATTTATTAGTTTCGAAAAGTAGTGAAAATGTTAACAAAAAAATTGTAATTCATAGTAATATTGTTATCAATCAGTCTGATTACACTTCAAACTACAATGAACGTAAGATTTGTTTACCGGTGGATTTCTTATATACTACTTAATTAATTATTGGTTTTAAGTGAAAAGCTATGAAGATGCACCTGTTCATAAGGAATCTAGTACTTCTAAACCAGAGGAAATTGTTACAAATACAGTTGTTATGGAATCAAGTACTTTAGAGGTTCCAATTTTTTTAGAAAATTTTATCTTAAATGGTGGGTAACCAAATTTTCCTATATAAAAATCGTTTTCATTCATGCATGTTCAATTGCAAATTTTTATAACCGTCTATAACTTTTGTTTGAACTATTTTTTGCTAAAACTTCCAAGTGGGTGCGGTCGTATTAACGGCCAATTGAATTTTTCTACAGCTTATCAGTTTTTTTTTCACTTTGTCTATCTAAATTATTAAGTTGCGACGGTGTTAAACGTTTATTTTATTTTTCGAGTAAATTGTTTGACGTCGCCGCTGACTTTTGATACTCTTTTACACGTTGGTTAATATTAAGGACGATTTCTTAAGTACTATGTACAAAAAATGATGAGTACTTATTCGTTTTAAGATCAACATTGGAATGATGTGCCTGATGATATGGAAACTCACGGTAATAATGATGATGAAATGGTTACAAATGAAACCTATACACTACAACCTAATTCTTCAGGAGTTCATGATTGTTCACAAATTTCCGGAATCTTAGATGGTCAGTATTTTTTAACGTACATAAATGTTTATGCGTCCTCATTTTAAGATAACAATTAATTAACAATGGTGGAAATTTATAATTTGATTTTGCTAATTGCTTCGCTGTGCACTTTTCTTCTTAAACGTTCATTTTTTCCCTACAACCGTATCACTTTTTTTATCGAAATTATTAAGTTTCGACTGTGTGAGACGTTTATTTTATTTTTCGAGCAAATTGTTTTACGTCGCCGCTCACTTTCGTAATTCTTTTCGAAAGATCAGAACGATGTGGAGTTCTACACGAAACGCTTGTTGAAGTATGTACAATTAATAATTAATACTTATTTGTTTTAAGATCAAAATGGGAGTGATGTACCTGTTGACATGGAAACGTATTCTAACAATGGTGATGAAATGGTTACAAATAGTTATCCAACTGGTAAAAAACTATAGTATTACAATAATCGTTTGTGTACGTAATTGAATTAATAGATATTTACATAAGATCAGGAGAGTAAGCCTTTACTTACGGAGTCTGAACCCCTAATGAAATACGAGGCACTTTGTGCCGAGTATTTTACGGCTCCCAGTAAAGATAGACACTTTCCTGGCGAGCTCATGTATGTTATTTTTCCGGAAATCGTAAAATAAGACGAAATTTACAATTTTAGAAAAATGTTTTACAAACTCAACAAAATCGCTATAGTTATACACCCTGTTCTAAATTAAGTGCATACCATTGGTAACTTTGTTAATAGTGGAGATACAAAGTCGGTTAAATTAGCAAACTAGTAGCATTTTTTCTGCAGATTAAAATAGTAAAACAGAAAAACAATTGAATGTAACGTTAAAAGAAAATGAGGAAAATACTTTTTTTTTAAATGAAAAACCCAGTATTTTTACTGTGACGATCGCAAATATTACCAAGAGAACAAAAAAGGTCATATGCAATATTGACCTAAAATTTAAAATAAGCGAATTATCAACATATTTTCTTTCAGACAAGTCGCGCATGAATGGTTGCGAATGAGGATGGAATGAAATATTAATAATAATAGAAATACACACTCTACTATAGTCTACAAGAAAATCCGACATATCTCGTGTCAAGAAAAACTTCAACGCTCTACAAAATCCACCTTAAAATGTCAAAATATGCCAACACATTTACTTCTACTTAATAAATTTTTGAGTTTTAGTTTTCACAACATTTTTTTCATGACTTCTAATTTTTTTCTTGACACAAGATATGTCGGATTTTCTTGTAGACTAGTAGGCTGTGTATGTCTATAAAATTTTATTCCATCCTCATTCGCAACCATTCATAGACGACTAGTTTGAAAGAAAAATATGTTGATAATTCGCTTATTTTTAATTTTAGGTCAATATTGCATATGACCTTTATTGTTCTGTTGGTAATTTGCGATAGAGTAAAAAATATACTGGGTGATTCATTAAAAAAATGCATTTTCCTTTTTATTTTAAACGCTACATTTAATTGTTTTCTGTTTTCACTATCTTGATCAGCAGAAAAAATGCTACTAGTTTGCTAATTTAACCGACTTTGTATCTTCATTAATAACAAAGTTACCAATGGTGCACATGATTTAGAACTGGATGTATAGTTACCGAAAAAATTTTATTTTTTAAGTATCGTATTTGTTTTGCGTCTTGTAAAGGAGGCTTGACAACTCCCAATTTTCAAAACGCCCAACTGAAAAATTCACAACCCCCAATTTTTGACAACCCTGAAACTGATGATAACTCATAATTTGAAGCAAATTTGTTTTTTTTAATTATTTTATTATTTTAGGTTTTTATTATTTTATTTTCATTTTGTAGAAAAAGTAGTATTTACTACTCGAGATGAATTCCGTTTTCTTCATAAAATATATTATATTTTTATTTCAACACTAATTAGACCAGTCATTATAATTTTTCAACCAAAAATTAATAACTGAAAAAAACAACTGGACGTGATAGAGGGGCATATACTACACAAATAAAAATGATTCCATTTCTGACTTTTTGCAGGATAGTTTTGGGGGTGGGGTGGGGGTGTAAAGAAGTGAAATAGAATATTTACAATTTCCGCCTAAAGTTTTGACATAATCTCAAAATTTCCAAAAAGCGCGAAAAACCGAGTTTTCCGTTTTTAATTTTTCATTTCTGGAAAAATGTTTCAATTTCTCTGCAATTTGGTGAAAATGTTTGTTTTAGTGCTCTTAGTAACCATGAATTTTTCAAATTAAAATATTGAAAATTTTTCGAGATATTACATTTTTTAATGAAAATTCAATTTTCGTAAAATGGAAGTCTATACCGGTAAATTTTATCGTACAGGGTTCATAAACCGCACATTTTCTTCGTTTTAAAATTTACTTTCTGATAAAATAAAGAAAAATATACTTACTGTAGAACAAATCGCTCAAAAATGCAAAAAACTCCAAAATGGGTTTTGCAAAAATAAAATTTTCAATAATTGTTGATAATTTATTTTAATTTTAATAAAATTAAAAACTGATTGCACTATTGAATACTATGGGAAAAAAAATACCAAAGTTACCGTTCTACGACAAAATACAAAATTGTAAGTTATAACGAAGTTTGGCGTAATTATCCAACTCAGAGTTGGGAGTTATGACAAAGTTGGGTGTTATGAAAACGAAACGTAGTTGGGAGTTGTGAAAATAGTTGGGAGTTGTGACAACATGTACAAATTGGGAGTGATGAAAATTGGGAGTTATGATATGAATTCTCTTTACAGTACTTGTCCGTAAAATTCAATTTTCCTGCGCGTAAATAAGCAGAAAAGTGTTGTTTCCCAGACGATTTCCGGAAAATGTAATTTACAATGTAGAATCGTTATAGTGTTACACTAATGGCAGTTTGCACCAACACAACTTAAACTTAAGCAGCACTTAAAAACAATCGTTGCTATAGTTTTAACAATTGTATCAGTATTGCTTAAGTTTAAGGCATGTCGGTGCAATTGGTCATAATAATATCAAAACAAGTGGTTTGTAAACATGAACATTTTGTAGGTTCAATTGCCCGTAAAAAAATTTTAGAAACCATTCGCAGAAATGGTGATCATTTACACAACAGTAGTGAACAATACAATTCAGGAAAGCTGTTTGTTGCGAGAAGATCTCGCCAAAACAATCCGGAACCAGACTTAATTAAAACATGTCCGTCTTGCAAAGGACAATTTAGAATTTATACACTAAAAGACACTTCAAAAGTGTAATGTCCTAGGGAATACCAATTGTGAAGAAGTACTAAGTAGAACTTTTTTAAAATGCATCCATTCTAATGCTTGTTCTATGTTGGCACATCGTATTTTTCCTATTCTACGAGATGACGAAGTAACTTCAGTACTTAGATATGATTCTTTATTAATAGCCTATGGAAATTATTTGTGTGATTGCTACCCTAAACCACATCATGGCGATATGATTCGTTCACGTTTGCGATGTTTAGGACGGTTACTTATAGCAGCAAAAGATGCCGACTCGAATATTTCCAATTTCTCTTCCTTAATTTGTCCAATGAAGTATGAATTAGTGATAAAAGCAATTAATATTGTAGCCGGTAAAGACGAGTACAGTTCTAATTATAAGACCCCATCTGTGGCGTTGAATTTAGCATCTTGTTGTAAAGCAGTTGCAAATATCTACAAAGTAGAATGCTTGAAAAGTAACAATGTAAATGGGCAAAGAGACTTTGTTCACTTTAGCCTCTAGTGGTGGCATCAACAAAATTGCTATTGAGAACAGGGTGGAGCATCAACGCCAAAAGATAATTAAACTTCCTAGCAAAGAAGACATTAAGTTATTGGCTGCGTATGTACGCACAGGCAGAAGAGAAGCTTTTAAATGTTTAAAAGCTTACAATACTACAAGCACTAACCAATTTCCACTTACGGCTTGGACAGATTTGTTGATGTGTAGTTTAATATCTATTTTAGTTTTTAATCGACGTCGTCCAGGAGAGTTGGAAAGAGTACTGATTAAAGATTATGAATCTCTGCAATCAATGGTGGAAACAGTTAATGAAACTAAGGTTGAGAATGACTCTATGAAATTATACAAACGCTTCCAATCCGAGGGAAGCTAAATCGAACTGTTCCCGTTCTGATCCATTGGGAAGAAGAAGAAGCTTTAAATTTAATACTTAGAAATAGAGAACGAGCAGGTGTACCCAACGACAATCCATATGTTTTTGGGATTCATAATGTCGACAATCGACACCGTTACATTAGAGCTTGTTGGGTTTTACGAAATTTTGCAGGCAAATGTGGTGCCAAAGAGCCTCATCTTTTAAGGGTCACTATACTGAGAAAACAGATTGCTACAGAATGCTCCCTTTTAGACTTATCTGAAAATATGGTAAAAGATGTCGCCAATTTTATGGGACATGCTGACGCAATACACCACAAAATCTATCGTTTACCGACACATGCCAGGGACATTCTTAGAATGTCGTCGGTTTTAGAAAAAATTCAAGGTATAGATGACGACAACGAAGATGTTGACGACGAAGATGATGAAATTCAAGCGAACTTTAACGATGAGCCTAATCACCAAAATGATATTTTGAATGAAAGGTCAATAACTCCAATAATTACCAATTCTTCACAACGAAATGGTTCACCTACAATTTCGAGCGATCTAAATGTTGAAAAATGTAATTTAAAAAAGCCAAACAAACACCGTATTGGTAAGTTAGTTAATTAATGTTAAATTAATTTGTACGCTTCGTTAGGGTAGGTATAATCAGGTATACGTTTATAGGTACGCAACGTTTTCTGGACAAAACCACGTTGGACAGATGCGGAAAAGAAAGCTATTCAAGACGAATTTGCTGATTTGCTTAAAGAAAATAAGTAACCTTTATATGAAAGATTGATTGCTGCTCAACAAAATCCAAATTTAAAATCTCGAAGTCCTCAATCTATAAACTGTATATATCAAATTATTTTGCAGCAAATAATCGCACACCAAATTCTAGCGTCAAACAAAGTAAGGAATATCTTCTTGTTGATTTTATTTTTATTTTTACCTTTATAGCGTCTGATCGAAAGAAATGGAGTGCATCTGAAAAAAAAATCTTACGTAACGTATTCAGGGATCATATAGAAGGAGATACTTTACCAACATATCCAGAGATTAAACAGGCAATTGAACAATATCCTGAATTAGGAGGCAGATCTTTAGCTGCTATTAAAACATCTGTTACAAACGAAAGAAATCGTCGAGAAAGAGGCAAGTCTTATAAGTTCACGCATTATGACCCATTCTTTATAACTTTGTGTAATTTGTGATTGACATTATCATTTGTCTTTACATATGAATTACGTGCAAAATCAAAATATGTTCTGTTTTAGCTCATGTGATCTTTTATTTTAGAATTAAATCGATCAACGAAGGCACCCAAAGTACGTTTATTTTAGTTTTTTCCTGCATTTGGAATACCTACAACTGCAGCCTTTTTGAGTTCTAGATTTTTACGTTATATATATGTATGGTAACGTTTTTGTGTTACAGAAGTGTTTGTTTATTGTGTAAACATTCCCTAGTTACAATAAATTTTGAAAATCTGTTTAAATATCTTATTTAAGTTCAAAGGAATGGAACACTAAACTGCAGCGTTTATATTGGTTCGCTGATGATGATAACTTAGCTATTGAAACACGTGTCCGATTAGTTCTTTCGTGCAGTTTTTGGTGTTTTTCGTTCGTTATCTTATTTAAGAAAATTATTTGGTCCAAATTCAAAAACTACAGTTCCTTCTTCAAATCATTGGTATTCTTGCGTTGATTTTGATAGATAACGCACGATATCGCTACTATGAAGGTACATGTATTTACAATAGCATAATTTACATAACAAAAATTACACTTCCCTAATGCCTGGTTTAGACGCAGCCAGTAAGTCCAGTAGAGTAATTTAGTCAAGTGAATCTCTGTTCACACAAGACAAGTAAGTTAGTAGAGTCAGTTAAATAATGACGAGTCGAAACAAATGTCTACATGCAGCTTTGTTGTTTAGTTGAGTGAATAGTTCAAGAGAACGACAAAGATTGTGTGTACATAAAATTTAATTATTATAATTGGGTGTCATTATTGTTATTCGAACTATGAGCAATAACAAACAATTGATTGCAAGGCGTGGTTCTGCAACTTCTTATTAATGAAATTGAAAGTATATGTTCTGAAGAACTCCAAAACCTAAACGTATTTGGGTAAGAAACTGGATAAGTAGAAGAAATGAGCTTGGAGGTTCCGCTTGTCTTTTAAAAGAATTGGCTATGGAAGATCCGAAAGAATATTTTCATGCACTCAGAATGTCGCAGAAATCATTTAATACATTACTGAGTAAAATTGAAGTAGTTATTCAAAGGAGTGATACTATAATGAGAAATGCTATTCCAGCGTCCACAAAATTACAAGCAGTTTTGTATTTTCTTGCAACGGGAAACAGTTTACGAAGCCTTCAGCATTTGTATAGAATCTCAAAAGCAAGTTTATCAGAAATGATACCACAAGTTTGCGATGCAATATATGATGCATTGAATGAGTACATTCAGGTAAGTAAACCACGTTTTTGAAAAAAAAACATGTCGTAATACATTTATTCATAACTTATTATAATTTATAATCGTACATTTCAATATCAAATGCAGAATTCAGTGCTTCAGATATAAGGTCTGTTGGTTGGGTAGTGTTATCGGTTCCCTGTTGACTATTCTCTTCACTATACTGAATGTCTTGGAAACTAGAGTTGGTGTTTGCTGGTGATAAAGAAGGGTACGTATGTGGAGTTGAATGGTGTGATGTGGTAGGAGAAGCTGAATATGGTCGATTTATTGGCTTGTTACCTTGATTTTCCTGTAAGGCTCGCACACGTAATTTGGTAATAAACGATTGGATATGTTCCTGCGCTTGCAATGCCAAATACAGAGGCATATTTTTAAGTTGAAGCGCTACATTTCGACCAAATGCGTCGAATTCGTTGTCTTCAATTGGTTTATTTAATGTTTCTGTGAGCCCTTTCAAATTCGTTACTATGTTTTTGATTTCCTCTACTCGTCGTTTTTGTCCAGATCTGACTATCATTTTTGGATTTGCTACAACTGGTACAGATGATTCTTCTGTAATATCATTAGAGTGACTCTCTTTCCGTCGCGTTTTCATCCTACAAAATAAATATAGCAATTCGATTATGATCATCCTATTTTGTAGCTGAATATAACAAATATTCGTATCTATTACAGGCTCCGAAAAATGAAGACGAGTGGAAAGAAATAGAAAAGGATTTCGAGAGAATTGGAATTTTCCGGGTGTTGTGGGGCCATTGATGGCAAGCATATTGTTATAAAGGCCCCTTGGATGCTGGAAGCTTGTACTACAACTACAAAGGAACCAACAGTATTGTGCTAATGGCAATTGTCGATTACAATTACTGTTTTAAATATATAGATGTGGGGTGTAACGGGAGAATATCGGATGGGGAGTTTTTCGAAATTGTTCGATGTATAGTAGACTACAAGATAATATTCTTCCAACTGGAACATTTATAATAGGCGATGATGCCTTTCCGTTGAAACCATACTTAATGAAGCCTTTTTCAGGAAAAAATTTAACAGTGGGACAGAAAATCTTTAATTATAGGTTGTCACGAGCGCGTAGAGTGGTGGAAAATGCGTTCGGTATCATGGCAAGTTAATTTAGAATATTTGAAAAACCGATACCATTTTGTCCTGATAAAGTAGATAAAATTGTAAAAGCATGTTGTGCGCTTCATAACTGGTTGAGATTAAATGAAGGTACTAATTATTTATCTAGTGGGTTTATTGATATGGAGGATCTAGATAATGGTGTGATTATTAACGGCAGTTGGAGAGAACTACAAATGACTGGAATGCGCCTCTTATCAAGAAATTCCGAAACCATTCTTCACTAGCTGCTAGAGAATTCCGTGAAAAATTTGTTGAATATTTTGAAGGTATAGGGGCCGTGCCATGGCAACTTACAATGATACATTAACGACTTGTAAAAAAATACAAAATGTAAAAATAATTGTTTAAATTATTCGAATAAACTCAAAAGTTACTTACCATATTTGTCACAGTTTTCTTGTACTGTCATTGACTGATTTTAGAGCATTATCTAAAATCTTGTACCATTCAATGATGGCTGATAGATTTCTGAAGTGCCAATTCTGACTTTTTCGAGACATTTATTTTGTTTTTTCTTGAGAATATGTCGATCTTATGTTTTTATTTTTTGAATCACTTCTTTCTGCTGAAAACCCGCAAGTGCCATTTGTTCTTGTAACTTCAAATACGCTGCTTGCCGCATTTGTCTGTTTTTGTATTGCCCATTCGTCACGTCCCATAGGCATTCGTGCCTAATATATTCTTCTACGAATTTATAAGTAGTGTCTTCTGACCACCGTGCCATTATTGCACAAGAATGAAAATCATATATATAATTCCAGTACGACACACAATTGCAAACGTTCGCTTCACTAAATACCACGCGGACTTGTCCAGACGGGTTTAGTCAGTGCACAAGTCGATGCAATATACAGTGGGGGAAGGCTACTTGACTGATAAAATAGAATAGAACTGTATTTAGTACACTCGACTAATTACTGGAAGACGCCAGTGCACTCTACCGTTGATATTGGTAAAGATAGTCAACCGCTTGTATTTCCTTGTATCACGGATGCAATTCACATATGCATGTTGGGTTGCGTTTTTGTTTACTTTTTCACCTGTACTGAAGCGCTAAGTTATAATGTGTACGATTCTTGAAATAGAATAGTTCAATTTATTCCACCGTTGTAAAAATGGCGCAACATACAATCCGTAAAATTTACTTTTGTCAATACAATGTTGCAACGTTTTCAAATATTTAGTAAACGTATTAACTAGTAATTAAAAGTGACGAATTTTTCATTTATGAATAATACCATTGATGATACATATCTTGGATTTTAATGACAATGTTTTTTTAAATAATTTACTAAAATACATGCGAAGCGTTATTTGTTAAAACAGTTTGGTTTGGTCGGTGTTAGATAAATAAGAAACAATTATTTTACAAATTATGCTTGCACTTTATTTTTTAACTTGCAAATAATAATGTTGACATTTGTTTGTCATTTAATAACTTCGTTAGGAATAAAGTAGAACATACTGGGAGAAATACCACTAGAGTTCAGAAACGCAAAATTATTGGTTTTTGTATCTACTTGTTTTTACGTGTTCAGTTGAAAATGATTTTAAATAAAAATTGGTTTTCAAATTTTTCAATTCAAAAGGCAACAAGTTACCGTGTTTTTAGGGAAAGTGGGTTCCACTAGACCTTCAAATTTAAATTCACTTGGTAATAAAACCTATTCCTATTACTTCTAAAAATAAAAGTACTAGATTTTAGCTTGAGGTGTGTTGTCTCCCGACGCGGTGCGGATAATACGTGTATAATACACTATTCTTTTCTGTGACGAAATAAATGACGATTTAATATTGAAAAATCATATTACAATAGAATTAGAAAATTATTGAGGGAAATTTGGTGTTAAAAATAGTACTCACTTTTTTCCCGAGGAAAAAAAATAATTTACGAAAAGTGACACTTTGTTATCTGTTAGTAGAGATAAAAAGTTAGGATTTTACTCTTTGAAACTGTATCAAAATATCATGGTTTCGAATTAAAATAGTTTAATTAAAGTAAAATAGCTCATTAATTATAAACATTGTTTCAAAAATTACAATTCCAACTGATCTAAAATAATAGTAATAATTTACAAACAATTTACACATAAATAATAACGTACCTAATACAATGCTATACATAAAACATATCCAAACATTTACACTTATTTATGCAGATAATATTCTTATTTTACGGTGTGGTTTTGTGACATCACTGTAATTATAGCATAAATTTGTAAGCGGTAGGCGATTTATAATACAATGATAATGCCAGTTGTTTTCTGAATCCTTCCATGGAGTTCGTGTTCGATGAAAACATTGCATATTAATAAATGTCTTCAAAGCCGGTTTTTTGTTTTTTAAAAGACCCGAAATTGTGCTGTTTATCATATCTTAAAATATAAGTACACCTAAAGTTGATATTGAAACAAATGTATTACGAGGAGTCTTCCGGATTATCGTTTATGAGTCACATTCCTTATCGGCTTAGTCAGAAATTTTACAATTGCATACTTTTAGCAACACCTTTAGTAAATGAGTAGGCTTGTTATAATATTGTTTAGATGCAAACAGTTGAGTACGTTAGATTGTAATATAAGAAAATTCAACATTCGTTCCAACATAAAAAGGGATAGCGTTTCTATGTTAAAAATTTTAATTTCAATGACCAAAATTTAGAAATTTACTTGCGTAAGCCTAATAGATTTTAAAACATTTTCAACGGATAAACGATGTTAATGTAATAAATATATGAGTATGGAATTTTCAAAAGTATTTAAAGAAATTGTTTTTTTGGGAGAACGTTTTTCAACGATTTCTTTACGAAATTAATACTTTTAAATCTGCAGGTTTTTTCATAATAATAAACTTTATTCACATGTGTATGTATACAATCTTTGTACATATATGTGTTTGTCATGATGGTATAACCATTGTTATAACCTTACGTAAGAAAGATACAAATAAATATTATTACATTGAACAATTAACAGACAATAGAAAAAAATATATAACAAAGGACACACATTTAATTAGTACGTCGACAAAAATCAATAAATTCTTGTATATTGTAGAACGCATGTTTTTGTTTGTTTGTCAACATTGACTCAATGCACCAATATTTCAATCAACGGCATGATGCATTGGCAACAATGTCGTGCCTTAGCATAAACTATCAGCAAAATTACAGTTTTCTATTTCACATTTATCGGCAATACTGTTCTGTAAATTCTACAATACAATTGACGTATTTTCTTAGCACAAAGCGATACTACCGACCTCTGATGTTTAGAACAAATTTCGGGGTCGCATAATCCCGTAAGGTTGACTATCTTTACCAATATTTCAATCAACGACTCTACTAAAAGAAATGCGTTTACACTGGTTAAGTACTAAATTACTCGACCACTCGACTAAATTACTGGCTACGTCTAAACCAAGCTTAACGTTCGTTAGCTGGATACAATACTTATGGATGCCGGACGCTTTTTATGAGAACAAAAAGGGATAGAATCCATCCCATCCTTGAAGAAGAAATATTTAATTTGATATGTGCCACAGATATTGCTTTCTACCTCAACAGGCAACCAACATTGCACTTATACAGTACTTTCTACTGTCAATTTATTTTGTGTAACGTTAATATACTTTTTTCTGTTATTTTAAGCGTTGATACAAGTTCTTATACTATCAATTAACAATACATAATTAATGCAAATTCTCTTTTTTTTTTAATTTATTTTATGTATTGAGTGCGTCCTTTATAATGAAATATGAAAAATGTACAAATTGTATAATAAATATAAAAACCTACTATTATTTTTAAATTTTGTTTGTTCAATTTAATTTGTAGTTACTCGTGCTATCGTATCACAAAAAATTCAATATTTAAATTTAAAAAAAGAATGAAGAAAAGATTTCTGGCATTATGCTAGCTAAAAATTCTTCACTCTTGTGCATTTATAATTTTTGATTAAGTACTATAAGTTTTGTTATTTAGAATTCCTTGTTTATGAATAAAAGTTGTCTTATGTTTTAAAAATGAAATATATTTTTCATTTTTATTCTTGATAAAATCATATACCTACTTGTTATCTGAAAGAATTACAAAAACAAACATCACGATCTACCATTTAGATTTATTCTTGTTTCATCATCTTAATTTGAATTATACTTGTAAGTTATTTATTATGAAAACAAGTAATTTTGACTACAACATTGTTCCGCTACAAAACCATGTAAAATTTACCAACCATGTTCTGCATTACCGACTGGATTGAACATGGCCGCCAGCGTAACTATTCTTTGTACTCTTGTTCTGCATTACCGACTGAGTTTAACATGGCGGCCAGCGGATAAGCGCAACTATTCCCTGTGACAAATATATATATATTTAATATTTATTTCAACTTTGGATAAATGGTTGTAAAAATATATTATAGATTTAAATTCACTACATGTATAAGATAAAAAAAATATACATTTAAAAAAATGTATTTAAAACTAAAAATTTAATTTGTGTATACATCTGTAAAATTACATTAACACGCAAGTTAAAAAAAATTATACATCCATAAAACAAAAATTGCACAAAAGAAACAACTAAAACTAAAAAAAAGAGGTAATTACTCTAACACTTTTAATAAGTCCTGCATCTCACTAATGTTTTGTTACTAATTTTTATTTTTGGTGAGAGTTTTCATCTCCACTTTTATTATCTCCGAATCACTGTGTTTCCTGTTTGTGTTGTCTTGCAAACTGCTCCGAAATGTTGCCTTTATTTTCACTACTTCTTCATCCACTTCCTCATCTTCGTCATCAGTGGAACTGCACTGGTAGTAATTTCGCTCTAATAACTTCCAACTTTTTCCAATGGATTTCACTTGACCAATTTTTTTGTTGGAAATTAGCGCCTGTAAAATCACAAGAGATAATTATTAACCTGTTAGAGAATAAATAAATAAACAAAAATAAATTGATTGCAAGTAGAACGGGTTCAAAGATGTTTAATCAAAAATTAACTTACTTGTACATTAAAATCCTGCGCATGTTTTGGAGTAGCAATTACATCCAAATCTATCGTCTCTATTGCCACTGGTAACGGCATTAAGGGTGGTGGCATTTGGGTCTTAGGCATTTCTTGGGGCTGTAAGAGAAACGTAGACAATTAAATACACCAATCACACAAAACTAAGAAACTATACTACTTTTAAGAAAACAGCTACTTACTAATGTCAATGCAGAATTATCAGGTTCACTGACATTTGAGATGGTTTCGAAAATCTAAAGTTGTATAAACTTGAATAATAATGTAGAAATATTGTTACAAGTACTTACTGGATCATAAATTGAAATTGGTATTTCATCGCTGTGAGCTGATTTTTGGTTTTGTTCTTCTTGTCTAAATATCCGTATAAAGAAATACAAAACACAAATTACCCCATTTTGAAAAAATAAACTTGCGCCGCAATAAATATGTTTGAGGGATACTTACCGGTACTTCAACATTACTTAATATTACTACCTTTGGTTGCACTTTTTTTAGCGATAAACGCGACATCTTGCAAAAGAATACTTTGTTGAATTAAAACTAACAACTGATTGTAAAATTTATGCACAACGTTTAAATGTAATAAAGTTGATGAATCAAGTAAAATGCCCTACTCTGTAACATAGGAAAAAAAAGAAACGTAGACAAAAAGAGAAAAGGAAAATGAAACTTAGCATTTTTGATTTCCACTTAAATGAACTCAAAAAGAATCTAACATCGGAATCACAACGTCGTTAATTAGATGACTTCGCAGTTTATTGAAATTGGAAGCAGTATATCCTGTGAGAAATGTTGCGACACTTTCCTACGTAAAATGCATTAAATCTTTTATAATTAAAACGCATCGGTCTGCAAGGTACAGTTTTCCCAAAAACAAATGTACGAGGGTGCAGTAGAAAAGACTCAATACATTGATACTTTTATTTCTCTTAATAACAATAAATATTGCAAGTGTTTATTTACAAATATTTATGTATTTGATTTCTGTAGAACTAACGTTAACAATGATAGTGTACTTTCATAATCATTTAAATTAGAAGAAGGCCATCTTGCACTATCTGGACCGCTAATCCAACCCAGCGGTTGTTGGGGCGTTTTCTTTCCTTTGGAAATATTTTCGTTTAACCATGTCCAGACGTTAGCATGTTTTGAGTTTTGGAAGGATTAAACTTATAAAAAATATTTTTGAAACTATTACTTTAACTATGACCTTAAGAATTTGAGAATCAGCTACATATGCTGATTGGCATACTAATTCATCAATCCAAGTCTGAATATTAGTAAATTTTTTTATTAAATTTTGTACTGGATATTCTAAGTAAAACATTGTAATAGGATTATACCCCGACACTAATTTCATTATATACAATTTGTGTTAAGCTTTACGTTCTAAACTACATTCTTTTAAAATTTGATCAAGTTTAATAATATTTAAGGTTTCATGATTACGTTTTTTACAGATATCAACAATTGTCTGAACATAATCTTCCAATATTCTTCTTTTGTCTATCAAACAACACAGTTCATTTACACCAAAAAGTCCACCACGAGTAGTTATAAATGAAGTTATTCCTTCAGTGATAACAAAGTCTTCTTTATTTACCAATAAACTGAAGGCTTCTTTTGCGCTGTCGGTGTTATAGGACATAATCGATTTTTTTAAATGGTTTTCGTAAATATCTTGAATTTGCTCTTGGATTTCCATTTCAATTTGTAGTGACGTATCCATTGTTCTTGTTTTATTAGAAAACGTAACAATGTCACTTAATTCCTAATGAATGAAACAAATAGTATCCTAAAAAAAATTACTATTCTTCTTCTTTATAAATCATTTACCCCACTAAAAGTTATTTACTATGTTCATAACCCCACGACTTTGTATCAGTACTATTTTCAAGCATGCGTTTGTCATCATAAGGGTTAAGAACAACTGCTTTGTTTCATTGAATACACATCATGTTTTTTAGATTTGATCAACCTTTGAGTCTTTTCAATAATGTTTCTATTGAATAAGCAATCCTTATAATCTTCAAATGTAATCGCATTAATAGAAGACCAAGTGGACCTTTAGATTTTTAAATAATTTTGTTTGAATTTGATCATCAATGATATAACCCTACAAACTCTAACATTATTTTTCCATTATTCTCGTCTTTCATTATACCGGGAATTTTTTTGTTTTAATTTAATTTGATATATATTTTGAGGATCATAATCGGAAGTATCAAATCTATTACTGTCTCTCTTAATGTATTCATATATATCATCAACTTTAAAATGATAAATTAAGCTGTCTGTGTCGGTATAAAGTAATTTAACATTCGGTCCAAATGTATTCATAACATAATCATAGTGAAACTCATATAAAAACGTTTTTCATAAGTCTAATATATGCTAAATCCGACGTAAATGTGCTTATTCATATATATTTCCAATTTATTCATTTCTATAATAGTTATATCTTCATCAAATACAACTGAACTGTGAAAATTTGGTTGGAAATAAGTGAACGCGCTCCCCATCGTTCATCCCATTTTGTCACTAACCGAATGTCTTTATGTTTTCTAACGTTTTCCATGCATTTTCCATATATAGCGTTAATCATTAATTTATAGAAATATTTTTCAAAGTCGTTTTTTGATTGTTGACGTAGTTCAGTATTTAAATCAATGTACTGTTTCAACCAAGGTGACTGTTCAAATTTTAGTACTTTATGAACTATTTTCATTTGCAATCCCAGTCTCAAATACATTTTCAAATTTCTGTAATGAATTATGTAGTTGTTTTTTGGAAACAATGTTAATAATAACTTTTTAAGTTTAGATTTTGAACCAGGTGGAATTAAATGCTCCGCCGCTAATGGTAAATCGCTATGCAATTCATGTGTTGTGGGTAGTCTAAGTCACATTCGATAATGTATCCAACATTAAAATCGTCTGGACATCTCGTGTAAAGATTGACAGGTATGAGTAGTATAAACTAAGAAAAATGCCAACAGTTAACTGTAACGGCATGTGTGTGTTAAAGTGCAAAGCGCTATCTAAGCAATAGCTTTAATGCTTGTAACACACGTCAATGTTTACACGAGATGTCGCAAGACACATATTTTACTTATGTTCATTGCTCCACGAGAGCTAAAAAGACCAACCGCCGTCTTGTACAGTCGTATACCGCACTTAAGTATACACCTCTGATGAGCTCACAATAAGAGCGAAATGCTGCATCAGGTGTTCTTTTGTTGCGTGTGTACTTCTGTACAAGTTATCTTAACTTTATCGGCAACGTGTTTACAAGCATTAAAGCTATTGCTTAAATAGCGCTTTGCACTTTAACACACACATGCCGTTACAGTTAACTGTTGGCATTTTTCTTATTAAATATGTACTATCCTCATTTGGGTCATATCTGGTTTTCATATATTTATTGTTTGCTTTTGCATAGCGATTTGAACATTGAGAAACGCCGCCTCTAATTCCTCTTTCAATAAAAAGAATGTCAATGTCAGTGATAAGTTCTAAGGAAATTTTTATTGTTTTTAACATGGCGTCAAATGTTAAACCCGGAGCCGTAAAATAATGAAGAGGGTCTAGGGAGTTTTTAAACAAGTTTCCTGAAACGCTTCGAAAACATCTGTCAGAAGTAAGACGTCTGTTTTTAAGTACAAATCTGAGTATTCACCGATTGTCTGAACATTGAAAGTGTTCCATACGTTTACAGCATGACAATAATCTTCATCTGAAATGTGTTGATCATGTAATTGACTATAAAATTTATCTTTTGATGGCAAGTTTTTTTCGTTAAGTTTTTTGCCAGGAGTCGATATAATCGTAGGGAAAATTCCTTTTTCTGTTAATTAAATTAAATTCTTCAATATTATTACAGTTGGATGCAGTTATTAATTTTTTTTGTTATTTAAATTGTTTGATAGCTTATCTAAGCTTTGAGATATAAAACGGAAGGAATCTATAAACCTGAGAGAAATATTTGTTCCTGAAACTTGTTTTGTAAAAGATATATATTTTTCTTTATTTATGGGCAACAATTTAATCGTTGCTTCAAAAGATGAAGACAATTCTTTTACAATAAAATGTGCGTCATATCCGCTTAAGTTATGAAAGACGACAGGTATGACATGATTGTCTTTGTAATTCAAATTGCAACCCTGATGAGCCACGCCACTGTAAAGGCCCGTTTGATGGTGATGGTCGTGTACACGAATTTCATTATCTAAAAAAAAATTGGTTTTTGAAAAATGGGCGGGGGTTGGTATAAAAAAAAGTTGGGGGTGGGGAAAAAGAGAGGAGAATTAGTGGTTATAGTTGTTTATAATTATTAAAAAAAAAAGAAATAAATTTTTTTTATTAATTAAACAACAAAATAATTTATTCCCCCCGTAGAGAGGAGGGAAAAGATGAAAGATGGTTGTGGAAAAATTAAAATAAAATTTAAGAAAAAGGGGAAGGAGGATGTGTAGGGGAGGAGGTTGGGGTTAGTTTTGAATCATTTAATTCCAAAAAAATTTATAAAAAAAAATAAAAAAGAAGAAAAGATGGAGGGAGGAAGTTTCTTGTTAGGAAAAATTATTAAAAAAAAAAAAATTTTTGTTTTCTTTTGGTAATTTTATTCTACAGTAAGGTCAAGTCGGTTAAGTGCGTAAGTCGGGTAACTGCGTAAGTGGGCTATAGTTTTTTTATTTCTATATGTATCAACCTATGAAACTGGTAGAAACCTTACCTAACCATGTTTGCCTACTCCTCAAGAGATGGCGCTGATAAGCAGGATATAAATTGAACAGGGTACTACTTTTTATCCACTTGTAAAATAAATAGATGATGCAAATTTGTAGTGTTATGTTCTATTTATGATCATCTGCAGTTGTCTATGGGTTAAGGTAAGTTTGAATATGAACTCTTGTATAGCTTTAATTAAAGTAGTTAACCACCTATATATTTTTCTGATTCCACTTTACATTTAGAAAAAATAAAGCCTTACGCACTTAACCTACAAAAATGCAAGGGCGGGAAAGTGCGTGAGTCTTTATCTGATCTAGTACGCACTTTCCCGACAATACAAATTTATTAATTTATTTCATTACAGAGCACAATGCCTTCAAAGTATGTACGAAAAACTAATAAAGGTGAAAACTACACTAAGGAAACATTGCAAACAGCCGTAGAAGAAGTGAGGTCCGGAGTTTATAATCCATATAGAGCTAGTCGAGTGTATAATATTCCTTTGACTACCATAATTGATCACGTCAAAGGACGTCGAGGAAGAAAATCTTCTTCTTTTGGTAGATCGACAGCTCTGCAGTTAGAAGATGAACAAAAACTTGTGAGTGGACTCTCTTATATGGAAAAATACGGGTACGGTTTATCAAGAAAAGAGGTGTTAGAGTTAGTAGGAACATACGTAAAAGCCAAAGGACTAAAACGCCTTTTAAAGATGGTGTTCCCTCCAAAGATTGGTTTATTTCGTTTAAAAAAGACATAATCTATCCTTAAAAAGCACAAAGTGTTGAATATGCACGTAAAAAGCTTGCGACCCCTTCACTATTGCAAGTTATTTTAATATCCTAAAAACTACAATTGATGAGTTAAATTTGACAAATAAGCCACATCTTATTTGGAATTTAGACGAGACAAGTTTCTGCAGAGATCCCTCCAAAACGAAGGTGTTAGGTCTAAAAGGGACTTCTGCAACGCGTACAACAAGTTCTTCTGGAAAAGAGAATATAACTGTGCTCCTAGCATGTAATGCTGCGGGACGTAAAGCTCCACCATTGATTATATTTAAGGGGAAGAATATATGGGACCAGTTTATGGCTCCAGAAAACACAGGGTTCCCTGGAACAACATACGCTGCAACAAGCAATGGATGGATGGAGACTTCTGTATTTGAAAATTATTTTAAGAACAGCTTTCTAAAAACAGTAGGACTAGAAAGGCCGGTGCTGCTCATATATGATGGTCATGCGACACATATCGGGCTTACATTGATAGAAATGGCGAGGAGTGAAAACATAGTAATTTTGAAACTTCCTCCACACTCCAGTCACCTACTACAACCACTCGATTTGTGCGTTATGAAGTCTTTAAAGGTTCGTTGGGATGCTAAGCTAACGACATGGCAAAGACATCACATAGGCGTCAAACTGCCAAAGAAAGAATTTTCAAAAATGATTGGAGAAATATGGGCTGAAACAAATGAAGATGTTATAAAAAATGGATTCAAAAAAGGTGGGATAGTTCCGTTTAATCACATGGTAATTCCTGAAGAAAGATATGAACCCACTGTCCTGCAGCGATGGAAACACCACAATTCTGTTCACAGCAATGATGAAAGTAGACCAGGGTGTTCATCTACCCCTAATAGAATAACTGATGATCATGCCACCGACTCAAATCATCTACAACACACGGGCACTGAGAGAATCTCTTCTGCTACTCAATTAGATGCAGACTCAAGCATTGCAGATATTAGCTTCGAAAATTTACTTCTTGCTACTATGAAAACTCACAATTCTCATGAGAAGGTAAAGAAAAGACGTGTTTGTCAAGGTGCTGAGGTTATCACTACAGACGATGCCTTACAGAGGCTGAAGGTCAATGAAATGAAGAGAGTCAAACCACGTACAGTCAACGAAAAGAAAAAATCAAAATTATTCCTAAAATAGACAGTTCGGAGGATGAAGAAAATGCCGAAAACTTCAGTCTGCACTCGTCCTCGGATGAAGGTTCATTATCTGCACTTTTAAGAGAAGAGGTAGAAGAACAGCAAGAAATAGAACAAGAATTTAGACCTGTGGCTGAAAGGCAAGTAGGAGACTGGGCAATAGTTAAATTCGCCACAAAAAAGACAATAAAATATTTTGTCGGAAATCTTCTGTCATTTAATGATGATGGAGAATCTGTTTTTCGTTTTGTGAAGAAAGCATCAGAGAGTGGAGGCGTAACAACATTTACTTACCCACTTCAAGACGACATTGCTGATGTTATTGATGATGACATAGTCTCTATCTTGCCAAAACCAATCATTGGACGTAGAGGAGAAGTAATTTTTTCAGTAGGATTTTCATTTTATAACATACAGTAGTGATTTTGCTTTAATTTTGTAATGATGTCTTTTGTTTTTTTAAGAATGAAATTTTGTTTACCATGTAACTTTTTATAGAATAAAAATTTTTATTTTCTACAAAGTCCATTTAATCCGCAGGATATAGAGTTTTACGCACTTACCTTACTGTGGGTACTGCACGTTTCTGTATGAAATTACAGAATGGTTACGCACTTACCCTCCATTGAAGGGAAAGTGCGTAGCTGTGACTTAATTTAAAAAATATGTACATAAAAAAAATATGATCAGTTCTAACAAGACATTAAATGGTATGCTATAACCGGAAAGGTCACACAATTAATATATAAAAGGCGCGATTGTTTATTTTAGAATTTATAGAATAATATTAACTGCAAAGTCAAACTTTAAAAAAGTAGTACGCACTTCCCCTAGTTCACCTTAATAAAAATTCATCATCTAATACGTTTTTGTTATTTTTTTTTTTTTTTTTAAAAAAAATTTTAAAAATTATTTTTTTAACATTTTTTAATTAGTTTGAAAAGCAAAAATTTGTTATTTTCTATTCTGAAAAGAATGACAACTTAATTAGTTATTTTTTTTTTTTTTGTTTATAAAAGTTTTTTTTTTTTTTTTTTTATTAGATTTTTTAATTATTTAAGATGTTCAAATTTTCGTATATCTTTTATTGTGATAGGAAATTGAATACCGTCATAATTTAACACATCACTGAAATGAGGATAGGAGGACATTCTATTAGAAGTCTTGTTGACTGGGAATAAAGCCGAAACTAGGGCCCAAAGGAAACAATTACTATCATTATTTTGAACATTAATTATAGCATGCTTATTTTTAATAAAATTTGGGACGGGCATGTATGTTGAGTAACCTACTTTTAAAGGGTCATATCTGTTAATGTTAACTTTTAAACCTAAAATTTCTAATAAAGCCCACCCAGAATCTTTTTCAGAAAACTCTTATAATTTTGTCATGAGTTTATCTATGACGTTGTCATGATGCCATTTTTTCAAATTAGTGGAACAATCTATTGGATAATTTTTAGTAGCAAAAGTTTTTAAATCTATATCTCCATTATTAGGTTTTATAAAATTAGCTGATAAAATTACGTTTACTTTAATCATAGAATCTGTTAAGCTTTTTTTAATTTTAATTGAAAAACATTTAAATGATTTATTAAAAAAAACTAAAGGATCCTTAATATCAACGCTTGATATCATACCAGTTCTTATTCTGTTATTGAAGCATGACTCGACGTCTTCCCACTTAACGTTGCATTTTTTCGTTTTAGTGTTGCCGTTGATAGCAGACCCGTTCCAGATTTTATTAGAAAACTTTTTCCTAAGCTGTTTAATTTTAAATCTGTATTGTATGAGGCATGCTAAACTAACTTTTAGAGATAAAGCTGATTCAAACACATTTTCTGTATAGATCTCATTTTTTAATTGCTCTGCGAACTATTCGTATAGTGCGATTGATGTAAATTTGTATATTATCAATTTCTTCCAATTTTCTTATTTTACCTATATAAAGACGTAATGCACTTATTGAACGTTTACACAAACTTGTCACACACCCCATTTAGCTGACATTTTAAAATTAACTTGATACCCTAGTAGTTGTTGGTACTTATATATTCACAACATAGTTGTAATTTAACACGCAAAGTGAAATTGTATACGAAAAAATATGTAGGACAATCACCTAAAAGGAGGTTGATGATCCTGTTCAATGACCTAGATGGAGGTGAATCACAGTGAACTTGATATCACAGATATTAAATATGAGAAGAGGAAGTGTAATATAACACTAGAAGAGTAGAAGCGTAACAGGATACCAAAATGAAAATTATTACTTCCGGTGGAAAATTTTTAGATTCCGTTGAACGTTTCAAAAATGCTGACTGATTTAAAATCCCCACCTATAATTTTACAATGAAAATAGTGGGGTTAAAAGGAGAGACTGATCATATATATTTGATACAACCTAGGAGATTATTATTCATATTTGATAACAAGTACTGAAAATGAACTCATCTAAACACGAATTACCAGAAGGTAGAAACAATTTAAAATTGATAGATTAATATTAATTCTTTGGTCTTAATTACAGGCATGGTTCAGTGCAAAATAAATCCATTCCACATCATGCTACGGCACAGGTCATCAAGGCATATGTGGAAGTGCCACCCAGAAGAGACCAAGAAGAAAAACGAAGAAACTTTTCGTAGGCAAATGGAAGAATGGGAGCAACAAGAAAAACAGCGACCGCCTCCCATTCAACCCGTGGTCTCTTACTGTGGTGAACTTCCACAGCCTTTCGAGAACTGGGACGATGCACCCTGTTCGACTTATGTGCCGCAGCCGAGAGGAATTATTAAAAATAAGAATGAATTGTTATATAATAAACAATAAAGAAAACAAATTAAAAAAATTTACATTGTTTTATTTTTTTCTATTTATAAAACCAGTACCTTTTCATTTTCTATTAAGAAAACGAATTAAAACAAAATACACCAAGATATGAGCTCTGAGTATATCTTTAACAATAGTTCACCACTGTAAACCAGAAAGAAGCAGTAAAAAAATAGAAAATGTTAAAAATGTGAACTGTGATCACATCGGATGCATCAATCTAGTAAATGTGTCTCTAAAAAAGTTATAATTTAAGTCTGAAAAATTTTTAGTATGTCAATACTTCTTAATTTTTTGTGGCATATGTGCATAGTATATTGAGTATTTGTCCTTTATCAATTTGTTAAATTTTCCTTCATGTTAAACCAAAAAAAAATCTCAAATTGAAAGTGTAACTGATATCAAATTTAAATTCTTAAAGTGTCATATTTAACGTCCGGTTTCAAATTACATTTGTGTTGTGTCAATTTTCATTTCCGGTTTCATATTTCATTTTAGAGGTGTCAAATTTCTTTTTTTGAGGTGTCAAATTTCACTTACGGTGTCAGGTTTCACTTTTTGAGGGTAAACGGTATCATTTAGAAACACTTTAATATTACTTCAATCACAATGACCGAAATGGCTACAATTTTTGCTTATTTGATTTTTTCTATCAGTTTGAAACGCAATAATTAAACATTGAGGTTTTTTCTACGGTAGTTTTAATAGCCCAAGTTTGCTTCCGAGTCTGCGGTAATTGTGGATACTCGTGTAACTCTCGACTTCTAAACGGAATATACAATTCTCTTGCATTCTTAACGATGTCAAGCAATTTTAGCTGTTCTTTGATGGCGACCGATATGTGAGGCATTCGCCAAGCTATTTTATGTAGGTGAACCTTTACTTTTTGTTAAATCGTTTAGTATTAAATCATTATTATCAGTATTGCTTCGAAGTAATACTAATTCTTGTCTCGAATTTATTAACACCTTTTTAAAATCGTCGCACAATCCCAACACTAATCTAAGCGGTACAACAATATCGAAACATCCACTCGCTTCATCAATTAATGTAGAACCATCTTTTGGAAACCAACCTCCATTTTGTAACGCCTTGCTTTATTCATTATTATACGTAACGTATCCTTTTAGAACAGATGTAATTCCTGGATTTCTAACACGATCGACAACGTTTCCAGCTATTTCTAGACGAATTTCATCGAATAAGAAGAAAATAACTTGGAGCTGTTATCCTGGCCAGCAAAAAGCCCAGATTTTCACATTATCGAAAATGTTTGGGCTCGAATACTTGCTGTTATCCGACAACAAGGGCCAAATTTTATACCAGTAAACCGTAATGCACTAATTGCAGCCATTGATACCGCATGGGAAACGATTAATATTAATTATATTGATACCTTGATAGCGTCAATGAGCAGACGCCTCCAAGAATGTATCAATAATAATGGAGGTCACACCCATTATTGATTTCTTATATTTATTTATATAGTAATACCTTTATTTAAAAAAAGTTTTCATTTAATTTTAAACTATAACTTGGTATCTTAATTATAATTATGTAATAAATTCTTGTAAAAAACTAAATATATACGTTGACAATAAGAATTGCCTTAGTTTTTATTTTCACTTTTATATTAACTACAGAAAAAATGAAACGTCATAAAATATACATTTTGTAAGGACTAAATATTATGAATAGAGTTTAATGATTTTTTTAATAACTTACAATAATTAGTAGGTTAGATTTATTTAAAAATAAGTAATAATCAGTCAACCCAAATAACCATGTTTAGTTTTTGATTTAATTTAAAAGTTATTGCTTGTAGACGTTTTTAAATCAAAATTATTTCTAATTTTATTTTGTAAACATTTCCTAAACAAAATTTTGATTCGATAATTAATCGAGCTATGGTGTTTAATTAGCGATACCTTCAAATATATTCTTTAAAGAAAAAATTAAGTAAGCAACGTAAATTACCTATTTTCTAAAACGTGCTTAGTGTAATGATTCATTCTACAGTCCTTCTATAAGATAACCCCTGCTGAGACTACCTGCTGTTAGAATTGTAAATGATACCCTTAAGCCCGCTTCACAATGTGCAAACTTTTGTTTACAGAAATTGTGGTGTCCAAGTTTTAAATTTCATGAGTGTACATGTTAGAAGTTAGTTCACTTTCTGGAAAATGAACGTGGGACACTTGTAGGGAGTTGTATATTCTTGTCGACTCCATAGTTGATAGTTTAGGATTACAGTATAAACGAACCCATTCTTGAAAGCGCTGCCTGTCTTTTTCGGGATTTGGGAATCGATGTCTTGTAGACTTAATATCCTTGCATCCCATAACAGCTCAAGCATGATAACCGTACCGAATCATACTAAACAACACAAACTCATCTCTGACTACCAACCACAAAGTCAATAAAAAAAAATCGAAAGCACATCTAAATAAATGTGCGCGTACTAATTTGATGGTTTCAGTTGTGTCTATTCCAGTCCGCACACTGTGACTGAAGTGAGTATATTTTTCACCCTCTTAATCCCTACCTCATTTCCCTTCCTTTTACAGTGCATGGCGAGCTAAATTTGAATTTAAATTCTCTAACAGCTTTAAGAAACCCCTTTATTAGAAGATGGTGTTAGAAGAACAAACATATCAAAATTTCTTTCTTCATTTTTATAGCCAAGGTAGGTATCAGAAATCAATAGAACTGGTACTCACGGCTCTATGTCACAAACAGCAGTTAGTAGATGCATTCAATAAATTAATAACATAATTGTGACACATTTCTCGGGTCGATACATCTAGTTTTGAAGTCACAAATGTTAAAAATGGATTTTTAAAAAAGTTTAATTTCCCTGGGGTTGTGGGTGATATAAAAGGCACTCATGTTGCAATAATTTCTCCATTATTTGGTAGAATACCTCCAAGAGTCGTTTTTTATAAAAATAGAAACAAATACTATAGTATAAACTGGCAGTTAATTTGTGATTCAAATGTAAAAATATTGGCATTATGGATTATTATGTGAATGTTAAAGTAACGTGTTTCAGGAACTAAAAAATCGCTATAGAAGTGCAGAAAGGAGTTCTCAGTAAATTAATGATTCAGATTATCATTTATAACCTTTCTTGTTAATGCAAGTTTTAATTGCACCAGAAGGTACAATGGAGGATCGATACACATACCAAAACGTTATGTCGAGCAATGCATTGAAGGACATGCTGTAGATCATCCTAAAAGGTGGCAATGCTGATGTTTATGAGTATGCTTTTGAGAAAGATGTAAATAATGAAATAAATAATGTGAATATTATAATGCTTAAATTATTTAGAAATAATTTAATTTTAAACAATTTTCAGTAAATATTTTTTTAATGAATTACTTCCATATTCGTAAAAACACCTATACCGCTAACTTTCTATTTTCTCAATGAGCGGAAACCGTAGCCAACAAAGTGAGAGGTTTGTCTATACCGTAATGTTTTTAAGTCTTAATACGCTGGCGCACCATTACTTGGGTGCGTTTATGAAACACTACCCGAGGAGAGTTCGAGTTGGGTTAATATGGCGTGGAGTGGTTTACGAGTCGACGTATGCCATGAACGCACCCGAGTAAAAACTCGATGCCACACAACACACACCTGTCATTTATCGACATTTAGAGGTTAAGAGTTGAAAAAAAATGAATAATAATAACCGAAATAAGATTAAAAAGTAATAGCAATGAACGTAATTTGCTAAAAATTTTTAATTCACCAAGAGGTTAGTACAATAATTATAATACCTATAATAAAGATAAATTTGATATAAGTTAATGGGTTTTTAGTCAGAGGATGAGGAAAGTGACGTGGTCAACAATGGTTTGCTATTAGTATTGAAGAAAGGAGATAAACCCATTCGTATTACTTTATATGTGGAAAATGTTGTTGCCCATTATAATTCCACCGAATTTCAAAGTCACTGCAGAATGACTTACAAAACATCTTTTGTCGATAATGAATCCTATTTTAGGAAGACATACTTCTGGTCCTCCAAACGTTTCACCTGAAAAACAAATGCTTGCAGTAATTTGGCTTTTAGCCACACCTGATTCATATAGGTAGATACATTATTTAATACAAAAGTATCATCTATAATTAATGCATATTTCAGTATAATGTAATGAACCTTATTCATTTTTAGGTCTATTGGGGAAAGATTTGACTTGGCCAAGTCTCTCTATCTGTATGCTTTGTCAGAATAATTAAAGGTCTATGTCGAATTGCACCAAATTTGATAAAATGGCCTCAAGAAAATGAGATTGGGGAAATAGAACGTAAATTTTGAAACTTATGCAGACTCCCACATGCTATAGGAGCCATAGATGGAACTTACATTGCTATTAAAGCTCCAAAAGTAAATCCCGACTCCTATATAAACAGAAAGTGTTTTTATGGAATGACACTGCAAGCCGTTTGTGATCCATGTTTACAATTTACAGATTGCTTTGTGGGCTATCCCAGTTCAGTTAGTGATAATCGCATTTTCAGAAATTCCCATATTTATGAAGATATTCAAAATCACACACAAAGATTTTTTCCAAATAATGGCTATATTTTAGGAGATAAAGCATATCCTGTACTACCGTGGCTCATGTCACCTTACATCAACAGAGGAACTAACTGCAAGACAGATGTATTATAATTCGTCAGTATCTACAGGAAGACAAGTCATTGAAAGAGCATTTTCATTACTGAAAGGACGGTTTCGAAGATTGAAATACTTTGATATGAATCGGACTGTTTTAATTCCTGAAACCATTCTAGCTGCATGTGTATTGCACAACATTTACCTGTTACACAATGATGACTTAATTGAACAATATATAAATGAAGGTCGAGAATTTAATAATGATTATCAAAACGCTGATAATGCAGCTATGGAGCCACATGGCCGACATATTAGGGATTCTCTAGTAGATTTCCTATGGAATAATCGTTAACAGTAAAAAGTTATAGTTATAAGAAGATGTAAGATTAGGCAATAGTGGATTTTGTTAATAAATATCTAATAAATGAAAGAATTTCTCAATAAACATTTCATTTTCATAGTAAAATAAAAAAATAAAATAATCCATTACAGTAATAATAATAAAATAAACGAACTTTTCACTACCCACTAAGAAAAATTCAAATCAACAAATTTTTACAATTTTTCGATTAACTTATCCATTTTCTGGGCAAATACTTGTATGGCTTCCCTTTGAATCTCCATCAGCTGCTCATGGCGAACTCGTTTGCTCTGTTCTTTCTCTTTTTCAGTATTTTGTATTTGTTCTAAAAATTTGTCAGCTTTATATTTCCTCTTCTTTATTTTATCTTGCACGCTATCCTTACTTTTGATTGAACCTGATGTGTCATCTTCTAATGCATCTTCTATTCCTTTGCTCTCTGTGCCTGTCTCTCTTCTAGAAGATGAAGCTATGGCAATTGGATTGACGTTTGGTTTTTTCCCAAAGATTTCTTCAAACTGACTGAAATACTCAAAAAATTCATTTAAAAACAAAATTGTTTCAAATCTTGTATCTGGGGGACTATTTCGGAGCATCATTGGAGGTTAATATTATTGTTTTTTTATATTTTGTTTAATATTTTTTAGTCTAGTTCCTAATATGTAGTTTCATTTTTGAGGGCCGTTTTAGGTTTTACCTGTGGCTCTAGTTTGTAACCTTTAAATAAATAAATACTAGTAACCAATTCAATATCTACTTTTTTATTGTGCAACAATGACAATAATCAAAACCAAAGCCAACTTTACGTAGATACGGCATAAATTCTATAAAAGTGTTTTCAAACATGTACTTGCTATTTTAAAATCACATTTTTTGTAATCAAATCTGACAACGCTGTATTTCGTACAGTTGCAGGAAACTGCCATTTAGTACTCTTTTTTGTACAAAGAAAGTTCGTAGCCCCTATACCAGAGGGCCAAAGCTCAACTCGGGTTACTAAATCTATTTCATTTCTTAACATTTGGGTTCAACTTCTTCCTCTACTACTTATTCAATGCTATTAGGTAAAGTTCGGCTTTAAGCTATTACCGAAAGAAATTGAAAATACAATCAGGTTTTGAAAGCACACGTACCGAGTCTCGTCTACTAACTACGAGTTATAAGTGAATTATTCATACACAGCGTCTATAACGTCATGACGATCGAAAAGATCTTTTTGGCCTCTAGCACTGTAAAACATTTAAGACAGGTGTCTATAAATAACAGGTAGCTTGGTGTTTACACACAATATGGTAGCTAATTAGGTAAAATCATCAAAAACACTGGACGATTAGGGTGATTTAGAAACAAACTTTGGGTACTATAATTAAGCCCGTGTAATAAACTACTTGTTACCTATAATTATTCTGCTTAAAATAAATCGTTATGTTTTATTTTAGCAAAAAGTAAATGCGTATAAGTACTTTGGGATCTATTTTGTACATTTTGAACCGAAACACAAATGACGTTTAACCTTTTGTTACAATGGTCATTCCACAACTATATATAAAAACATTAATGGAATTATTTTAGTTTACGGAGTAAAATGTGTATAACAGAGAAATGTGAGAAAGCATGTGACTCTCCATAGTACATTTAAGGTGTAATGACGGGTAATTTTATGGAATTAAATCAGGTAAGGCAAACAAAATAACTAACCTCAATTTTAAATTATTTATTTGTAGATATCCTGACTGACTTTCTAACATCCCTAAAAGCCATTCCTGCTTAATGCTTGCGTTTCCATGTAACCATTCATTAAAAGAATATACTTGAACCATGTAGAATTTATTCATAATTATCAAAATTTACAATAAAAATAATTTTTGCATGTTATTACTTATTTTCTCTCTCCACTGTACAATTGTTGTAAATGTTTACGTTTATTGTACAATGTTCTAAATTTGAAAATAAACCAAGAATCAGCTGTTCTGACTGAATATTTGTATTTAGAGGATTAGTAACATTAACTTGTATTGCAGGTCTTTTAGAAGTTGATGGTACTTCGGTGATCATTTCTGAAACTTCCCTTTTTCTTTTAAGGATTCTTCCACATAAGACTCGGCCACACTGCTACTTTTCCAACCGCCGTGTCTTTTCAACGATAGCAAATCACCACCTTGATTTACTAATAAGGTGGCCGAACTTCTGCGGAAACAATGGCCTGTAAATTCTTTAGGGTTTTCTAAATGTAAAAACTCTGCAATCTTTGAGGGAATTGAACCTATAGTATTAATGCCTACAGGTGAGCCCCAACATTTTCCTTTTCATAACGCAGAAATAAACGATCATTGATTTTAGTTATTTTCATTCGTAGTGCCAAATACTTTTAACGATCTTAACCCATTCTATATTTGATATAACAAAGAACGACTAACATTTGTTTTCGTTTTAGGAATCTGAATAAGCAGGATATCATCCTTGAATTCAATGTCACTAATAACCATTTTAAATAATTCGTCCCTTCTACAAGCTCCAGATAATCCAATTATTAAAACAACCTGAAGATAAGTATGTAACTGTAATCTTGGTGCAAATGACAATTTTTTTTGCAGAATATAGGAAAATGTAAGTACTTACTTTCATTAATAAGAAATTATCATCTTGGGCTTGGGTGATAAAGGAAGAGATATGATCTGCCTCCAAAACTTTACTTTTCTTTGGTTTATGAAGTGCGGCCTTTCTTTTTCAAGAAAGATATCAGTCTCGCATATTTTGAAATGTCTAAATTATCGTAAAGAGAAATAATCATGATCGTAGCATCGAATAGATAGCCCATAACGATTTGGTTTTTTTCCACTAATTGTGTAAAATACGCAAGAAGAACATTTTCAGAGTAGACTTTTGCTTTATTTACGTTACACCAATTTTTGAAGACATTATACTGAGCTTCATACCGTACTTTTGATTTTTTTGGTAGTAATTGTTTAGTAGCCCCATCTGCTAATTGCTTTATTTCAGGGGTGTTGAGGTAAAACTAACATCACTATCGCTCATTTTGGCTATCACAAAACAGAGTCACATAATTAAAAGCCCTCAAATTATGTTTAATTTGAATATGGGGATCAAAGCACACTATGTTTAAGCAAATTCAACAATCAATTATTTTTTTAAATTTAGACTTTAAAATTTGTCGGCCAAAAAGCTTTATACACAATCTCATGTGTTAAGTTCTTCTACAACGCTCCAACTAATAAGACACTCGCCCTTCGGGCTCGTGTCTTAAACAAAGTTGTCGCGCTTTAAATTTGAACTTACCGCATTCGAATGTAAATAGCTATTTCTATCGCATTTACAGTAACGTATTCGTTACCACGCTTTTAAATAGAAGGTTAGGATGGTAATTAGGAGCGCAATACGGTCACGTATGACATATCATCAAACATAAGCGTCTATGCAATCTTATTTACTAGATTAACTTATCTGTATTACGACGAACAGGAAGTAGTTCTACGGCAGCTGATTCGTGAGAAGAACGTTGAGAGAAAACCAGGAAAATTGAAGTCGGCGAGGGATATTCGCACACAAACAGTTAGCTCTATGCCCAATTCCTGGACGAGATGGAGGCGTGTTGGTCAGCTATATCCTCACACCTGAGGAGGGTGAAGGTGATGATACGACCAGCGTCCACGGTGGGTTATCTCTTTATGTTTGTAGCGAGCCCTAACCGGCGGGTTCAATAGTGAAAGAATTTTCCCTTTTCTTGTCGGGAAAGTAATTTTCTAACGCATCTAAAATTGATTATAACGGATTCTTACTCTTTAGTCAAGCCACGCCGATCGAGAAACGGTTACAACAGAGAAAATGTCAAAATTTCGAAAACCCCATAATGCATTTCGTTATCGTAATCACGAATTTGGTTTTGGTCGCATTCCACCACGACGCGCTAAAGTACCGTCTACACCCGGAAGAAGGAATTTCGTCAATCAACAAAATAATATTGTAACAAGTTCCACATTAAGATCATGGAGATGTTGAGTTATATCGATGAGAAACCCAAAATCACACATCCAATTTTTATCATCGAATTGAGCCAAGGTATTTCCCTTCATATCAACAAACATTTGTATTTCGCTTTTTAAGTTATATACTCGCACTTCTACTAAGCCAACGTATTTCGGTATTGAACATCACGTCACTATATTCAGTTTCCAAATCCTTCAGAAATTCTTTAAATTCACTGTGATTTAATACCCGCAACTTAAAATAATAACCAATTTTATTATAGGTACCATGACAATTGGCAAACTCAAACTTTTCGCACACAAATTTTCCTGGTGAATTACGCAATGATTAATGATTATTTGCTGGGTTGTCAGACTTTTAATGTCTTTAAATAACCTTCCTGAGACTCCTACCTCCATGCTGGACATTGCTCGTGCTCCATCTATTGATATGCCAATAATTTTTTGCAATGAAATTGAAAAATTTTCTAATACAGACTTTAGGTCATAGTAAAGATCTTCACCGGTCGTAGTTCCTTTCATTGGAATCAGTGAACACAATTCTTCGGTAATATTAAATTGGGAGTCAATTCCTCGTATAAATACAGGGTGTGTCTCGACGATAACAAGTTAGACGAATAATGAGAACGAAAAAACCGTTTCACCTGAAAACTTGTAGCTTGATACAAATGGACATGGTTTACTTATTGAAAATATTTTCATAGTGGTGTCACTTCCGGTTATACCGGAAATTGATACCAACTTTGTTATTTTAAATACAATGCCACAATTTTTATTTTATTTTTGGTTTCCGTATAAAATTTTACATCTTCTATTACCAGGTTTGGCCTACTTATCTCTTACAATTATTAATAAAAAAAATAATTGCAGGCGTTAGCAACGAAAATTTGAAAATATTAAAATTTCATGAAACATAAAAGGCAGATAAACGAAACTTATACAACGGTTAGACATGGTATTGGACTATGTTTTCAGTATTAGACATATTTCAAATTTATTTCTAAGGGGAGGTCCGGGAATAACGGTAGTTAAGAAGATTAAAATTGCCAAGGAGTCAATTTTTCTTTTGTAAACACTTTTTGCTTCAATGAAATCTTCCTCAGATAGATCCGGGTTTTCACATTTTACACCGTAACTCTTTTTGTCTTTTTCTAACTGTTGGAAATGTTTCTTTTTTGCTTTTCTTTTTTGTGTACTAGTGATGGTTTCATAACGCTTGCATAATTGTCCTGGACACCTTTTCGTTAGTGCCCTTTTGGTAATACATAAAGGAGTTTTTGTATTATAAGATAATACCGCTGCCGCACATCGGCCTTGATACGAACGCCGTTCCTTCAACAAATTTTGCAATAATTGCATTAAACATTTCAACACTATTGTTTTCAACGTCGCATATTAAACTTTCGCCATGTTGTAAGAGTACGTTTTTAAAATCATTTAATTTTTGAAATAACGGAGTTAATTTTATGTCTTGCATTAATGTGTCGTTCCTTGCAAAAGTAGTCAAGCTCTGTACATTCTTTATGCTCTCCAGTACATGAGAGTTTCCTATATCTCTTCAAAAGACGTACTTTTTCTTCGACAGGGTATTCTTGATTTTTCTAAAAGCTATTGCTTTACTAACAGCCCAGCGAAATCTTAGTAGATTTTGCTGTAGTTTTTTTTGCAAAAGGATCGGGCCACTTCAACTGTCTTTTGAGAGTTCGAAATTTTTCTGATATAATTTTTTAAGAGGTGGTTTTTACACTCGATTTTGTTTACCTTAACATTCTGATATGGATGCGCGTTTAAAATTTGAGAATTAACATTACTGTCTCCATCAGCAATCAATCGGTTATAAATCAGACCATACATTTCGAGACTCTTCACAAATCCTTCCGTGATAATTTGTGCTTCCATGCTTGAGGCGAATTTTTGCCAATTTTTATAACATTTATGCTCGTTAGGGTCTGCTTGTTTTGATTGAGCAATTGGACAGATTATGCAAAATCTGTTTTTCACTCCTAAGAAGAGGATTGCCACTTTACAGTTTATTTATGAATAAAATTATTAAATAACCCACCTCAGAAAAATTTTGTTTTTGTACCAAACGTGTCGAGTTATCATTTTCCGTACGGTGACAATCCGTAGTGACTACCTAAAAAATGAGAATATTAAAACTTTTACTATGCCTATGTACGCAATTGAATGACTTCCCGATGAACTATTGTCTATTTTAACATGTTTGAAGTATTGAAAAGGTATTCTCTTCTTTCTTTTACTACTCAAGAACCAACATCGTTTTTTACTACGTCTTTCTTAAAACAAACAATTTAACTACGATTACTGAATACGTTTCTCTACCTACGACTGCACGAGCTAGATAACGCTCCGGCTGTAGGCAGAAACCAGGTAGAAATAGCATTCCGTTATTCTAGTTTGTGCAAATATAACTTCTGCCTCATGAACTGCTTTTTCCAATTGTAATATATAGGTGTCTTTTCTACTTTCCACTATATTACGTAAGATGCAGCACAAAGCTACAATTTCAGGCATGAAGGTAAAATGAACATCAAGGCGTCTTAAAAGACACCTCCAGTATGGAACGCCGTTTTACTATTTAACTACACAAAGATGTTTACTAATGAAAAAATATTAAATAGTAAAACGGCGTGCCGGTAAAGGCTGCCAAACTAATATTTATTTTACATATTTATAACATAACTATTTTCTAAGCACTTACTCAAAAGCGTTGTTAAAATTACATATATGTATCATTTCAAATTGCATCAAAGTTTAGAATCGTAGTAAATTTATAGCAATGCTTTAATAATAATTTAGATTTAAATTTATAATAAATTGAATGAATCCTTTAAATTTCAATTAAAATTTGGACCAATACTTACTTCAAAATTTAAGATTTAATTCAACGTAATAATTACTACAATGTTCAAATGAATAAAATATAAATAAAATAAGTTCCCTTATTTCAAAATAATGGTGTATTGTGTAATTCGTTAAAATATATTTTGTTATTAATTACTTATGTTTCGATTTGGTAATGTAAAATAAATCGTGAATTAAATATTATTTTAATACAACTACACTAAATATACTGTTTATGGTTATCTGATATATTTTTGTTTGAAATAATTTAAACTTATTGATCCACACTATATTTTTTGCAGTAGTATCTATATAAAATTTGTAAAAATGATTAATAAATACAGAGTGCATTATAACTTGCATAATAAAAATAATGCATTGCAAAAAATGAGTATTGTAAAAAATGAGTATTGTAATAAATGAGTATTGTAAAAATGAGCATTGCAAAAATAATTCTTTGAAAAATTAAGCATTGTAAAATTGGCCAATCTGTTTGTAACTAAATACATATCCCTAGTTTTGTGGCTGGTGATAGAGGCCTTGGACACAGTATACAATAACATTCAGTAGGGACAGCATGCGTCGGCACCTTTGAAGTATAAAGGACAAGTTTTTATATATTTGGTACGACTTCGTTGAAAATGATATAGATGGCGGTGTGCTAAAACACTGTTGTGACACTGTCAAATTGTTTACATGTTAACAAGATAGATAAGGTCAACACTGTATATTTTTTAAACACAAACACAAATGTCCTGAATCTTAAGCATGCTGCCAAATAATTGTCTTTCGTCTTTTACATTCACCCTTGTCATTTGTTAAGTTTTTGTTCACAAATTTTTAGGCGTAAAATAACCGCATTCTACTATATAATTTCAATAAGTACGTATATGGAAAATGTTCACAAGGATGAATATTATTATTATAGTCTATTTTAAGTGTATTATGAATTTACCTTGGGGTATCCTTTGGAAATCTAAATAAGCTAGCACCAACAGTTCTGCAATATTTTACGGCGCAAATAAGGGCATTCAATCACATTTACTCATATTTGGTGTTTGTTAATAAAATTGTTTCTGTACATTTTCACTATCTACTTTGTGATTTTTTAAGGGAAAAGAGAACAGTTCATATTCATATTTAGCAGTAGATGTTAAAACTTAAAATCCGATACTAGTAATACGTCTGAGTATTTAATTTAATCGGCACCTTTGTTTTACTTAGCAATAAAACCAGGTAAAAGCAAGCAAAACGAATAGATTTCTAGCAATATTTATGTGAAATAACTTTAAACAACATTGAATTTTAGAATACAATTTCACAATACGTTTTACAAATAAAAACCTCATTCGAACTTTACTAGCGGAAAACGTTGGAAGTCCTACCAACTGGTTGTCATGCGCGAGATAAATTTTGTCATCAAGGACATGACAGCTGTCCCTACTGAATGTTATGTATACTGTGCCTTGGATAAAGGTAATAAAAATTGAGGTTAGGTTAATGTAATTTGTTAACAGAATTTAAAATATTGGTTTTATTGTCATTAGCAGTCATTCATCTATACATAGTTCAATGTTGTCAGTAATGGGTACAAATTTAAATAATGTTCTCTCCATTATTAATCGAAGAATATCAGAATGTATAAGACTTATCGAAAATGATGAATTATTAAATGCTGTTAGTATTATAAATGATGGTAAAAGTAACTTAATGCGGCTGAGGTCTGTTATCAGTAGTGAAACGTTCCAAACTCTAAATGATTGCTTCAATCAACTTAATGAGATGTGTGAGTGACTCATTATTCACAATTATTGCTTATTATAGCTGTGGTTCAATAACAAACTTATATTTTGTAGGACCAGGCAGACCAAAAGTTGATATTACGAAGGAACAACTGGAACTGTTGTTGCAAGAAAATTATACTGCCAAACAGATGGCACATCATTTCTGTTGTTCTGTTCAATTGATTTATAAAAGTGTTATTCCTATGGTATTAAATTTAGAGACAAATATTTCCAAGGTGGCGATACAATTCTCGAAGAAGCTATATCGAATCTGCACAATGAATTTCCGAATAGTGGAAGTGAAGTAAGATTTTATTTGTTAATGTATCAAATTATCTATCTTTAACTTTTCTATTTATCTATAGATGATATCTGCTTACCTAAGAGCCAGTGGAAAAACAGTTCAGAGGAGGAAAGTACGCAGAATATTATCTAATATTGATCCCGTTGGAACTGCCTTAAGATGGAGCTCTACAGTGAATCGACGAACATATAGAGTTCCTACACCAAATTCACTTTGGCATATGGATGCTCATTTAAAACTAATTCGGTAAGTCAATAAATAATTAGTACACATTCTATCGATTGATTCGGATTAATTTTAAGGCTTTTATGGTATTAAATATCAAAATATTATAACAAAAGGACACGAAAAATATTATATATTTTATTATTTAAGTTTATGTTTGCCTTGTCTAAGGTGTGAAGCATGTAGCCATGCTTTGTTTTATATATTCTATTATCAACGCATGTAAATTCATCATTTCTAAAGTCTGAGTGTTTGTTGGGCATGATTTGAATTTGAACTACAATTTATAAAACGGAAGAAATGTGTTAGGAAAATGAGCTTCCAACTATTATTTATCAATTAATTAAGTTCTCAATTTTTACCACTTTATGGTACTAAAGTATAATTCTTTTTTTTTTCAGATGGGGTTTCGCGATTCATGGTTGCATCGATGGACACTCCCGATTGATTGTATACTTGAAATGTGCTACATCAATGACGGCGAGCTGTGTTATACCATTTTTGCGTCCGCTGTCGTAAAATATGGGCTTCCGTCGAGAGTAAGGTCTGATTTCGGGTATGAAAATCTATTTGTGGCTATGTTGATGAACGTAATACGTGGGTTAGACAGAGCAAGTCATATAGCTGGACGTTCTGTCCACAATCAAAGGATAGAGCGACTTTGGGTGGATGTTTTCAAAGAAGTTGTAGATTTTTTCACAAAGAATTTTATGAGTTAGAACAATTAGACCTATTACATCTTGGAGATAGCAAATGCATGTTCACTTTACAGAAAGTGTATTTAAAATTTATTAATGCAAGATTGCAATTCTTCACTGAAGCATGGAATTGTCACAAGATTAGAACTGAAAGGAACAAAACACCTCGACAAATTTGGATATCAGGAATGTTGAATAATATCCATTCAACGCATACAGGATCAAACGAAATTTTTAATGAACAAGAGGATCTATACTCCAGAATAGTAAACGCATTTGGAGTGGAGAATGGAGAGATTCCGATCTTATCTCAAAATGAGGAAGCTTCTAATCTTACCATAGAAATCAATTTAACTGCTCATCAGATAACCGATATAACCGAGATCCTGGATGATAATTCTTTAAGTTATAGATCGAAGTATATACAAATAAAAACCTATTTAGATGATAATGTGTGAATATTTTAAATTTATATTTATTTTCTTTTAAATAAAAAATTGAACTACATTTAAAAATATTGAAATAACAAAATAAAACCAGAATAATATTATCTGTTAGTACCAATGAAAAATTAAAAGTAACACGCAATTTTTTTAAGTAGTTACGCAGTGGCTTCATTTCCATATGTCTTACAAATAAGTGTATTGGAAGGAATTTGCGGTTTCCAAAATTGCATTAAGTTCAGTCCTTAATTCTTGATATGTACTGTAGGTTGTAGCCAATTCCAAAACATTTGAGCAAGTAGGAGCTACAGGATAACCTGAACTCTTAAAACTTATGGTAATGCTTTCTGGCATATTTGATGTTCCAGTTACAAACAGTAACCATTTTCCTAATTTTTCAGACGTCATATTCTTTAAATAAGTTTTTAAAAGTACACAATCCGTGATTGTAAATTGTTTATTATTTCTGGCGAAGTTTTCAATATGTTTACAACCTTGCTTGTAGTTGCAGCTTGTTTATCAAATAAAAGATTTACCTGCGAAGTTGTCAGATGATCAAAAAAAGGAGCAAAATAATGGTATTCCATCTTTCATTCGTTTGAGAAAAACGTAACTTTCTTTGTATAGCGTATGTTCGGCTATAATGGTTATTTGGTCATCAATTTCGGATTGTTTTGGATTTTCTAATAATCCATATGTTGAAAATAGATCTTGAAGTAAACTTAGTTCAAGTTCATTCATTTTGTCAAAAGATGTTCTGGCTTTAATTAAGAGATGCTGTTCAGAAGCTGTTAAGAAATGATGAAAATCTTCTAACAGAATTGCTGAAGGTATTTCACTGTCTAATGATCCCAGTTTTAAATAGATGCTCTTGCACAACTGAATAGGAATTGAATTAGTTAAAATAATGTTATGAGCGAGAATTCTTCCAATAATTAAAAATTTTGCATCCCATCCTTTTCTTATTTTTGACAATGGTAGGTAAGGCACTGAACGTCCTTCACCTCGGAAAAAATCGCCTAAACATTGCTTCCAAAATTCTGTAAACAGTTCCTTAGTCAAACCACCATAATCTAGTCCTAATTCGTCCCGAAAAGTTACTTTTTTTTTTTTTGAACAAGTGTTTCATCTTTATATAAATCCAACAATTCCTCCAGTACATTTTCTTGTTTAACTTCAAGGCTGATAACATCTTCAACATTTTCAGGTAGACTTGGGAACTCGATATCCTCAAACAGCGCGATGTCATTTACATTCCCGTATGTATTTTCTACTTCCAAAATGTTATTAAAGTTATCATTATCTGAATCTGAAATAATTTGGTTTAAAGAGAACTTAACTTTGTTATAATTTTTTTTTGTGTATTTGCAACATGCAAATTATTGAAAAAATTATAGTAAGCTATTACACTAATTTTAGTACAATTTGGATTACTGACCAGCTTGTTCTGGGAAGGATTCAGAACCATTTCTATCTCTATTTAAATATAATTCATCGTGAACATCTTCCTCCAAGTTTTCATCTGTGGTTGAAGAATTACCAATCACGTTATCTGCAATAAACATAACTTAAATCAATGAATTCCTTCGGATACTAATAAATAATTTTATGAATTCAAATTAGGTACCTGGTTGTCGAAGGGATAATGCTCTTTGTAGATTTCGTCTACCATTTGTTCTAGGTTGAGGTAGAAAGTTATCAAGTTCATTGTCTGAGCTGAAATATGTTTCTGCTAGCTCATTATTATTTCTTTGACTGCTTACCTAAAATATACAAATTATTCAAAGCATTCTTGATATTGGTATTTTAAATAGTGTTGGCAATGAAAACCGGTTTTAAAAGATTTAAACAAAAACTAAAACCCTATTAATTGGCGAAATCATTTTAAGAAACTGGTTAACCGGTTTTCATTGCCAGCACTAATTTTAATCATATGTAGTAACTTACATTTATCATCGTTGTGGTACTGTAATCAATTACGACATCCCTATTTGGTAATATGACAATTGTTCCTCTTGGAATTAAATTTATCAATTCTTCCAATGTATTTGGCGAAAACATTTGAAGTTTTTCTCTTTATTGCATTTAGCAAAACGAAAACCAACTGCTTCTAAATCAACTGCATTGTAAGCTTCACAAACATGTCTCTGAAGCCGAGCAATTGACCATGTAAGTTTAAATTCTACAGATTTTTGCCTGCAACAGAATTTGTAGTAAACAAAATTTTTAATCACAAAATAAGTCATAACTTATTAGTGAATAATAACAATGAATACATCCATGAACTTAGCAGCAAAATTGCCAGTATGCAACTTTCCTAACTAGTATAAGAAAAATACATCTAATGATAATTAATTTTCAACATATGACAAGAAAAATTAAAACGACAAATATTTTTGCTGCGGTATCCTATTGCATAATGGTGGATAAATTATGTCGTCAATGTTGCAGGGCAAGTAGATATAAGGGTGTTAAATACAAGTAGTATGGCATTAACGTAAGTGCAGGTAATCAGAAGACCTGCAATTTATAATACATGCATTTTTTCTCATCCAGTTTGTAAAGTTGCATGTTAAGAGATGTGCTGCTGAGTTCATATACACTGATCAACATTTATTTTAATAAGTTACTCTAATAAAGAAACTTACCTAATCCATGTAGTTGAAGGTCAGCGCATTCTGCAGCTGCAGGATAAAAATCAGCATTAGCTCTTCGTAATAAAAATACATCCCTTTTTTTTGTATGGGATCGTGGTCTACCCCTTGGGCTACTGACCCTACCCAATTCAAATGAAGGTCGAAAGTTGTTCCTCGTTGCCTGCATAATTTGGGCCCCTCTATCGCGTTCTTGCCGTACAGCAGTCCTAGCTGCATTAGCAATAGTTGATAAAGCATAGTTATTCCTATCCGTCATCTGAAAAAAACATGTTAAATTACCTATTCATCTATAGTTCACTGCTTTTTACAACCTCCATTAACGTTAATATAACAATTACTTACCTTTTTATAGTGCCCTAACCTCAATTAACATTTAAATACTTTCCCCCACCTCAATCACAACTAGTTACTAATCTAGGGATTTTATTATTGCGTCACAGGTTAGCCAATTTTGCAATACTTAATTATTACAATACACAATTTTTACAATACACAATTTTTGCAATACACAATTTTTACAATACACAATTTTTACAATACACAATTTTCGCAATATGGATTTTTGCAATACACAATTTTAGAACAAAATAATTTTAGCCCTATTTTCATTGCAATTAAAAATTGGCATAATTTAGCAACGATTAAAATTAATTTTAACAGTAGTATAAATGCTTTGCAACAAATCTAAAATCGAAATACATAATAATGAAAGTGGATCTATGTTACGTGTAAAATCAAGATTGAAAGTATTTTAAATAAGCTTTTATTCTTGCTGAAATGTTATTCAGGATTGTTTTTAAGTAAAATCAGACATCTTATTCTTTAGTGTTAAAAGATTTCGTTTTTAATTGAAAGAAAAATCAAATTATACTTGTGTCGTACAGTTTTACTTACCTACAGTTTTATTGCAATATTTATCTAGAATACATTTTTGTCAAAATTTCAATATCAAATTAAATGTACTTATAAAAATTAGTAAATAATTCATTTGAAATGCAAGTATTTTAACAATGTTTAAATATTACGATAAGTGTAAAATGTGGCAAAAATTAAATTCTTAAAACATGAATATTTTATATTTTTCCTTTGAATACTTATTGTAAATAGTAAAACGGCGTTCCATACTCCAGCGTGTTTTTAATCGCCCAAAAGCAATCTCAACTGACACTCTTCCAGAATATAAATAAACAATGAACGATTCTTCTTCGGGGGATAGTCTTGAATCTACCATGTGTTATAAAACCATATCTCTTTTAGAATTCAGCATTATTAGGTGAGTTGTTGATATATATAAGTACCTACCAGATATTGTCTTGTTGTTTATTTATTAATTTATATAACGAATCAATAAAAACTCTTCATTTTAGGTGATAATGGATATACCAACAGACCGTATTTATTAGTCCCCAATAACATAATTCTATAGCAGAAGCACAACAATTATACAACGAATCACATTATAAGAACACGCAACTGTATAGAGCGATGGTTCATAGGTTGGAAACACTGATTTCCAAGTTTTGCGTATGGAATTAGACATAAACATGTATTTCAAGCAACATTATTATACCTACAGCAATAATGCACAATGTTTTAACTGAAAATAATGAGTTAAATTAATATTAATAGCATCTTAAAGTTATCTTCCCGTGTTAACTTAAAGTCACTTTGCGTTTTTAATACAAGTATAAAATATGGAAGGTGATCAGTACCTTACCCATAGTCAACAAGAAAGACATGTTGTTTTCAAGAATCACCATTTTCATTTCCGGACCTGGTCATTAAGACCCTCCCGAAAAATTAGGAAAAAATATACAACACAATTTCACAAAACACAATCACATACTAATATAGGGCACACAACAATATTCTGCAAATTGGTGTTGAGTAAGGACAAATCAGATTTCTTGTCTAATCTTTGTTTCAGGAATAGGGTCGAAATTTTACTTTTACAGGAAACAGACTGTGGAGATGAGACAAGTATACTCAATAAAGGTATAGTAAAGGGTTTTCAATTAGTAGAATTTATTGAGAGCCCGATTCATGGAATAGCAACATACGTCAAAGAAAGTATTCACTGCGAAAATATACAAAAAGTATAATTTCTGAAATTTTCGTTATAACTACTAAAATAGGAGATTTACACATAGTAAATATTTACAAACCTCCTCCAATACCTTGGCCAGAAACTTTTAATGTCGTTTTTCCTTATCCATGTGTATATGTTGGTGACTTTAATTGTCACAACACATTATGGGGCTACAAAGACAACGATATCAATAGAATAACGTTACAAACATGGATGGAATTTCAAAACATATACATTTAGTATACGATACAAAAAACAACAAAACATTTTACTCCGGTCGATGGCAAAACGATTACAGCCAGGACCTGTGTTTAGTATCAATGGATCGTGACATGGTTCCATTGCAATCAACACGTATGGTATTAAATGATTTTCCAAGAAGTCAACATAGACCTTCGCTAATACAAATTGGACTTCAAATTCCGTTTGTAGAATCTTTAGGAAAACTAAGATGGAATTTTCAAAAAGCTAATTGGATACACTATAGAACATCTCTCGATTCTATTCTTAGATGGATACCACCGGTTTCTGATAATTATTTTAGGTTCGTAGGTGCTGTTAATAGGCAGCAAAAAAAATCCATTCCACGTGGTTTTCGACAGGAATATGTCCCATGTTGGTCAACTGAAACAAACAAATTGTACAAATCATATCTAGAAAATCCAAATAAAGGAAATGGGAATGCTGTACTGTCATCTCTAAATAATGGAAGAAAAGAGAAATGGAAAATATGGATTTCGTACATTCAAGTCGTAAAAGCTGGGCACTTTTAAATAAATTAGGTTTTACAAATCAATCTTCTAAAACAAATACAAAAATTTTTCCAAATTCTATTGCTTCTCGGTTGGTTGATGTTTCAAACTCAGTAAAAGTGGAGAAACAAAGATGAAAAAGTGTCTACAAAAGAAAAAAAAATCTACACCTATCTCAGAAGATATATCCAGACCTTTTACTGTAGAAGAGCTAAAACATGCATTAAAAAGACCAAATCAAAGAAAGCTGCTAGGTTTGATGGAATATGTCCAGAATTTCTGAAAAATTTGGGAAATTACTCTTTAAAGTTACCAACAGATTTAAAGAAATGTAAAGTCGTGGCAATTTTAAGAAAAATAAATCTCCTACAGACCCAACTTCTTATCGTCCAATACCTTTGTTAAGTGTAATTTATAAGGTTTTGGAAAGATTGATTTTTCAAAGTATGGTTCCATTAATAGAAGAGAAATTACCAATTGAACAAGCAGGATTTCGATCCGTTAGAAGTTATTGTGATGAAGTATTGGCATTAACAACACATATTGAAGCTGGATTTCAGAAGAAACTTAAAACTAGAGTTGTCTTTTTAGATTTAACTGCTGCATACTATACCGTGTGGAAAGAAGGTTTACTAAATTGTTTAACGTTATTCCTTGTTCCAAAATTATTTCTTGTATTGAAAATATGTTGTCTAATCGGAATTTAGAGTTTTTGTTGGAGATAAAAGCAGTAAATTTAGATTTTTAAATATCCACAGGGATCGGTTCTTGCACCTATTCTTTTTAATGTATATATTTCTGATCTTCTTTCTTTACAATGTCGAAAATTCGTTTACGCCGATGATATGACAATTTCATTTCAACATTCGAATTTTATCGAAATTGAAAATAAATTATCTGATGATTTGCGTATTATGAAAAATTATTTCAAAAATGGCGATTATGCCCCAATCTTAAAAGACAGAGGTTTCTTATTTTCATTTAAGTAATAGAGAAAAAGTAGAAAACTTAATGTTATCTTTAATAATACAAAGTTAAACCATAATTTTAACCCAGTTTATCTGGGAGTAACTTTAGATATGTTTTTAATTTACAAAGATCATTTAAAAAAGTCAAACAAAAATGAAAACAAGAAATAATGTCATTCAAAAATTAGCTGGAACAACTTGGGGAGCAGATGCAAAGACACTTCGTACAGCTGCATTGGCATTAGTTTATTCTACAGCAGAATATTGTGCTCCTGTCTGGTTGAATAGTTATCATACAAAAAATAGATGCCCAGTTGAATTGCACTATGCGTATAATTAGTGGAACCATTAAATCTACTCCTCTCGATTGGCTTCCTGTTCTTTGTAATATTACTCCATCGAACATTCGACGAAAAACTGCGTTAAAACGAGAATGGGATAAATGCCAACTTAACAAAAACTTACCAATTTGGAATGACATTGACAACCCTCCTGCCAAAAGACTTAAATCTCGAAGTCCTATATGGTTGCAAGACTACTTAAGTACGGCTTTTTCTGAAGTTGAAGAGTGGAAAAAATTATGGTCTGGAGTTGATGTTTTCAATAAACATCTCATTGATGATCCAACAATAGAAGTCCCGGGCTTTGATCAAAAAAGAAAAATTTGGTCAAAAGTAAATCGCATAAGAACAGACCATTCAAATGCAACTCTATGTTGTTTAAATGGGGTGCGATTTCTAATCCAAATTGTGACTGTGGAAACGAACCGGAGACCGTTACACATATTGTAGAGGATTGTCAATTAACGAAGTTTAAAGGAGGGTTTCCAAACATTCATAATTTAACGGATGAAGCTATATTATGACTTACGAATCTGAAGGACATCTGAAGTTCAGCAATATTTTGTATTCTTGTCCTGATTATCTGTTTTTCCATTATTTTGTTTTGCTATTTCTTTAACCTACTATTTTTTCGTCATTGTCGTGACTGGCGCTTGGACCGGTCCATTATAATTATGTCGTCGTGCAATGGCTGTGCTGTTATATTTTATGTTCTTATTTACCTTATATAATGTTTACACTTACATATAAATACTAAGGTGGGTAAGGGTTGTCATGTTTAGGTTTTAGTGGTTTTCCTAAACCTTGAAGCAAATGCTTTGCCAAGCCGAACCAATCCACTATAGCACACGGTTTCGTCGCCACATTATACAGGTTTATACTGATCTTCTGGGGCACCATAGATAACACTTACATCACAATACAATATGTAAAATGTACCATACGAACAAATAAATAAATTGAGGTATATACCTATACACAAATCTGTATAAAGTAGAATATGAAAATTACTCATATGAACAACTAGAGCAACTTGCAATGACGATTTAAGAAAAAAATACTGTGGAGCAGTGCATAGCAATAACAAAGAACATCGTTCTAGAGAATGATTTAATCAACGAAGTGGTAGAATTACACCATCAAATTTTAAACGAGCATGCAAAACGTCATTATCAAAACCATCGTTGTCATTAATAAAAAATATTTGCTTATCCGCTGCATCATAATTTTTATATAAAAGCAACAAATTGGGGCAATGAAAGTAAAATAATTAAAGACTATACAATTATCAAAGTTTAAGTCATGAAAATTTCAAAGTAGAAAAAAGTGGTTAGATTATTAATTTTGAATTTCCAGCATTTAATGCTTCACCATATGGAATTTGTTCCTGTGATTGTTGTGGTTCAGTCACTGTTGAAGTGAAGTGTCGGTGTTCATGCCTGGTAGAAATGTATGAAACTCCAACTTTAAAGAAAAATCATGCATACTACTAACAGGTTCTATAAAAGTGGTGGCCACAAATTTATTAAAGCTGAGCAAACTACCACCACTTTATTAATAATTGGTTCAGATTCTCCACTTGACACCAAACTTATTGTTACAGTGTCACTTATAATTCTGTATTTTTGTTGAATTGTCCCAATAATTCTTTCTACATGAATTCGTACATGAGCAAGTGATCGTGTTGCTTCTATTCCTGCAGGATGTAATTGTAATTTACCTTTTGAAAATGCTGGAGTTCTAACCGTTGCCTGAAGAAGTTGCATATATTCGCTAATCAAAAATCGTCTGTCGGCCAAAATTATGTCTCCTGAACTCAAATGATTTAAAAATTTTGAATTCTCAACAATGAATTTATCAGATGCTTGACCACTCCAAGCTTTACAAATAAAATAAATCTGGCGTAATACCTATTAAAAATTTTAGTGTATGATGATGCTTATAATTCGACCAACATTGAGTAGCAGTTAATAAATTTGATGGTTTCTCGATAATCACCTCGAAGCAGTCAATTATAACACTTGTTTCTTCTTGAAACGTTTCAATAAAACTATTACGTATACTTGTTTGTACCACCCCTCTTTCTGGTCAAATAATTAAAGGTAGGACTTATACCAAATCTGTACACAATATCTTTGAAATCGAGGTTTAGCTTTACAAACGTCAATACTATTTGCTCAACAGCACTTACATTGGTATTACAATGAATTTCATCACAACAATTATTGACCAGCTAGCTCAGAATCTCATACCGTGGCCTTGGGTCGAGGCAACTATGTAATAAAATACATTTATCAAACAAAAGGCAAGTTAATAAGAGTTATTTACAAAATTCATAAATTGCAGTTTTTGACAGTTGTATACATAAATACGTAAAACAAGTAAATTAAGTGAATATTAAGTATATGTCGTGTTAAACAAAACTCCAAATTAAATAAGAAGTCTTAAAAAAATCTGTGACGCACCCTGTGCATTGATAAACTAATAATAAAAAACAAAACAACGGTATCATAACCTCAAATAAATCATATAAATGAGTGTGACCCATAAATCAAAATTGTTCCAGTTGTATTAACGTAAGTTATCGTTTTTGAATATTTTGGGGCCCTTGTAGTCGCTTTAAATCGTGTGCAGATCCTGGCAATGTCCGTAAAACCACAAGTCGTGTAAAGTTCCTTCAGCCCCGGGTCAGTGAGAAAGAGGTGGAAAGAAATATATTTGCACCACCTTCAACAGCATTTCACTCATCAAATTCATTAATTTGAATATTGTCACTCTCGGCATCATACTTTCTCACTTTTTTAGGAGTTGATTCAAATGCGTTTGAATCATTTTGCAAAGGAATCAGAATCAAATTGTGAATGAAAACTAATAACAGTATTTTCATTGATTATCTGCATAATCATTGTCTCAATTCCGACCAATTTCACGTCAGTTGGAGGAGTCAAATATGTCGCTTTTCTATTATTAGCCCCTTGCAATTAATATTACGTTAATTAATGTTTAAATTATAGGTGTTGATATATTGATAACTATGCAACTTATTTACAACATGTTGTATGTAGCAATTGAAAATTATTTTAATTAATTTAACATGATCTCTGTTAAATATACATTGCCATTCTTTAGTCTATGTGTTAAATGCTTTTATTGAAATCTGAATTATTGTATTTAATTAAAGATGATTACCACAAGGCAAAATTGGCATCCTTGCGTGTACAATCTGCTTCTGACCTAGACACTAGTGATGAAACATTTCTACAGAAGTCACGAAATATTCGTCAGAAGCGGATTATAGAATCCGATGATGATGTCAGAGGATGACAACATGCCTTCTTTAAGCTTGAATTATGTTACAAATATTTGCAATTAATAAGCGATATTATCAAAACTATTTTTTGTGTTAGTAATAATTGCCGAGATATAGACAAAAAAACTGAAAAAGTGTACCATGTCCTATGGGAAGCCCCAATAAACATGTATACCAAAATTCAGATTTTTATCGATTCATGTTTTCATTTATTGAAAGTTGGTCTAATCCGACTTGACTAAGGTCATAATTTACACAGTCAAAATGAATCATGTACTTCTGTTTATCAAGGAAGGACTAAATACAACACAATGTATTGAAAAGAGGGATCAAGAGAGGGTATGCCAAACCGAAAAGTTGCTTTGCTAAACAGACTTTTTTGTGGACTTTTTTTATCAGAATTATTTTTACTTTCAGAATGGCCTTTAGACTTTTTTTGTAGAGCGTAGAAGCATAATCTAATGTCTGATTACAGAAACAACATTCTAAGAACTTCAAATAAATTCACAGATATTGTAGAGGAACCGTCATATGAAGAATTCATGTCAAAATTAGAAAAAGCTCGTCAAGAAATGTCAATGTTAAAGTAGGAACTTAGAAAATATAAATTTGATGAACATCATTTTAATGAAAATGAAGACGAAATTACATATTATACAGGTTTAAAGGGATTTACACATTTTACAACAATAAAAATGGTAATGTTGTCCTTCCCTTGTTAAATTCTTGAATCAACTCCAGATAGTGTTTACAGTTACACGTCTGGAAACCTTAATTAGAAGGTACACTTGAAATAAACTCGCTGGTTTTGTATGAGGCTATGTTTTGCTTCTAATGAAGAAGCTTCATCAGGCCAGTACATAATTAAATGAATTACAGTTGCATATACGAGATCAGTCAATTAAGTAATCCGACAAAATTCAAAAATCGAGTATATTTAAAAAGTAAGGTACATCGCTGCGATCCCTTTCACAGTAGTCACAGTTTTCGTAACAATTCTGGAACACTTCTTGTGGGACCTCTCCGAGTACCCTCGTCACAGATTCTTGGATATCTTCAAAGGAGTCAAAATGTCGACCTTTGACGAATTGTTTCAAATGGGGGAATAGAAAAAAGTCGCAGGGTGACATGTCCGGTGGTTGTGGTTGCGATGCCTTAGACGCCAAAAACTGAGAGACACTGAATGCACTGTGACAGGGAGCATTGTCGTGATGCAGAACCCAAGTCTTCGCGATCTCTGGACGCACTCTGGACACCCTTTTTCGTAATTTTTGGAGCACATTGCGGTAGAATACTTGATTTACGGTTTGTGCAGGTGGTACAAACTTTTTGTGAACCACCCCTTTGCTGTCAAAGAAGCAAATCAACATGGTTTTTACTTTGGATTTGCTCATTCTCGTCTTCTTTGGTCTTGGCGCTCCAGGGAACAGCCACTGTTGGCGTTGTCGTTTAGTTTCGGAGTCATATTGAAAGAACCAACTTTCATCACCAGTAATAACTCGATCGAGAAGAGTAGGATCGCTTTCAACCTGCTTGAGACGGAGTTACAAGTTCGCAGTGTTATCACAGGCCGAGAAAAAAAATCGATCGCATTACTTAATTGTCTGACCTCGTACACTAAACACTATAATAATAACATACACCACGACTTTTTTGATTATCAAAAAACGTTTGGTAATGTAAATGTAAATTAAATTAATATAACACATTAAAGGTTAACTTATACCAATCGTTCGAACTCCCAAAACTTTTTATCTAAAGTAATTCACATGTAAAGTGGTGTTCGTTTGCATTTTTTGGGTTGATGGACGCAAATGCCTTTTTTATTGTTGCTTAGAAAATATTAAATTGCACTGGTTTTAACTTAACAAATTTTTATTTTAACGTCTTCGTACATACATGTTCGCCCAGCAACAACTGGATACATACCCCGCGCACGGGGTTGAAAAGAAAGATATTCTCAATTCGTTACAAATGTGAGAGAGGGAAATTGACTGATCATCCGTCAAATAATAGATGGCGCGAACAGTATTAAAAGTAACTAAAGAAAATATACTCAAGGTGATTGTAATCTAAACATGCCGCCTTCTTTGAATAATCTACAGATTTTCAATAACAAATGCATTAGCAAAATAAAGAACAAAGCATTAAAACAAAAAAACTAGCCTAAAGCGCAGATAAAACGTTAATATGCGCAACACAAATATGTACAAAGATTTGAAACCTCACTCGCGCACACAATCTTTGTCGCAAACTGTAATCAATATGTGATTAAGACGTTGAGGGTAACGGGCACAATTTTGACGCTGCACGGCGCACAGAACCCTGAGCTGTTTTATAGTTGCTACTCGAGAGATTCCGTCGCGTCCAGGGTACAAATCGATGATACGTCCTAAACGCCACCGCATAGGAGCGATACCATCTTCTTTTAACAGCACGAGTTGTCCCAGTTCTATATATAACTGGACCATTTGGTGCGTTGCTGCAACTGGCTAATGTAGTCGCGATGCCATCGGGACCAAAAATGCTGAGCGATTTGCTGTATTCGCTCAAACTGCTTTAAGCGGCAGGTAGGCACGGATTCTAATTTGTGCATCGGGAACAGACACCATAGGCCTCCCAATTATGAAGTGAGCCGGGGTTATAGGTGTGAAGTCATTGGGATCGTCGGAAAGAGGGGACAATGGCCGGAAATTCAAAATAGCTTCTATTTGAGCAAGCAAAATTCTGAATTCCTCAAATGTAAATAATGCGTTGCAAGCCACCCTATTTAAGTGATGCTTGACGCTTTTAACGCCAGCCTCCCAAATTCCTCCCATGTGAGGAGCATGAGGTGGGTTAAAATGCCATTCTATATTATATAGGCTCGCAGCCTCTGACAATTCAGCACTGTGTGTGTTTAAAAATTTGCATAGATCACTCAATTTTTTATTAGCACCGACAAAATTGGTGCCGTTGTCGGAGTAGATTTTGGATGGTTTTCCTCTTCGTGCAGCAAATCTTCTAAGAGCTGCTAAAAATGAGTCGCTTGACAAGTCGCTCACAAGTTCTATATGAATTGCTTTGATTGTCAAGCAAATGAAAATGCATATGTAGCAACTTGATGTTGATGATGACATAATGGTCTCATCTTCATCATCTTTTTCGCCTTGATGCGGTTTATCTCCACTTTCAATGACAGTTTTCATGTCCGGATCCATGTCAAACTTTACATAAGTACCATCATCAGCTTCACAATTAGAAGACTTTGGTGGTTTCATTAGGGAATGTATTGAGTATGAACGGAAGATCGTTCTAAATAATCGTGATGTAGGATTCCGATTGTATCCTCCTTTTTGTCGGTATACAGAAAATAAATTTTCTATCACATCCTGATTCAACCTGCACGTTATTATATATTTTATATCTAAGTTCGTTCGTTCATCTACAAATAATTGCTCAACACCATTTATTGTTTGTAATAACGGTGGGGTAGTAATTTTTGTAGTCGCATTCATATTACTACTATATCTTTTTATTTTTTCAATTTAGGTATTAGGTTTTTTGCATTTTCCAGTACAGATATAGCTAATTTATTTTCTTCAGAAAGGGCGCAATTGTAAGGATTCCGGGTATATAATTGTCTACTATTTAAAACATCAAATAAATTGTTCATTAAGTTTATAAATTCAGCTGTATTTTCTGCGGTATTGCTGATCAATTCCTTTGTTTTTATGCAAGTTTTAATTGCAGCAGCTACAGAATGGGAAATTACTTGAACAGCAAGTTTAACATTCATTTTTTGAAAAGAGTTCGGATAAATGTGTGCATCTGTTATTTTCATTAACATTTTGCAGTTTATGTTATCGATCTGGTAAGTTTTTTTGATGTCATCAAAACATATTTTTTTGTCATCGAACTGATAATCGCCTACTAAAAGATTATTACGGAAGCTTTTAAAGAGATGAGGGACGTCAAAGATTGCATATATTTTCTGTTTAACACGTTAAAGTGAGGTTTCTCGACGGTAACATTTAATAACTTTAGTGCACTCTGATTACTTGTCCCTTGGTCACAAATTATTAATTTGGGAAGTAAACCTACGTTAATTAAGTTTTTTAGTGCTTCTTGAATAAGAACTGCCAAGTCTTTGTATTTCACACCAGAATTAGATAAAAAGTATGATAAGGGTAATTTCCATGAATTGTAAATCCCTCTTACCATAAAAACTAATGCAAGTTTAGCACTTTTATTTTTTCTCCCCATTTGGCCTAAATCTTCAAAACCTTCGATGCCGTCCATGCTTTTTTGAATATTCTAAAAATTGCATTATTGACATTTCATCAAAACACACGGCACAGGATTTTCCAAGTTTGATTTAAGAAAAACTTTTTCTTTATTTGATATAGATGTTTTTTGTCGAACCCTGTTTTGTAATAGGAAGAACCTATCCAACTTCGGACTGTTGTAGGCGATGGTAAAATTATTTTTAAGTCATTTCTTAAGAATTTATAGGTTGTTGGAGATTTGTAAAACATCATTAATGCCAAGTTCTTTTCGCTGTTGTTCCATACTGTTGTCTTGGTTCTAAATTGCATGTTTGCAATAATATTTGAGTATTTTGATGGAAACTCATACTTTTTATTATATTGTCCAATTTAGTCCTTTCTTTAATAAGAAAAATTCTTTTCTTTAGTTTGGATATTTGTGATTTCTTTAGATTAATTTTTCTTGTACATAATTTTAAATCCCTTATTAGTTTTTTTCTAGAAGCGACATTGTTCTCATTCGTTACTAATTTTTTTTTTTATTGTCGTTTACGTGATGATGGCATATCCGTTAATTCTCTCAAACGTGTCAAATCTGTTTCTGTTGTATCACACTGAATTTCATCTTCATCTTGAGAAATCTCAGGATCCATTTTTCGTTTTTTACTATATATACGTTTTGGAATGTCGACCACAAGAGGAGGTGATGTAGTTGCTTCCATGGTTGAAGCATGAAAAACAAACGAACTAAATATTGTCCAGTACGCGCGTGGGTGAGTGTGGTATGCGGTCAGCGCGCTGTGTATCCTCCGCGTTCCCCGCCCGAGCTCCTTCTTTCACTCCCTTCATTGCCAGTCCGAATGCCGCATGCGTGAAGGTACTACCGTTACGTTTCGAGGTGACTAGCGGTATATAATAAATTTTGTTATTTAAAATGCCAAGCTTTATGGTGAGGATAGCAGAGTAAAATGCCAGCAATGTTTCTCTGAATTTTCTATTGCACACGGTGGGCGAGCGGACATTAAGGATCATTTAAAATGTGCGAAACACAAGCCTGGTGTAACAGCGACTGCAAGTACGTCAAGTATTAAAGCATATTTTAAAAATAATGATCCCATTCAAAATGATTTAATTATTGCAGCCAAAGAGGCCACTTTTGCTGTTCACACTGCTATGCATAATATGAGCTTCAAAACATCAGACTGTACGTCCAAATTAATATCTTAAGTTTTTTGAACCAAAAATTGGAGTCGCGCGAACTAAATGCGAAGCAATAATATTAAATGTGCTGGCACCTTTGTCTATGGAAGAGTTACATGCTGACTTGCAGAAGACGCCTTTTGTAAGTGTTACCAACGACACTTCAAATAGGAAAGAAGTAAAACTAGCGCCTATTGTTGTCAGATTTTTTTACCATTGGAAGGTATACAAGTAAAACTACTAGATTTTCAATCTGTTCAAGGTGAGACATCGGAAATATTGGCAGAAAATATAATCTTAACATTGGGTCGTCATGAGATTGGTGGAAAAATAGCTGCATTTTGTGGCGACAATTGCAACACCAATTTTGGAGGGATGGTCTTCCAGTCGAAATTGAAGCTCTTGTTGTGAAAATATATAAATATTTTCATATCTACACAGTTCGAGTAACTAAATTGAAGGAATTCTGTGAATTTGCAGATGTTGAATATAAAAAAATAATTCAGCATGGAAGTACAAGATTTTTATCTCTGTTGCCGGCAATCGAAAGAATTTTAAATATATTCGAAGGATTTCCTTTCTCAAGAAAACTGTCTACGTGCAATGCGAGATTTCTTTGAAAGTGACACAAGTGAATTATATTTTTGGTTTGTTCATGGTCAATTAAATAATTTTAACAAGACGGTGTTAATTATGGAAAAAGTAAGGCAACTGCAACAGATATTATTCTAGAGTTAAAACGACTGAAATGTAATCTTCAGGAAATAATAATAATAATAATAATAATAATAATAATCATTGACCTACAGAAATTAATCCAATTACAGGACAACTTAAATTTAAAAACAATATCTTAAAGCACAAAAGATAGAGAAGATAAAACTAAGGTGTACAATTCTTAAAACTAAACACAACACATAGAATAATTAAAGAAATACAACTATAAACAGAAAAAAAAAAAAAATCAAAGATAAATCAACGGGTAGTAAATAACTAATAACTAAAAAGTAAGTAAGTATATAGTAAATTAAGCAAAATGCATAGAATATACGTAGTTAATACATGGATTTCAATATATCATTTAAATTGCAATTAAAAATATCACAATTGTGAGCAATTTTATTATAATTTGTGCACATATTATAAATGGGTTCCTTAAGTAATATGCTGGTTCTAGGCACATCACAACGAAAACTCAAATTATTGCGTACAGCATAATTAGGGATGTTGAAATTAATCATAGACAACAAGAAAATACAATCTACATTATTATTTATAAGTTTATGGAGAAACACTACACAGGCGATATGACGCCGAACTTCCAGGGACTGAAAGTTGAAGCGGCGAAGCAGCACGTCATGACAAAACCCCTAGGTGGGTAAACACCATCCAATTTAAACATTAGATACTTGAGAAACTTTCTTTGCGTGGTTTCAATAATATCAATATGGCATTTATAATGTGGGAACCAGATAATAGAACAATATTCAAGTTTGCTACGGACTAGAGCAAAATATAATTTACGCAATGTGTGGATATTAAAGCTTTTGCAATTACGTATTATGAATCCAAGAGCTTTAGATGCCGAAGAACAGATCATTTTAATGTGTTCAGAAAACGAAAGATTGGAGTCGAAAAAACGCCTAAGTCCTTAAATGTCATACTTCGAGCCAGACTTTCATTATTAACATTATAATTAAAAACAATACATGAGAGTTTTCTAGTATACGACACAACTTTACATTTGGAAATGTTTAAGGTTAAGTGATTAACTGTACACCATTCTTGAACATTAGCAAGTTGCTCCTGAAGGAATTCACAATCACTGATCGTTGACACAGGAGTAAAAATCTTTAAGTCGTCTGCGAATAATAGTTTATTACAGGAAAGCTTAAACTTAAGATCATCAATAAATAGTAGGAATAATAAAGGCCCCAAGTTGGAGCCCTGTGGAACACCAGAGTGCGCTGAGACAGAGTTAGAATAATAATTATTGAACATCACATACTGAGTGCGGTTAGATAAATAGGACGAGAAGAAGCATAGTAAAGACTCACTAAATCCAAAATTGTGCAGTTTAACGAGTAGAATGTCGTGATGGATACAATCAAATGCTTTAGCAAAGTCAGTATATATAACATCTACTTGCCCTCTCCTATCAAGTTCAATACTCAATATATTTGATAAGCATGCTAAATTCGTAACGGTTGATCGCCGTTCCATAAACCCATGTTGATCATCAGAAATAAAATTTCTTACAAGTGGATAAATACGAGCATACAGAACCATTTCAAAAACTTTTGCAAAATTGCTCAATATTGTTATCGGCCTATAGTTACACACATCGTGAGAATCACCAGTTTTGAGAATAGGAGAAATTATCCCAATTTTCCAGTAGTCTGGAAAAGTAACTGTTTTAAGGGATAAATTGAATAAAAAACAAAGTGGTTTCGTAAGTAAAGAACAACAGTCTATGACAAGAAAGCTAGGTAATTGATCAAAGCCAGCAGTATTAGAATTCTTCAATTTTTTATAGCTGCAGATACTTCATCTTCACAAACGTCAGGGATGTTTAGATTTGGAAAGTTATTAGGAGTAAGTGGACTACTTGACACTTGAGTAACGTTGTCTACATAAACACTGCCAAAGTATTCAGCAAAAGCATTAACTATAGATTGAGGAGATGTAATCAATTCAGACTTAAAGTGCATATTATTAGGAATACGGGAAGAAACATTTTTGATCGAATGTACTTCCAGAAATTTTTGGATCAATACTTATAGAATTTTCCATATTAATCAAGTAACATTTAAAAGCTGCACGAATTTGTGTCTTGATTATTTTTCTTAACTGTTTAAATTCAAATAAAGCAAATAAACTCTTGCTCCTTTTATATTTTTAAGGGACATGTGCTTTAAACGAATGTTAGAGATTATTTCAGTAGTGAACCAGTTAGGGTACTTAGAAGACTTATTACCGTAAATAGGCACATACAAGTTAAGCTGTGCTGATATGGACTTATAAAATTCATCACACGCAATGTTAATATCTTTCAAGTGATCAAGAAAAGACCAGTCAATGTTCATAAAGGCAGAATAAAGATCCGAAAAATTAGCTTTGTTAAAATTATATCGTACTCTTGTACTGTTATTTAAAAAGTAGCTTTTCATAATTGTAAAGTGTAATAGTATGTACAGTGCTGGATGATACAGATCCTCCAAAACCATTGGAACATCATCATGGGTAACTTCACACTTTAAGTTAGTGATAACTAGGTCCAGTAGTCTGTTGTTAACATTAAGTACAGTATTACATTGTGTTAAATTTAATACATCCTTAAAACTATTTAATGCAAGGCTTTTAGCATCGTTTAAATTAATTTTTACAAGAGAAGGAACATTAAAGTCACCAAATAAGCAAATATTTTCATAGCAAGCGCACACTAATTCAAGTAAGTCGAAAAATAGTTGAAACATTTGCACGGAGGTATTAGGCGGGATATAAATAACAAAAAATATAAAGAATAGTAAGATACACGTGTAGTTTACAACCAATGATATCAATGGACGGTACAGCAGATGTTAATGAAGATATGTCTATAGGTTCACACGTAAAACTCGAATTAACCGCCAGTAATACACCTCCACCCCATTTCAGATTGATAAGATCGTAATCACGATCATGCCTATACACATTATATTTGGGTGGAAATAATTCCGAACTGTTGATATTTATAGTAAGAGCAGTTTCACAAAGTCCAATAATATCAAATTCCATGTCAGCTACAAAGGAGAACACCTTATCGATTTTGGTCCTAAGACCACGCACATTTTGATAATAACACATTAATTGTTTGTTGGATGGATTAAGGCACTGGTCACTTTGGTTACTCAGTTTTTTGATTTAATAATTCTAGGTATGTTATTGATATAGCGTATCATGGATAGTAACTTTGTCCCGCAAGGAGCAAAACAGTTGTTACGAAAACTTGATAACAGCCAGGATATTAATACATTTATAACAGAAGTAACCGCATTTTACAGACGATGTATTTCGTATATTGAATTATGGGAAGACAGTTTTGGTGGCGCCGAAATCTTTGCATGGGTTGGATTGAGTCATGTATTGGAATGGAATGAAATCGAGCGATCGGCCGAAAAAATTAACTCAATAGACAGTTCAAATGATCATCAAAAAATTAATATTGATAGTCTTTTTGACGAGGTGTCGCTTGCTAAAGCATTTTTTGCGACACGTAATAAAGATTGGAGTTCAACGGCACCCCAAATTGAGTACCTTGAGAAATGGATTCAACTATTTAAACATTTTCAGGAGCATCCATATTTTGTAGCCAAACCGAACTGGTTTATTTTTATGAACATCTTTGCTGTATGATGTCCATAATACGGAATCATTGCTTCGTCAATACTTAAATGTTTATGAAAAACTCCAAATTGTTGGAAATTGTTATTCAGCATTTCATATATTGGTAATACTTTTGCAACCTTTGATTGCGCAAGATTTCTATTATCTGCTACATGTAAATAACGTTTTATTTGTTTGAAAGTGTCGCGACTCATTGTTCGGGAAAAAATTGGTGCCGTCATATCTTCTGCAGTAGACCAATAATCATTTTCTTGAGGCAAACTATGATAGCCACTAATTAGCAACAAACCAAAAAATTGTAACATTTCCTCCTCCGTTATTGAAAAATTATGTTGATCTTATCTCGTTTTGCATAAAGATTTGTTTGGTTTCTAATATAAGTAACAATTTCGTTACTGCAAAATAACAAAAAAATTTCGAATTCGGACTTTTCAGCGTGTTCTATTCCTACACGTGGAGGTTCAGTCGCAAAAGTTGTAATGGCTACATTTTCTGTTTTTTTCCAAATAGTTGTCTTTTTCTTGGGTGGTTGTAAACAATTTGATTCTTCATCCTCCAGGTCACTAGGCTCATCTTCGTGTAAATCTATTTGTCCAGGCACTTCTTGAGGTGGATTTATAGTTTCTAAATTTTCATCATCAATTTCTTCTTCATCGCTTTCTATATCATTATCTCCTGATTCCGGAGGTAACAAAACAATGTCATGAACACCGGTAGATGTTGAAGATTCTACAGCATCTAGGGCTTCACCCAAAAACCGGTATTTGGTAATGGACGGACTAAAAAGAATTTGTCAATAAATTTACATCATAAATTGAATATTTTCTACAATCATACCCATAACATCTTTTTGTATCCATCGCGAATTCTTAGTAACATGTAACACAATCACCAACAAGAGACCAACGTACTTTTTCTACTTCACAAAAAACACAAACTACAAGTGCAGTCTAACAACAGTCCACAATTGAATAGTTTGCAGAAAATGTACCTACCTACCCTTGACAGTCTAACGTTCCCAAAATGGGACATTCCGTTATTCAACGAGCACGCTCGTAAAACTTATCAGTAACTTGGTATAACACGAAATGATGACTCAGTGTGTAAGGAATTTATATTTATGAGTAGAAGACATATTGATAACACATTCACGACAAGACGTTCAATATGAAAATCAATCGAAAAAATTCAAAAAACAACTAAATGAAGTATAAAATTAGTTTAATATTTGTGTTTATTATTATTTCATTTTAATGTTTATATACAGTGTCCGCCATAAAGTTGGAACCATATGGCAATTTTTTTTATTATTGTAGTTCTGCTTCTGAAATAACTTAAAATGCGCCAAGTCAAAGTTGACAGGTAACATCTGTCAATTGTCAACTTCGTCATTTTGGAAAAAAAATGTCCTAAAAATGGGTCAATTTGTGAAAATTTCGAAAAATGTTATTGGGAAATTATGATGTTAATCACATTTAATTTTAATTTAAAAAAAATCAGCAATTGTTTTTCAACTTTTTCTTCATTAAAATTTAGTTGGATAGTACAAAAATGGTTTTAATTATAATTTGAATATCTTAACACATAACTACTTCAAAATTACAAACAATAAATAGGGGGTGAATAAAAGAATACCAAAATATGAAATTTATTGAACATCAAAATTTCTCACTCAAAATCGGCACATGAGCATAAAATGTGATTAGCATCATAATTTCCTAGTAATATTTTTCAAAATTTAGACAAATTGACCCATTTTTAGGACATTTTTTCCCAAAGTTACAAACTTGACAATTGACAGATGTTACCTGTCAACTTTGACTTGGCGCATTTTAAGTTATTTCAGAAGCAGAAGTGATTGCCCCCCAAAGTTTTTTTTTAACTACAATAATAAAAAAAATTGCCATATGGTTCCAACTTTATGGCGGACACTGTATAAATAAAAGGTTCACAAAGTACAATTTTAAAACGCAACGGCTAAATCTAAACCGAAAAATAAAAAAAATAATAATATGTGTGTGTTTCCATTTTGGGAACGTTAGACATTAAGGGTCAAATTCAGAGACACCACTCATCCTTAATCTACACTCAAACTTAGCTAAAATCGTCACTCAACCTCAAATTGTGATTCATAAACGAAACTAGAGTATTTGGTAACTTAAAATTTAAGTAGAGAATGGAGGGTAAATTGAGGGTCTGCCGGCGAACCCTACATTGTAAACATAACCTTAAAGTTTGACTTTGGCCTTGTTCTTTTAACTTTTATCATAGACTTTTATGTTTTATTGGGTGTTAAAAATGGATGACTTTTACGATTTTATACAGTATATTGAAGATGATATGGTCTATTTGCCTATTCCAAGGTAAGTACAACTCATCTACAATTAGTAAAGATGTCTTAAATTAATAAAATTTATATGAATTTTATTTTCCAATTAAAGTTTTATTAATTTTGCTTCTAACTAATTTCTAGACATGTAGTACGAGATAACCTTAATCCACTGGAAGTTTTACAAATACTGAGCTGATACAAAGATATCGCTTCAGCCGGGACACAATTCAAGGATTTTTGTTGCCTACAGTCTTTCCTATAAATGGCCCTGAAACATTTCGTGGATTACCTGTTTCACCAATTGTAAAGCTATGCATAGCATTACGGTTTTATGCAACTGGAAGTTTTCAGGTATGTACTTAAACGGGTTAAATGTGGGTAACCATTTACATAATAAGAAGTTATGATCTTACTAATTTTGTTCTTTTAGAGGACTGTTGGAGACCTACTAGACATAAGTCAGCCATCAGTTTGCCGAATTATTGACGAAGTTTCAGAATTAATATCCCGACAACTTCCAAGATTTGTGAAGTTTCCTCAAGAAGATGCAAGTTTGGCCGCAAATAGGATTCGATTTTATAATATAGCTAATTTTCCTGGAGTGACTGGGTGTGTTGATGGCACTCATATTGAAATCTGTAGCCCTGGAGGACCAAGAGCAGAAATTTTTAGAAATCGAAAGGGCTGGATGTCGCTCAATGTCCAAGTCGTGTGTGGTCCAAGATATGAAATTTTAGATATTGTGATCAGATGGCCAGGATCAGCACACGACAGCAGAATATTTAATAGTAGTGCTGTGAAATTAAAATTCGAGCAACAACGACTACCTGGTGTTTTACTAGGAGATAGTGCCTACCAGCAAACAGAATATCTTTTTACCCCTATACTAAATCCCGAGACACCAGCCGAGAATAGGTATAACGCAGCCCATATCCGAACCCGTACAATGGTAGAAAGAACATTTGGTATTTGGAAAGGAAGGTTTCGATGTCTACGACTGTGTCTAAATTGTCGGTTAAGAAAGACAACCAGGATTATAGCAGCAACCGCTGTACTTCATAATATTAGTATTCTAAGAAACGAAGAAATTCCAGAAATACCAGATGATGATAATAGAGGCGATATTCATAATGCTGTACCCAATAACAGGGACAATATAAGAGGAAACGGCATTAGAGCTGCATTTGTTGTTCGACATTTTGGAAATCAAAATAATAATTAAGGACCTATGTTATCTAATATATTCTATAATGTATTAATGTTTTCGTCTTATAAAAACAATGATGCAGGTTTATCAAATACTTACAAATACTTAATTCTATGTAGTTTAAACGTAATTTTTAGCAATAATTATTTACTTCTTATTTACTACATTGTTCTTTTTCTAAAATTATTTTTGCAGTTGCAAGTTTTGCTTTTTCAATTTCCATTTGGATACTATGCAGGCGTTTTTCATTTTCCATGCGTAATGCATGATACTCTCGGTCTTGATTTTGTTGTTGTTGAATCCGTTCTAGTCTGGCTGTTAATTCTCGGTCTATTGCCGAACCTCGACTCTGACTCTTCTTGTAAACACGACCGGCTGGTTTATCTGAAATTTAGAACACATATTTAACTTGCACATACATTATACACATAGATATTGATAAAAATGTTCTACACTTCTAAAACATGATTGCGTTTAAAAATATCTACGCTTCCGCACAATAACTATGTACACAGAAAAAATAGTTGAATAACTGAAGCATTATAATCACAACAATAATAAAATTTATCCAAATCTAAGTTCATTTATGAAGATGCTTTTTGCCTTGGTTCAAACTCGTGTGAACCAAATTCTGTAAATATATAAAATGTCAAAAACACAAAAGCCCTGATTTCTTACCCTTACCTGCGTCATCCATTCTTATGGTATTCTTATCACTCGGACCTGCTGTATCAGAGATATCGAGATCCATAATATTACCTGTAAGAATCAGAAATAATGCAATCTAAGTAAGTTTTTTTTAATTTATTATAAAGCACTTACCATTGTCAGCGTTTTTGGGTATAAGAATTTCCCCAACCAAAGTATAATTTTGGTTTAGAAGATTTTCATCACTATCGATGATGCTGTCCTTCAGTTCAATATCAACACAATCTAAGATTGCATCAACAGGATCATCTGCTGGTGGAACTTTAAATATGCCACCTCCGGTTGCCATTCTTTCCTGTTTGTCTTTAGAAAGAACCTTCTTTCGCCGGCATTTGATGTTTTCCCAAGCTTTTTGGAGTTGTTGTGGAGTTCGCTACAATATCACATTAATAAGCGTGCAAATAAAATTATTTTTAAAATTTTGATGCACCAGTAAATAATTGCAAAAGATATAAGTTTTTAACTTAGGTATCTCTTTTTTACATCTACAAAACCACATGCTATTTATTTCTTCCCGCTAAAACTACTTACTTTGCTATGCTGTAGGACAGAATTGAACTCTTTTGTAATAATTGCCCACGTTTTCTTTTCTCTGCAGCATTAATTGCGTCCGTTTTTTGCACTCGATTATGTGCTGAAATTTGCTAACAAGTTCAGTTAAAAATACTTTTTCTGATGGAGTCATATATTTCTTTATTGTGGTTGCCTCTTCATTTTGATGCACATTTTCTTCGTCCATTGTCACTTTGTCACTTATTATTAACCGCAAACCAAATTTTCACCTTTGTATTAAAAATGTTCAAACCAAAACCAAATAATAGGTTAGGTAAACGACGCGACAGTGGGCGCGACTCTTGTCGTTTAAACTACATTTTACATTTTAGTTCTAATGCACCTTAAAAATGCGACGTTGCCACCTTATATAATCAACTACTGCACTTGAAATGAATCTCAAGTGAGTTACTCAATTTATGTAGTTCTTGAATATCAAAGTTGAGTTTGAACTTCACTCACCCTAAAGTAAGAGACGAATTGAGTGCAAAGTGAGTGTAGTAGTAGTGACGTTTCTGAATTTGGCCCTAAAAGGTTAATTTTGTAAATTTGAGGTTAGAATCACCGGTTGGTAATGCAGTTCTTCTTGCTATCGACCACAATAATATGCTGCAAATTGTCATCTCTAGCATTTACAGTGCAAGATACGATATATGGCTTTAACAAACTCAGCTACGACAAGCTATTCTTATATCGTGGAACATGAAGTTAGCATACGGTTAGACAAATTGTCGTATCTACAGTTTCTCTGGAAGATACGTCATTTTTCTTAACAATTTCAGTTACGACAAGCTGTTCTAATATTGTGGAACGTAAGGTTATCATACAGTTAGAACAAACTGTCGTATCTACACTATTTCTAAAACATACCTCATTATTCCTTAACAATTTCAGTTACGACAATCTGTCCTAATACAGAGTATATTTTTGCAGTTACGCTATACCGTCGTATGTGTTTTCTATATTATTACGCTGCAGTTACCCCTTCTGAGCTACACAATATGATAGAAAACACCAAGATCATTGTGATTCTGTATTCAGCCAGAAAAATCCAAAATTGTAGATACGATATTAACACGGCAGTATGACATTATCAATAGGCGCAAACGCGAAACTTAATAACATTCTTAAGTTTAGAGCAAATTCTTCATCGTTTATGTACCGCATTCTTATCTCTCCTTCGGTTTGAATTTTTCTCCACACACATTGTCCAAAATGAAAAACGCACCCGCGGTTTACAGAATTTGGAAATTGTCGCGCAAATGATGTTATTGCAGCTATTTCAAAATCCGTTAAGAATGATTCAGGGTTTAAGTTAGGATGCAGACTTTTTAATATTTGAAAAAACAAATCGTAAGTTACAGCACTTTTGTTAGGTAAAAAGAGCAAAAATAAGCGGTATATTGACGTTATTTCGGAGGCTATGAATTGTGTACAGCTGTGTAAATAACGGAGGTGAAACCTTAAAAGTACCATCTCCAAACCAATGAGATTCATTGGATAGCAGTTCCAAATTTCGAACGGTTGAAAAAACTAAGATGCGATTGTCTCTAGGGCCACTATCGTGCAATAAAAATTATTCATCATTATGAGTTACTTGAATTCATCCGGAATTTGTAGATCTATTAAGTTTGTTGGAGTTGGTAAAAATCCATTATTGCGAGCTTGAATATTTTGCACTGTTCGAAATAAAAACCCATCATATTTAAGGAAATTAACATCTTTTGGCTTTTGACGTATACTAATGGAATATTTTTTAATTTTCAGAGAACACACTACACTTTAAGGTTTAGATACTGAATGTATGTAAGAACTAAATTAACCATACACAACATTTTTTCAAACAAAACAAAGAGGGAAACTTAAAATAATGATCACTTTGTCAACAGGTTTCGTATCAATAGAAGTTTGTTTACAATGCCTGAAATGTCTTGTGTTGTCTCAAGACCATATGCTTTAAGCGGTTTTTAAGCACAACACAAGGTATTTTTTAAATAATGTTGTAAAACTGTCAATGATAATATTTCTTAACATATATCCTAAAAATTACAATTTGGTTTCCGGACCTGGTGATCAAGACCCTCCCGGATAATTAGAAAAAAAATGTACAACACAATTTCACAAAACACAATCATATTACACAATTAATATTATTACATGTAAATACTAGGGTGGGTAAGGGTTGGCATGTTTAGGTTTTTGTGGTTTTCCTAAACCTTGAAGTAAATACTTTGCCAAGACGAACCAATCCACAATTGCACACGGTTTCGTCACCACACTGTACAGGTTTATACTGATCTTCTGGGGCACCATACATAACACTTACATCACAATACAATATTTAAAATGTATACCATACGATTAAATAAATAAATAAACAATAGCATAGCCATCAATGTCATTGTAGGTACCGTCTGTAAATATGTCTATCCTTTGTTATTTACAATTTAAAAAAATATTTACAATTTAAAGCGCACGGACGAATTTATCCACATAATAGATAAATAGCTAAATTGGTTCAACCATGTTTAAAAAACCATAAAATTAGTCAAAATTATTATTATAAATATTGATTAAACAAATTAAAAATATGTACGATTTGTACAGTTTTTCGTAATTTTGATTGTCGCTCTTAGTGATACAAGCGCCCATTTTTCTTTCGCGGTTTATGCACAACGTCATTATTACACCGCGCTCTTTTTACGGCGCTTTTTTTTCGTGCGCTAGTTTTGTTAACGCTCTTTTTTCATGTAACCGTTTAGGGCAACTAGATTTAAAAATATTAAAAGGCTTAACCTACAATTACTTATAAGCTGCTATTTTTCATACTCTCAGATATTCTTTGTAATCCTTCAAAAACAGCTTCATGTATACCGGGTCGTTTAGGTAGTCCTTTTTACATTTTTCTAAAGTCCCCTACGTAGGGAGTGCAAAGATGTTAGACAAAAATTTATAGGCTGATGGACTTTTCTTATATAATGCCAATGCCATTACCTTGTCTTCGATGGAGTATCTGCGCCCTTTTAACTTTTCTTGGCACAATCATTTTGACTTTGAAAAAACCTATAAACTGTAGGTGTCAAAGTTGTTTTTATGTTTTCTAAAGAATTATTTTCAGAAATTCTTTCAACACTATGTAACCGTATTTAAATGTCTCTTTTCTTGTTTGAGAAATCATAAATCTCCTCTTAAAGTACGACGCTTCACGTTACAATTTCTTCAGTTTTGGCGTTGGCAAACTTTCTGCACATCCAGCCCTTCAAACAAACTGGAGTTTAAATCTGTAAAAAATATAATTTGTAAATTCAAAATGAATTAAAAGTAAGCTGTTTAATTAGGTTATGCTACACTGTTCTGTAAAGCAGTAGTGTTTGTTAAAACATGACGATAATTGTAGTACATAATTATAGAATGTTTACCTCCTGATGTATTTAATGGAATTGTTTCTAGATCAATGGAAGGTCTTTTATCTATAACGCTTACTGGTTTTGCAATAATTATGATTTGGTAGTCCATTTGACGCAGAAAATCCTGTAATGTTTGAAGTACCCTCGGAACTACCTACAACATTCAATAATCATATATACCAATTTAAATAAATACTAATAATCTTACTATTTAAAAATAATTTTGGTTGCACATTTTATTTAAACGTCCATTTGCACCAAAATCCGCACCATTAAAATGCTTGTGCATATCCTGTAGTTATAATAAATTTGCTCAAATTGTAGGCTTCTTAACCCTAGACTACTAAACACCTGTACAAGTTACACAATTACTAAACATTCGTAAATTTGACGACTTTTTCAATTTTTATTTTTTATTCAAAATCTCAAATTTTTTAATCAGTAAATAAACAGAGAACAAAAATAACATTTAAAAAAAAGAAAATTCATATACTAATATCAAAACATATTTAAATTGCACAATTCACGCAACAAGAAGCACGATGTTCTCCGCAGATAGGTCTGTTGCAACGGTTGCAATAATTCGTTGTCATCCTACGAAGACGTAACGGACAAAAAGAACAAATTATACGTTTCTTTTCTATTTGAACAGGTCCTTCAGAAAACATATCAATATTGCAGATATTACATATATCTTGGCGAATTGGACGATGTAAAGTAGGGGTTCATCCTTTAAATCGAGCATAAATGTCATTCTGGAAACAGGTTGTCCACCATTTTTGTTCCTATTGAAGTTGTATATGACTAAAGAATTTATTGCCGCAATATTTATCATATTATAAAAAATGGCCATGGGCCATCTTCTGGTTTTCCGGCCACAGTTCATGCTGGAACACATCTGATCAAAGGTATCGACTCCAAATTTAGTCTCATTATAAAAATGGATTATTTCTGGTTTTTTTGTTTCGTTGTTTAGTGTTCCATTCGTATGCATGGTTGATAGTAAAATTACCAGCTTTTTATTCTTGGTTTTTGATAAATATGATACCAAAGTTTTGTGTTTATCAAAACAAAAAATTGATGTTCCTGGCTGCCTTTGACGGGTTTCTAACATATCTGGCGGAATTTCGTCTTTGTTTTTACGTAAAGTCCCGACGAGAGTCAATTTGTAAGGAGCTTGCAGAAGTTCATCAGCAATACTTACTGAAGTGAACCAGTTATCCATAGTGACATTTCTGTTACTACCATAGATGCTCTTTGTTAAATTGTTTACGTAGTATGTGCTTAGAGGTAATCCGTCAGTTGTAGGTCCCTTTCCTAGATATGCTTCAGCTTCAATCATGTACACTCATGAAATTTAAAACTTGGACACCACAATTTCTGTAAACAAAAGTTTGCACATTGTGAAGCGGGCTTAAGGGTATCATTTACAATTCTAACAGCAGGTAGTCTCAGCAGGGGTTATCTTATAGAAGGACTGTAGAATGAATCATTACACTAAGCACGTTTTAGAAAATAGGTAATTTATGTTGCTTACTTAATTTTTTTCTTTAAAGAATATATTTGAAGGTATCGCTAATTAGACACCATAGCTCGGTTAATTATCGAATCAAAATTTTGTTTAGGAAATGTTTACATAATGACCAATGTAACAACCCTTAGAGCAATATGACTCAAAGGAAGTAAATTAAACAAGCAAGGATATTCTATTGTTATTGAAACTTATTCATAAAGTAAAAGCCATTTCCTTACAATGCTAATGGACAGGATTTTCTTTTAAGTATTAAGATTACAATAGAGGACTTATAAACTTTCGAAAATATCTATTATAATAACATACACGTTCTTGGTTTTTAAGTTGTCATAAATTTGATATGATATAAATTTGTGTTTCTAATATTACATCATAAACTAATCTTTATTCGCCAAAAAATTGTTTGATTATTATTTGAATACCACGGACGAAAATGGAAATTTTTCATACAGCGTACCTCTCAAAACTCTATTGGGTTTCGCCGAAGATTATAAAAAAATTATAATGAACATGAGACAAGAATTGATATTAATTCGTAATAACGACGACAACGACGTCATCGTTCAACCAAAAGAAGAAACAAAAGAGCAAAAGTTAAAATTAACTATAAACAAAATAATTTGGAGAATTCCTCACGTGACAGTCGGTTTAAGAGAACAATTGGCTTTAACAAAATTATCGGAGAAAAATACGTACATAAACGTGCCGTTTAGAAGTTGGGAAATACACGAATATCCATCCATTCCAAAACTAATAAACAATCTTGGGCGGTTAAAACAGCTCCGGAATTGGAAACACCTAGGTTTATTATCGTCGGATTTCAAACGGGTCGAAAGGGAAAAATGAAATCCAACATGTCTACTTTCGATAATTTGAACGTAAATAATATCACCGTGTTTTTGAACGGAGAAAGGTATCCTTATGATAATTTAAACGTCGACTTCGATAGTAATCGTTACGCATTAATGTACGATATGTATACAAGTTTTCAGACCGCATATTATTATCAACCATCCGAACCTATATTGACGCCCGGGGAGTTTAAAAGACACGCTCCACTAATAGGAATCGATTGTACGTATCAAACCGACGTTTTACATAAAAGCGGTGTCGAAATTAAGATCGAGTACATGACGAAAAAAGAAATTCCGGATGGTACGACGGCATACTGTTTAATATTACACTACAAAGCGTTTCAATATTCTCCGTTGACAAAAATCGTAAAACAATTGGTCTAAATAATAATTTTATTTCATTTCGGGATACTCGCGTCAACTTTAAACTATAAAAGAAAGAATCTTAAACTTAATCGTATCAGTCTCGGTGGATCGAAACGTAAGTAACATCATCTTATAAAGCTGTTATAATAATAGTGCGTGTAGTAGACGACAAAATGGCAAGTTCTTTATATTGTAACGTGCATACACCAGCCAATTTTATCGTGGTCGATATTCAAGGTTTTAAAGTGAGAAATAACGAATTTATGCCTAAAGAATTAGCTACGATGGATTCATTACATCGGATGAGTCATTTCGTTTTTAAACCTAGTCTAAGTTACGGATCTCTAACGGGAAAATATCGCACAACAGTTAAATGGGTTACGTCTAACTATCACTGCATCGATTGGAACACGGGATACGTGCCCGCTACAGATTTCGATACTATCGTCACGTCTATTTGCCGATCCGTAAGTGTGGTGTACGTTAAAGGAAAAGCTAAGTTTATTCGTAATATTTTGAGAGCACCTATGGTGGTTGCAGAATTGGACGAAAACGTATGTAGGGTGCGACGCGATTATCCCCACTGCACTTTTCATAAGAAAGATAAAAGCGTATGCGCATTGACAAACGTCGGCGTTCTATTTCGTTTCGCAAAAGATGAGTATGAAAATTGACTGTTAATTACGATTTGAAACTAAATGTCGACGCAAACGGTTTTACCGATGGTAGTAACACAACAACTCAAGTGGTGAACGAATGTAATACCAAAGAGTCGACGACTATTAGCAGTAACAACGAAAATAACAATCAAACTAACGCAACAACCGACTTCATCAATTTTAATGAAGAAGAGTCGACTAATACCGAAGACAGTAACAAAAACTCGTAGGTACTAAAGTAGGAGAAATATAAATAATCGTTTTGCAAGTATAAGACCAGTGCAAAGTTAGCCGTATTTAGAAACGCACGTGTATACAGTTTAACTGCATTATGGAAAGTTTTTTGCGGTGTTTACAGTGGTGTGGGATATTACGTCACATTATAAATCGAGTATGGAAAGTTATCGATAGATATGAAACCGATTTGTCGTTTAACAACGTCAAAGACGACGAATTGCAATATTTACCTTTAGATTATTGTTTGAAAACGTAAAACCCCTAACTTTGAAAGAAATATGGTGGAAACTTCCTCACGCCTATCGCAAAAATAAACGGTTGCAAAATAAACTGCCTTGTTTGGAACATTATAACTTATCCACCAGCAGAGATCATTGGGACGGACCACCTGTTTCTAAGGATATAGGGTAATTCGAGGAGAGATGGACCACATTTTCATTGGAGTGATCTATCTTTGTTATCTGTGCTATTAAAAATCCGTCTAAATACCCGTTATTTGTCATATTTATAATGTACCCTTTGGTATAGTTTAACTTTGGATATTAAACCAACTTAAGGAATTATAAACAAAAACATGAGAAGTCTAAAGTCCATCTCTCCTCTACATTGGAGGAGAGACGGTCCAATCCTTTCAACGAATAAAACAAAATACAAATTATTCTTCTTTATTTAAAAGTAACTGAAAAAGTTCAAGAAAACAAAACAAGTTTATTTCTGTATTGAAAAAATGTCTGGATCACTTTTTCTTCAGAGCGTGTTTGCTACACTGAACGCACAAATTTAAAAATGAGGTGCATCCTTCATGTAACCAACGACTGCATATTAGGCACTTAATCAAATCATCTGATTTTTTCGTTTTGCGATAATCCTCTCCACAGCCCGCGCATTCATTTTCATAATCGCTCATGTTTTCAACCTCAGAGGCACTACTGAAACTTACATTTTCTTCTGAAGAACTGGAACTCTTAGACGTTTTTCTTGAGTCCAACTTAGTTTGAACCAATTTTTTGGCTTTTATCTCTTTTTCGTATTCACAAGTTTTCGTTTTTACTTTGTTGTAAAAGCTTTTCTTTTCTAAAATGTATGTGTTCACTGGATGTCAGAACGCTACTGGCTACTACTTTTCTGCGAACTGACAAGACTTTTGAGGCACAACAGGTACCGGAGAAATTTGATCTAAAGCTTTTCCTGGGGTAATTTCACTGAGATCTTGACTACTTGTAGAAGGGATTGATCTGGAGATATCATTTTCTTTGCAAATTGTTAAGGGGTTTGATTTTGATATTCCACCAGTTTCAGTCAAGTTATCAGGCCTGTCACCAGTAGTATCGCTAATTATTGTCAAGTATGCATAATCAGGTATTGCGCTTGGATTAAAAGGCATAATACCTGTTGATTTAAATGCGGACAAGGCATTTTTACTGAAGCAGATTTTCCCCAAGCTTCACCAAATAATTTACCGAACTGTAAACGCCCTATCTTTTGACCTGGATTACTTTTTGGAGATTTCTTGCCTCTTGATAGTAATACGTCTTTAATGCTTTAAAAAAGCTCGGTCCAGAGGTTGCAAGTAGGCAGTACAATGAGGGGTAAACAATAAAGAATTATATTATTTTGTTCTGCAAATTCGAGCATCTCAAAATTAGTGGTATGAGACGCATGTCCATCAAGAATAATTAAAACCTTTGTTGACGGTTTCCGTGGAGAGAAATGGTTCTTGAGCCAGTCGAAAAAATCTCTGAAGAAACGTATGCTGATTTTTCGGACATTCGAATTTTGGATCCTGGTGGCAAACCGTCATGCCACTCATTTTAATATTTTTCCCTTTAAATACACAGTAAGGTGGTAAATAGCCACCTTCAGCATTTATACATGACAAGACACTGATAGTCTCACCCTTCTCTCCAGAACTGATGCTGGATACATTTTTAGAACCCTTTGCTGCCAAAACTTCACCTGGTCTTGTGTTAAGTTGTAGACCGGTTTCATCACAATTAAAATTGACCCAGGATTATCAAATAGGTCATTATTTTTAAAATACTGCCTAATTCTTCAAAGTACTGTTCAACTATTGTTTTTGACATTCCTTGCGCGCGAGCTATGGAAGTGTTTTCTGACTTGCGTATAGATATCTGAGGATTTCTTCTTAAGAAAGATGCAAGCCACTTATACCCAGCCATCTCTGAAACAAGAAAACGCCAACTGAAATTAAAAAGATAAACACACTTTTGTGATGATTACCTGTTTCTTGATTAAATTTATTTGGAATTTCTAGCTGTTTCGATAATTTGAAAGCCATACATCGGACTTCATCTCTGGTAGGTGCAAAACCGGTTTTTTGTAATTTTTGAATGTGTAAAACCAACTTGTTTTCTGCATTTTGCCCTAGGGATGAATCTGGCCCCAATCGCTTATTTGTTTCAAAGTCTTGATTTTTTAATCTTCGTTTCAGGGTGGTCTTGGGAATTTCGAAACTTTTGCAGCTTCGTTTACTCCCATTTGATTGGAATTGACAGCATTTACCGCTCTTTTAAATTTTCAATGTTCCAAAGGCCCCTAGGCTTTGAACCCAGCTTTCTTTGTATTCATTCGGCATTTTTCTGTAACAAAGAAACCATACGTACTTTAATTTTTGAATATCATATGCCACTTAAAACACGTTGGCAAGTTTAACAGCTATTTATTTTCTAGGTCCATCTCTCCTCTACTTTCATGGTCCATCACTCCTACAAGTCGGAGGATAGACGGACCAGTCGATTTTACAACTTCAGTTTATTGTGATGAAATTTTAGGTTAAGTACACGATAACATAAGCACATTATGGAAGCACAACTAAAAATTAAGGTTTAAAACTCACCTGATGGCTGATTATTGCACTTTACAAATAATACCGATAAAATTTTCACTAGGTACAAATACGTTTTCGTTGAATAAGTCCTGTAACTTTTTATTTAAGCACGTGATTAACAACGCGTGTTACCGCGACAACATTCGTAATGCAACTGAGCAATTCACAGGGCGCAATGTTGTTATAAGTCGGCTAAAATTAAACTGGACTGTCTGTCCTCTTGGTCCATCTCTCCTCGAATTACCCTATGTGGCGTATGTCGTAATTCAAATGATAGTTAATACTATGATTGTTGTTGTTTTGTGAAATCGCAGTAAATATGTAAAACTTTATAAAATAAATTAAAGAAATATTAATGTCTTTTATTGTTTAAACGATAACAATAAATGTTGTGGTCGATTATTAAATGTTGATATGTTGTACGCTCGGTGTTACCTAAATTAAGTTAGGTTAGATCGAAATCGTTTAACCTAAAATAAGTTAAGTGAAATCAAAAACATGTAACATAAAATAAGTTAAGTTAGATGTAAAATTGGTAAGTGAAATAAGGAAAGAAAGAAAGAAGAAAAGAAAAGAGAAGAAAGAAAGGAAGAAAGAAAGAGGAAGAAAAAGAAGAGAAAAAGAAAAAGAAAGAAGTTGAGAAGACGGATAGAATAGTAACGAAGAAGGCCCTCCTACAGGTCCGCCTATGGAACGCCTATAAAGAAGAGAGGGAAGAGTAGGGATGGGAGTGGGGACGGGGTTTCGCCCCCGAAAATAAAACCCATAATTTTGAAAAGTTACCCTCACTACAACACGCCCCACTCCACCCCTCCACTCCGCCCCTCCACTTCACCCACTCCGGTTTCCCACCACACCTCCCTCCACGATTTAGGGTATATAACCGCGAGTTTTTGGGAACAAATCAGTTGTGTTCCAGCTCCTCTAACAGCAACAACAAAAAGTGAAGTGTCATGGAGAAAAACATTGTAAGTACATTCAATTTTTAATTTTAGTATTAACCTTTAATGCATGCATTTCATTTTGTGCATTAACATGTACATACATTTGCTTACGACGTTTTTCTTATACTTTGTGTAATGTGTTTGTGTTTGGTGCTTGAAGACCTCCCAAGACATCGAATATTTTTATTTGGCCGATTTCGATGCGAGTTTGGCTGCGCCAGACAACGAAGAGGCTCCATCCAAATTGGCCGAAGACGAAGATTTTGCTGATCGATTCCGTGCCGTCGATGCACCTCCGGTAACGGAGTCCGTTTTGAAAGATGTCGATTTGTCCGGTACGTTTGCAACACCTACGACGTGTGCGCTATCGCCGGTACGTCACCTACGACGTGTGCCTCTATAACCGGTACGTTTGCAACACCTACGACGTGTGCCGCTATCACGATGTGTACTCCTTCCTGTTCCACAACATCATCGGTGGCAACAGGTAATGGACGGTACAAGATGCGATTACCTCGTCAGGAATATCGCGCCCAGAAGAGACAACTAATGTCTTTGAGACGTCACATCAAAAGTTATTTATATTAACAACCGCGTTGAATGTGTAGTTAACACAAGTTTTTTCGCAGATAAAAAATTTCGAGGTGATGAAGCTCTGTCTGGGAATTTAGACTTGATGCAGGTATCGCAAATGCTGGAGTTGCCTGGTTACTCATTGACTCCCGTTTCCGTTGCCGCCGCTAACGTTGCCGCCGCTAATAATCCTGGTGCTGCTTTTGGTCCATCGACATCTACTTCTGTTCACGCTTCTATTTCTTCTACTTCCGCTCCTACAACTTGGTGCTTTGACACTTTTTTAAATACTTCAATTCAAACTGGTTTTAACGACTTAATGTTCAACTTACGACTGAACTAGAAACAATACTGAACTCCTTCTTCAAATCCTCCCTCTTATATAGTACAACGACAACCTTGAGACCGTAATTAAGGGTCAAAATTCTTACAACGATGTATATAACAAACAACACAGGTCAATAAAATGAATACCTTCAGACAGTAATTAATTGTAAACATCAGAATTCTTTTAACGATTATTTTTGTCTGGTTTATAATTTATACCAAGGATAACACGTACTTCAATGCATATACAAAACACAGGTCAATGAAATGAATACGTTAATAAAAACAACTTCCAGACAGGTTCTTTAACCGGCAAATATACCCTACTCTCCACTTATTCTTTTATGGAAATAATTGTCCAGCCGCTCTAATTCCACATGTAGTCACATATGTGTATGGTTTACACATTTCATCAACGTAAAGGTGTTTAGTAGCATAATGAGCTCCAAACCGGTTTATAGTGAAGCACTGAAATCTCTGCCACTCGTTGGATATGTGATGCACTATTTCTGCCCGTATTTGAGCAGACATTGAGATATCTCCGTGCACCAAATACGACAGAGATGAGAATAAGCACGCGCCATCACCAGGGATATCAATAATTCGGCCAAGGGTATGTAATCCATCCTTGGTTACAATTTCTTCCATAATTGTTGTAAAGTTTATTTTATAATAAAAGTTATTTTATAGTAAATTAAAACTATTAATAATGGAAACACCAATCTTTCAATACTGAACACCACTTATTGTTGTCAAATGACAGGTCAATATCTAATAATTGACGCAACAATGAAGTGGTTGCTAGATTTTTGTATTGAATTTACAAAATCACAATATTTTTGTAAGTTAAAGTTTTGTAACATTTATTTTGTGTTCAATTGACCTGTAAGTACTCCAAAACCTTTTAAAACACATTGCATCAAGAATATCTACAATTTTTTTATTAAAATACAAATTTAAAATTTTTGACATTTTGTTGACAGTTGACAAATTAATTTTTCTACACCATACCAAACCAAAGATTAATTGTTGGCACATTAAAATTTTGACGTTTGGTTGACAGTTCGTCCGATTGTTGATCGCAACAATTGAAATTTTGATGCAAATTTTGACCGACTTCCCGAGGGAATTTCTCAAAATCGGTTCTTAGCACGCACCTACACCCTATAAGGAACATATCTGCCAAATTTCACAGCTGCAGGCCTTGTACTTTCCGAGATTTCGTGATTAGTCAGTGATATTTCGCTTTTATATATATAGATTACGCCGAATTATTCTCGGGAGTCAGATGTCTCAAAGAACCGTACCATATAACAATGTCTAGTAATTCAATATCCACTGTACACTCATGAAATTTAAAACTTGGACACCACAATTTCTGTAAACAAAAGTTTGCACATTGTGAAGCGGGCTTATGGGTATCATTTACAATTCTAACAGCAGGTAGTCTCAGTAGGGGTTATCTGATAGAAGGACTGTAGAATGAATCATTACACTAAGCACGTTTTAGAAAATAGGTAATTTACGTTGCTTACTTAATTTTTTCTTTAAAGAATGTAATTGAAGGTATCGCTAATTAAACACCATAGCTCGGTTAATTATCGAATCAAAATTTTATTTAGAAATGTTTACATAATGACCAATGTAACAACCCTTAGAGCAATATGACTCAAAGGAAGTAAATTAAACAAGCAAGGATATTCTATTGTTATTGAAACTTATTCATAAAGTAAAAGCCATTTCCTTATAATGCTAATGGACAGGATTTTCTTTTAAGTATTAAGATTACAATAGAGGACTTATAAACTTTCGAAAATATCTATTATAATAACATACACGTTCTTGGTTTTTAAGTTGTCATAAATTTGATATGATATAAATTTGTGTTTCTAATATTACATCATAAACTAATCTTTATTCGCCAAAAATTGTTTGATTATTATTTGAATACCACGGACGAAAATGGAAATTTTTCATACAGCGTACCTCTCAAAACTCTATTGGGTTTCGCCGAAGATTATAAAAAATTATAATGAATATGAGACAAGAATTGATATTAATTCGAAGATAGTGCCAACCAAATTTTTACGCACAAAGAAATTATAATTTACTTCGCTTTTTTTTTTTATTTTGGAAATTTCCGCCCAAATGATGCTAATAGGGACATCATTTGTTTCTTGCATTCTTAAACACTGATTAATTTAAAACATTTTTCTTCTGTCAACTCCATAATATTACCTAAAACACAACAAACCCACAAAAGGGAGGACAAAAATAAATAATTTAATTCTCCCGCATAAGTTTGTTCGCCGTTTTGTTTAGATTCGTCCAAACCTGCAAACGCATTCGCGCGCATTTTCTTTGATGTCGGAGAAAAAACCGACAAGTTGCGGGAACGCCGCAAACCGTTCGTGGAACAATCAGGACTTGCGAATATGTTCTAAAATTCGTTCGTTGTTCTGTTTGTTCCTCGGTTTGTTGTTCAGGTGTGTACGAAGCTTTACAATAAGCATATTAATATGAACTATATCTTATGAAAGGAGAGTTATGTAACTATAATTAACGACTTAACGTTACGTTAGTAGATTCCATTTACTATTTACACATATTTTCTTGGAACATTCGATAATTAACTATCGGGATATGATGACCCTATACTTCGCAGGTTGTGCGCAACTGGATACAAGCAAATAACTTGGAGCTGTTACCCTGGCCAGCAAAAGCCCAGATTTTAACATTATCGAAAATGTTTGGGCTCGAATACTTGCTGTTATCCGAAGACAACAAGGGCCAATTTTATACCAGTAAACCGTAATGCACTAATTGCAGCCATTGATACCGCATGGGAAACGATTAATATTAATTATATTGATACCTTGATAGCGTCAATGAGCAGACGCCTCCAAGAATGTATCAATAATAATGGAGGTCACACCCATTATTGATTTCTTATATTTATTTATATAGTAATACCTTTATTTAAAAAAACGTTTTCATTTAATTTTAAACTATAACTTGGTATCTTAATTATAATTATGTAATAAATTCTTGTCAAAAACTAAATATATACGTTGACAATAAGAATTGCCTTAGTTTTTATTTTCACTTTTATATTAACTACAGAAAAAATGAAACGTCATAAAATATACATTTTGTAAGGACTAAATATTATGAATAGAGAGTTTAATGATTTTTTTTAATAACTTACAATAATTAGTAGGTGATTTGATTTAAAATTAAAAATAAGTCAATAACCATGTTTAGTTTTTTGATTTAATTTAAAAGTTATTGCTTGTAGACGTTTTTTAAATCAAAATTATTTCTAATTTTATTTTGTAAACATTTCCTAAACAAAATTTTGATTCGATAATTAATCGAGCTATGGTGTTTAATTAGCGATACCTTCAAATATATTCTTTAAAGAAAAAATTAAGTAAGCAACGTAAATTACCTATTTTCTAAAACGTGCTTAGTGTAATGATTCATTCTACAGTCCTTCTATAAGATAACCCCTGCTGAGACTACCTGCTGTTAGAATTGTAAATGATACCCTTAAGCCCGCTTCACAATGTGCAAACTTTTGTTTACAGAAATTGTGGTGTCCAAGTTTTAAATTTCATGAGTGTACATCGATTACATTCTTCCCTTCGTATATGTTATCGAATAATTACACGTATGCTTGTGGTTTTTTTCAGCTAATGGTAATTTATTATCTCAGTTCTGATCTAAAAATTAATCTTTTCAAATAATTTTTACACTGAACTACTGAACATTATTATAACAAACTTTTATACTTCGGCTAAATTATTCTCAAAATTATCGTAGGTGTCAACGCTACATACATATTTCATTTCCTTGTTCTGTTTAAAACTGGCAAGCCATAAATGAATTCGAATACGGCATTTACTTTAGGGGCTAGTCCATTCAATTCTGGCATCCCATAGAAGGGTGAGAATACGGCATTGTCTTTCGGACCGGGTCCGATCAAATGTGGTATACCATAAATGGGCTACAATAAGGCTTTGATTTTAGGGCCGGGTCCGTGCAAATCTGGAATTCCATAAAAGGGTTATGATAGGGCACATCGTATCCTGATCCGATAAGGTAAAGTACGGTATGTCGTAATAAGTTATTCAGTTCGGTACCTGATCTGGGTCGTTTATAAAACACCTTAATAGGGCATACCGTTGCCTACCCTGATTAGGCCCCAATAGTAATACGGCTTGTCCTAACAAATTTCTGCTCGGGGTGTCAAACTCACCGAATTGCAAAATAATATTTTATATTACATTTGTGGCTTTCTTATAAAAAAGTTATTAGTGTCCAACATCTGTAATGATTGTAAGAAAATACTTTTGTGGAAAGATGACTTCAGCTCAGATCATTCATATGCAAGCAGCAGAAACTATCACCGTTTTACCAATTTAGTTTCTAGGGGTGGATTATTATTCGGTTCTGAAGTTGTACTCAGAATTGTAGCTTATTGTGAAAAACTATTTCGATTGAAATTAGATAGCCGTTTAGGAACTTTAAAAAATTTTAAACAGCATTTAATGTACCTAACTACTAAAGAGTTTTCCCAGAAATTGTATTTATTTAAACTATTACATGCAGTAGCTGGTGAATTTTTGGTTGATGATTTGCAACTTGCAAAAAAATATCATCATATTACCTAGAAATGCGAATAAAAACAAAAGCAAAAAAAACTTCGCAAAAACTACAAGGACCTTCATTAAATTTACGCCAAAAACTAAATAAAACAATTTTATTTAAAAATGTCTAATATTAAAATTTAATAAAAATTTGTTTTTATTGTATTTTTTAAGAATAGATTGATCCGGATTATTATAATATTTACACAATTATAATTAAAAATGTCAAATTTAAATAGTAAGTGTTTATACATTGAACTTGTTACGTTAATTTTCAATTTAAATTAAAAAAAGTGCTTTTTTAAAGTCGTTTGCTGTTAATACAATTGGTTAGAAAAAGAAAGAAAAAATTTTACTTGCAATTATATTGTATTTAATGTGAATAAACGGTTAATTTTATTATTCCAATTGGGGTTTGAATTATACTTGTAGGTAGGCAAATAATTCGTAACATTACTACCATTTATCTTTATTCGTAGATGTTCTCTACACAGCTGATTTTCTTGTTTCATTGTTTGTATAGCTATTTCTACAGACTAGCCGGCATTTACTCTATTATCATAAAACTGTTTTTGAGATGATTCTAAAAGACTGTAGCTGCAATTTGATCTTGGCACATTTGAAAAGCATCGCTACCGTTGTTTATGAATAGTAGTTTCAAAATTAGGCAATTAACTATATAAATCGAATCTAATAACCATGATACAACCACAGTAGTTTTACCACTGTATGCTGTAGCAGTGGTTTTATCTCATTTAATAAAAAAATTTAATGCGGGTGGTTATTGTACACAATAACAGGTAACAACAACCTGAGAATGATGATAGACCTTTAATGACTGAGATCATCACTACGTTAAAAAATGTTAGCTGATTTCCTATTTTGAAATTAATGTGGTCTGATTTCCATAGCAATTGTCAGAGAATTGTACACAGAAATAGTTAACATCCGTATCCTCACCGCTTAGAAGAAAATCTAATATTTGTTTTTTATCTATGTTAATTTTCTCTAAGTTCTTCACCTTCCTTTTCTTGGCATGGCAAAAATCTGTAACTGGCTCGGTTGGTAGGATGTAATTCCCTTTCGCTTTGTTCCATGCTTGTTCAAAATCTGTATAACTTAATCCATTTTGTGGGTAACCTTACCTGTTTATAAGAGCCGTTTGACACGAGACTAAATTTAGTACTAAATAGATGACAAGTTGTGCGCACGATGATTTAAAATGTGTAAAAGCTTTGAAATATGAAAGTCCTGTTTGTCACCAAAGCGAATGTTTAGTACTAAAATTAGTGATTGCATTTGCGTACTAACAAATGATCATCAGCTGATGTTTGATTATTGCATGTGATTTCATTTACAGGCTCACATTTTTCGTATATTTTCCACAACTATTAAATTTTACAGAAGATGGAAGAGTTACAATTACAGTTAGGGGCAGTTGCTTGTAGTGCAATTATTATGTTAACTTGTAATGAAAAAAGTCGGATCATTCAAAGGAAGAGTATAAAAAAACGTAAATTGTGGGTTCGGAATTGGATTAATCGACGATGTTTAAGAAATTTCATTTTAAATTTACTGAATGATGAATTGTTAGTTGAAGATCCAGCTTCATACAAGAACTTTTTACGTATGAATAATACTGTATTTGAAAAACTGCTTAGAAAAATCAAAGTACATCTAAGAAAAGAAGATACAGTAATGCGTAATAGTATTTCAGCATAAAGCAGGTATCCTATTATACCTATACAACGTTAAATCACTTACGTGGATGCATTTTTGTAGATTAGAAACTACTCTTCGTTTCCTAGCAACAGGCGAAACATACAGATCGCTTATGTACAGCAGTCGTATTAATGAGAGTGCAATTTCTCGTTTTGTTCCTGACGTTTAAGTAATGGCAACAGATAACTGTAACGACAGTTAAATGTTTTACATGCAAATCGTTGCATTTAAAACATGCAACTGTCGTTACAGTTATTTTGAAAATTACTTAAAACATTAGTAAACTTCCATCAATTTCAGTTTTAAGTGAACAACTCTCAATGATAAGCGAATTAAATACAGATCCCCAACTTCTGTGAAATCTTGGCTTCAAAATGAAATTGTTAATAGGATAACTACTTTGTTTAATGGTCAGTTGTAAGTTTGCAAATCGTTGCATTTAAAACATTCAACTGTCGTTAGTGGAATGGCTTACATCTGAGATCGAGAACAAAAAGTCTATGTTCTGGACGAGAACCATAAGTAAACTGTAAGTAATAAAAACCAAAAAGCTAATGACGACACAATTGTCATTAAGCCGGAGCTAGGCAATTCCTACGCCGACATAATAAAAAATTTGAAAAACAACGTGGACATCACTATTAATAAAATTTCGAAAACACACAATGGAGACATACAGCTAAAAATCCGTGGCGAGAAAAAAAATACCCGTCAAATTTTTAAGAAGTCGCTAGAGGATAATATGGCCTCTCTGGCAAAAATTAACGTAGTTTCTGCAAAAAAAACAATCATGATTCATGACGTAGAAGAATCTACAACCATACATGAAGTGGCGACTGTTATAGGAACCGAAATCGGACAAATAAACTACCAGGCGGGGCCCCATATCCGAATTACCAACAAGTCAAACAGATATGGTAACCGGTTAGCATTTGCCACTCTTGATGCTCAACACGTGGATCTGATGTGCACAAAAAAAGTTATTGGATCAGGCTGGTTAAGGTGGAAGGTCTGTAAGGTGGACTACGTACCCAGATGTAGATTATGCCAAAGGGTGGGTTACTCAGTTACTAGTGCACAAATCCCTCTCACTGCTGAAGCTGGACACAAAGCAGAATCTATGCGGTGTCCGGTTTACCGTAAACTCATACAGGACAAAATAAACGTTGTCCACACCAGCTCACGATAAATCTTCAATCTAGACCGAATACAAATTAATCTGGGGTGCAGGAAAGCCACCCACACCTTATTGACTGCAACAACAGCTAAAAACACAAACACCCTTCTGGTAGTGAATGAATCGAACATTGCCCTTGCAAAGTCACATGGCTGGTACATGGACATAGAACAGAACTCTGCCATCTACGTTCCCCGGGCACTTGTCAAACATGTTCGTGTGACCATTCATAGTACCTTTCTTGTAGCTTCTTTAGATCAGTGCGGTGTGGTGGTTTGCTATTTTTCTCCTAATAAAAGTTACCAGGAATTTGAATGCTATTTGGACACTGTCGCTACTATTCGAACCCTGGGTCCTAAGGTTATTGTATGTGGGGATTTCAATGCTAAAGCCGGACTTTGGGGTTCCAAACAAGATGACAACCGTGGAATCATATTCATGGAACGAGCCTCCTTCCTAGACTTAACTTGTGTAAATGATCCTCGTCAAGGGCCTACCGTTGTGAGTGGTGCCAAAACGTCCTTCATAGATCTTACCTTTGCATCTGTCGACAGCCTTAAGGGCTTCGTAGAATGGAAAATAGTAGACGATGAAAATCTAAGCGACCACCGTACGATACGTTCCACTTAGTTTCCACCCGCTCTAATAGAGTCCACCTTTTCATCTACAAAACGGTGGGCTACTAACAAATTACAAGACTTAATTAAAGACGCTTTTCAACACCTAACTCAAAACTCATTAAATCCTCCAACCATCATTAATGAGGCCATAAATGTTTACTGGTGGAATAGCACCCTAGCCAACTTAAAGTCCGCTTGCAACAAGGTGAGGTGGTCCCTCTTAAGGTGTGGACGCGACTCAGGTGACGACAGGAAAATCGCTAACAATTATAAAATAATAAAGGAGGAATATGTCCTTTCTATAATGAAGGCTAAAAGGACGCCTGGAAGAACCTCCTTAACGATCTGAATGTGGACCCGTGGGGTTTGGGATATAAAATCGTAACGGGCAAATTAGGGAACGCCGTCGGCCTTCCACCCCCTCAGTTACCGAAGCAGAATTCTACCAAACATATATGGACCTGGGTCCGTAAAGAGGAAGGTCCACTTGCCCAGCGAAAGCTGGACTACGCCCCAAAAAAAAACTGTCGTTACAGTTATCTGTTGACATTACTTAGTTTGTTACTATTCATACGTGTCCCTGATAACACGAGATGTCGTTAGACACACATTTCACTTATGTTCTTAAAGTTTCGTATTTTATCTATAATGTACTAAAGGATGAGTACCTTAAGGTAAATAATAATTTGTCTATAGATTAATTTATCATTGAATATTGTAGACACCTAATGACAACAATTCGTGGTTGGAAATAGCCGATGTTTTCATGAAAAATTAGCAGTTTCCCAACTGCTTATGACCATTAGACGGACGACATAAAAAGTTTTGACCTCCAATGTCAAGTGTGTTATGTATTGTCTTCATAATAAAACTAATTATTTTTAAATTAAATCATTTATTCTTAAGACACATTCTACTATGTCGCAGCCATGTTCGTCGTGCCTCACACCACAGTGGCGCCAACGTCTTCCTCTTAACTAATGCCAACTTAATATATAACATCCTTCCTTCCTTAAAAATAACAAACTAAAGATTTAATCTAATTGGTGGTCTTATTACTCGACCATATCTAGTAGTAACTACATCAGTTTTCAATTGCGGTTGAACAACTTCATTTTCACTACAATTATTATAATTTACATTTGTCTTATCATTATCAGTATCAAGTTCGGATTCACATTTTATTTTCAAAGGATTATTTGAATGTCTAAGATCTATGCTATTTCTCCTTTTTATTCTTTGAAATTCATCTACGATATTATATGATCTGGGTGTTTTATATTTTGAAATTATTTGAGCAGGTTTCCAAATTTTGTTACTATGATCTCGATAAAGTATGTTTTGATTGTTGACAAATGGTTTTCTTTCTCTGACGTGCTTATTATAGTAATACCTTACTTTATCTTGCCTCTTCGTTAAAAATTGATTGAAATCCTGAACCACCTTAGGTTTTAATAATTTATTAAATATGGGCAATTTTGACCTTGTTGTTCTGCTAAATAATAATTGAGTTGGAGAAAAATTTGAACCAACTACGGGTGTATTTCTATATTCTAACAGCATTATTTCTTTTTCAGTGCCAGATTCTTTAGCTTTTTTTAACAAATTTTTACATATACCAACAGTTTTTTCTGCAAGACCATTACTTTTAGGATATAACGGAGAAGATGTTACAATTTCAAAATTCCAATTTTTTGCAAATTGATGCATACTATAAGAATTAAAAGGCATGTTGTCAGCTACTAATATAAATGGTATTCCATGTATACTAAAGATAACTTTTAGAATTTTTATTATTTCTTGAGAGTCTTTACTGTTTAACTTAACCAATTCTATCCATTTGGAATAATAGTCAATTAAAACTAAATAATTTTCACGAGCAAATTCTAAAATATCACACGCTACCTTTTGAAATGGTAATTCCGGTATTTCATGACTTATAATTGGTTCTTTAGTATTAGAAGCCCTAAACTTTTCACAAATTTGACAATTTGTTACATACTCCTCTATGTCTTTATTTATGTTTTGCCAATATAACAATGTTTTAGCTCTCGCTTTAGTCTTTACAATTCCCTGATGAGATTCATGCAATGATATAAGCATATCCTTTTTAAGTTTACTAGGCACTATTATTCTATCTTCGTAATATAATAAATCATCATTCATTGAAATTTTGTCTCTTAAGTTATAGTAAAATTTTAAATTATCGCTTATATTTTTTTCGATGGCCAACCTTTTTATAATATTTAACTATTTCACTAAGAATTTCATCTTCTAACGTTTCTTTTATAAACTGTGATTTTCTTTGATCACTCATGTTAATAGAATGAATTACATCATTTACATCCAAGTCAACTAAATTACTTTTATTGGTATTATTTAGATAAGCCCTAGAAATTGCATCTGCCATAAGATTTTTTTCCTTTAAGATATTCTACATTTATGTCAAATTTTGAAAGTTTAAGTTTTATGCATTGTAATCTCCTAGATGGAATACTATTAATTTCTTTTTTCATTATATTTACCAAAGGTTGGTGATCTGTTAGAATTGTAGTTTTACGACCATAAATGAATTGATGGAATTTTTTACAAGCAAACAGTATGGCCAGAAATTATTTTTCAATTATACCGTAATTTATTTCGGTTTCTGTCAAACACTTAGATTCATAGCATACTGGTTTTCCACTTTGCAACATTACACAACCAACAGTTGTATTACTACTATCAGTTTGTATTATAATCGGCTTATTATTATCATAGTTTTGTAATATTGGATAATTTGTAATTATTTCTTTTAATTTATTAACTGCTAGAGAATGAGAATCTAACCAAACAAATTCATTTTTTTCTTTCAGTAATTTCCTTAAGGGTTCTGTTAAAAGTGCAAATTGTTCAATATAATTTCTTAAATACCCAACAAACCCAAGAAATCTCTGTAACTCAGTTTTATTGGAAGGCATTTTATAATCTAGGATAGTTTGAATTCTATCCTGATCTGGTAAAACAGTACCATTAGTGAAAATATGCCCTAGATATTTAACATGATCGACTTGAAATTGAAACTTTTCTTTATTAAATTTTACATTACATTCGCGAGCTCTATTCAATACTTTAATTAAAATTTTATTATGATCTTCTATCATGTTTGCATAAATTAAAATGTCATCAATGTATATGAAGACTCCATCTATCCCACCAAAAATATCAGTATTATACCTCTGAAATACTTCAGCTGAACACGATAGACCAAATGCTAGTCTATTAAATTTATATGTCCCATGCACTGTAGCAAAAGTGCACAAATCTGAACTTTGTTTATCTAATTGAATTTGTAAGAATCCATCTTTCAAGTCTAAAACAGAAAAATATTTTGCTTTGCCAATTGTTGCTGACAGATCATTCAATGTGGGAATTATACAATAATCACGAATTATATATTTGTTTAATTGAGCAGGATCAAGACAAATTCTTAACGTTTTATTAGGTTTTCAACAATAACTAATTGACTGACCCATTCTGTACTTTTGTTAGTTTTGGATATTATACCTTGTGTAGCTAATCTATCTAATTCTTCTTTTAAACTATCTCTTAAATTGATTGGAATTCTTTTAGGTGGGCATGTTTTAGGCACATTGTCTTTTACTAATTGTATTTTGTAAGTCATTGGAAAACAACCTGTACCCGTGAATACATCATTAAACTCATTTAATATTTTATTTTTATTTAGTGGATTATTTATCGAATAAATTCGGCTAGTAGTTCTTTCAATCAAGTTTAAACTTTGGCACGCTTCTAAGCCTAATATGGGTTTTGAATTGTAAGGTATTATTACAAAACAGCGTTAATCGTCCTATGATTGACTCTCATTTTTAATTTTACCGAACCGATAGTATCTAAACTTGAACCCCCATATGCTTCCAAATTAATAGGATAATCAATTAATGGTATTTCTTGACCGAGGTAATCAACTAGATCATTTAATAAATGTAGAGGTATGATGTTAACACAACTACCAGTATCTAATTTAAATTCAATTGTAAAACCTTCAACTTCTACGATTTGAAACCAGCTTATACTACTAACATTTTTGTTATTAATTGCATCACAAAAATAATTTACTTGGTCTGTGGATTCAATAGCATGTACTTTACTTTTGCAACAATTACTAAAATGATTGTATTTTCCACAAATGTTACATTTTTTTCCATAAGCAGGACAATTACCGTATCTATGCTTGAATCCACATGCCACGCATTTATTTAATGAAACATTTTTCTTTTGATAATTTACAGTATTTTTATAAAAACTGTTTTTGTTACCGAAATGTTCTGATTTTCCGCTGGGATTTCTAAGGCCAGCATTGCCATATGATTGATATCTTGCTCCGCCATTTTCTTGTACCTTCTTATCTGTAACTGCTATGTGATTTATTTGCTTCCGTACTTCATCCACACTACTACTACTACTTCCAATTTGTTTAATTTGAACACGTTGAATTTCAGCTAACCTAAAATGTTCTACCGCATCAATTAAATTAATTATACCTTTTTTTATTATTTTGTCTTTTGTTTCCTTATCACTTGATGATAATACAAGTTTATCACGTAACATTTCTTCCTTATTCGAAAATTCACAGTCGCCAGCAAGTTTTTTTGCATCCGTATAAAATGAAAATGAAAAAAGTTTTCGGATTCTAATTGTTGTCGATTGTAGAACAGGAATCTTGCATGTAAAATATTTTTCTTTGGGTTACAGTACTGCTCAAATTGGCTTAGAACCTTTTCTATTTGTTTTGCATCTTCCTCCTTTTCGTAACTAAATGTATTATGAAGTTCGACTGCTTCTTGCCCAATTACATTCAACAAAATTGCTGTACGCCTTTCACTTGATTTTAAATTGTATGCTGAGGCTTCTAAATATATGTCGAATGATTGTTTGAATTTTTTCCAGTTTTCTGATAAATTTCCGGTTAACTGTAGTGGTGCCGGTAAATTGAATTGCGCCATTTGTCAAACTGTGTTCAATTCTTATCTTTTATCGATGCACGTGCACTTTTTATTTTGCGGTTACTTTTACTTTTAAAATTTTAATTTACACAGTTCCATCGCAGCGCCATGTTATGTATTGTCTTCATAATAAAACTAATTATTTTTAAATTAAATCATTTATTCTTAAGACACATTCTACTATGTCGCAGCCATGTTCGTCGTGCCTCACACCACAGTGGCGCCAACGTCTTCCTCTTAACTAATGCCAACTTAATATATAACAAAGTGGATCGTACTACTATAATTACAAAGGCGATCACTCTATAGTTTTTATTCATATCGAATTACGTATTATAATGTTGGAATCAATGGTCGCATAAGTGACGGAGGAGTTTTCCGAGAAAGCAGTTTGTCGAAAGCTTTATTGCACAATTGCTTAAATTTTCCCAATGATAAAGCACTACCTAGCCATGAACTAAAAGTTCCTTATTTAATAGTAGCCGATGATGCTTTTCCCATATCTACTAGTATCATTAACCCTATCCACAAAGAAATTTAACATACGAACAGAAGGTATTTAATTATCGTCTATCAAGGACTCGAAGAATCATAGAGAGTACGTTCGGAATCTTTGCCAACAGATTTCGTATTCTTTTGAATCCGATTAATTTAAAGCCAGAAAAGGTTGAAACAACTCTTGCATGCATTGCATTGCATAACTTTAACTAGCGAAAGCAGATCATACACCGAAATGCAAGAAGAAAACCTCCCCAACTAGAAGAGATTGGGCGACAAAGTGGCAACAGAAGTAGCACGGAGGCTCTTACATTAAAGTATGAATTTAGACTTATTTTAACAGCGAAGTTGAAAGTGTACATTGGCAGCATGATGTAGTCACACGAAATAATATGTAAAATGAAATTGATTTATTTTGTATAAACTGAAGCCTATATTAATAACATTGTAATTATGAACGTAATGTACACTTGGTAAAATGACGAATAAAATAGCATTGCTAATTAATTACAAAGCTTCTTTACTGAGTAGCTGTAATAATTTCGTGCTGTGTTTCCAAATAAAGTTTTTCATCACCTTCAAGTGGTTTTAATTGAGATGCAATGAACGATGCCAAAATATCAGTTTGTTTTTTTTTGTTTCTTCAAGGTATTTGGTCATCATGCCCATGATATGATGTAATGCACTTAAAGCACTCTGAATTACATCATTAGTTGTGGTGTCATTGTCTAAGAATACTCCTTCTTTTTGGGTGTCGTTCATCAATTTTGGATGCATTTGAAGTAACTCTTTGTATTTTTGAGGGTGTTTCTGTGTGAGAATTCATCTAGAAGTTAATTAATATTCATGTAATAAAAACTTCAGTTTACTTACAGGGTTATTAGATTCATCTTCACCATTGCCTTTGTATAATATTCCTACATTTTCTGAAGTTACATCCAAAGCATCTAATACATCTATTTCATTGACTTTGGAAGTATATGAAAGGTCACATTCAATATCTGTAGACGGAATACTGTCAATAGATGTTCGAGGCACAATGTGTTCTATAACGAATTTTATGTCATAATACCACAATGAAGGATAAATCTGCTAACATGATACTATGCACTTTAAAGTCTTAATAACAATATACTAACCTCAGTGGTTCCATCACCACTACGCTGCGAAACAACCTGTTTTCTATGCTCTGCCATGAAATTGGTACGTAAGTTATTAAATTTATTTTAAATTTCTTGTACATTCACGGTGAGACAAAGTTCTGCTAGAGTACGACGTACAATTTCCAAGGCTGAGGACCTTGCGTGCTTATTTTTGTATTTCGGTTTTTTTATAGAATATAAACAAGGGTATTGTTTATATGTTTGAATTAGCATTGTTTAATGGTATTAGCAAGCGAACTTCGTCATGTGACCACGACATTGTCAGCTAAAAACTAAATTATTTATGACTTATATCCTATAACAACAAAAAACCGCCGAAGAATTTGTTACGCACACTTTTCACGCACGTTTAGCTTATTTTGGAACCGATTGTATTTTTAGTACCCGCGATCGTACTGAATCTGCGTGCGCACAACTTGTCAACTACTTAGTACGAAATTTAGTCTCGTGTCAAATGGCTCTTAAGGACTTATTATATGTTTACATTTCGCTTCTGCACCGGCCCTGCATGAGCAACTTGTTTATCTTAAAGAGAAAGTAATAAAATTAATACTTACTATGTGGTTTGTTTTATTAACTCTCACGTGTGTTAAAGAATATTTGTAACTTATGCAGAGGTGCTTTTAAATATAAAGTTTGTACACGTAACCCCACACTTCGTTATGTTTAGAGTTATTAATGCTACATAAAATAATATGTCCTGCGTTCAATATCACCTCACCTTCACTCAGAGGTCGCATACCAACATCTACATATTCTAAAACAGAGGTGTCCAGCTTGCAAGGTCTCAAGGGCCAAAACTAAAACCTGTATTGTGGTCGCGGGCCATATCATAGTCTTAATAAAGAAACACAAAATAATGTGATGTACAAAAATAAATAAAACAAAAAGTAGTATTATTAATTTTATTGCTCAACAACTACATATTTTAGATTTACAGAGTTAGATATAGAGTTTTTTTTTGTTTTCTTTATTTTAAGAATTAAGACAAACATTGCATTATTAAAATAAAAAGATGTAGCGTAGCACATACTAATGTGAAGACTGTCGACGTTTACAAGTTTGATAAATAAGGCACATTGTTTTAATTTCCACAGGCCACTAGTCAGAAATTGTTTAATAAAATAGAGAAATATTGTGTGTCGAATGTAAATACATCGATAGCAGGAAAATAGTAACAGATAGGTATAGGGAACCCTTATGAAGATTGAAAGACCACTTAATTCTCCATCACATAGAGCAACAAGATACAGGGTGTTCCATTTAAAAAAATTGACTTTTGGGCAGTTGAAGTTAGTCAGATTTAGCCAAACATTTTGAACACCCTGTAAATAATGAGGTGTCAAATTACACATCATTTAAAAACTTAACAGTCCTCCTAAGTATAGCCTAAATTTTGTTACTATAACTTTCTTTTTCAATCATTGACAAGCGTTTGAAAATAATACTACAAAACCAATTTTTCTCAAAGAAATGAGAATATCTCAAAAACTATTGATTTTTCATATAGGTTGTGCTAAATGAAAGTAACTCAGATTTTAGCGTAGAATCCAAATATACAAAAAAAATATATCATTCCATTTAAAATAAGAAAGTTGAAGAAGAACTGAAATATTTTAATTAAATAGAACTTTTCGAGCAATCCTCTATTCCAAATTTTTAAACAAAGATTTTAACGGGAAGTCCATAAACTTCTCATGAACGGGTTAGCTAAATCACCCGGTATAGTATGTATGTAACCTTTGATATATTGCATGTTCAATGTATATGCGTTTTGGTTCAAAAACATACAGTGTATATTCAATGTTCCATGTATATGCAGACAATATACACAAATATATGTTGCATATACATCATGGGGGTGCGCTACATCGTATGTATGTGAGGTTTTTTACAACTGAATATTGGAAATACAGTATAACTATTTTGTCATAAATTGACATGGATTTTTTAAAATTGAACATAGGGATATGAGTATGCATTTTAACGAGTCCGCCGGTTCTGGTTTATGTCAATAATTAAATGTAATGAACATTTTGGTTAAATTTTGTTTTGTAATAAAACAGATGTTGTCTAATTTTTTAATGTTTTAAATTATTGACAAAAATCTAGCACATCCTGCTCATTAAAATTTATAATAATATTCCTATGTTCAATTTTAAAAAGTCCATCTCAATCAATGAATGTTTTGCTAAAATATATGCACTAATAAAGACAATATCAAAACTTTCGTTGCTAACAAAATAGTGTACATAAAAATAAGATTTGAAATAGCAGAATAAACATCGATAAACTAAATAATACTCCAAAAAATGCAGTAATAAATTCTTCAAAAATATAACTAATGACAACAATAAAAAAATGAGAAATTTTTGTTAAACATTACAAGAAGTAAATGTCATTCAAACAAAGAATACTAGCGTGTAGAACTAAATGAGAATAACACATTAACTTAAACTACATAATATTCATTCAAAAGTACTGTAAAAGTGACATGTAATAAGATCCTTCTTATTTTTTTAATTCTGCATAAAAACGTTTTAAAATGTTTTTTGAATGCTTTGATCGACGCCGCCGTTCATTCGCTGCCGCCGTTTTTAAAGCTGCTGGTATTAAATTTGTAATTGGTGGGGAGGTCACCAAGTGATGTCGTCATTGTTATCATTATCAATATTCTGATCGTGTGAATTCAGGTTGTCAAGTTGGTCATATACGTTTACATTTTCGTGATTCGGGTTCCGATTTTCGATATCGACTTCTTCGTGTTCATCATTCACGTCGGTTTCATCATTCACATCGTGTTCATCTTCAGCCTTGGATCGTCTCTAAAATTTTTGACATTCTGACAATATCCCGTTTATCCACTGGCATTCGATAAATATTATTATGAATATTAATATGGTGACCCATACAGTTTACAACATGATGAATAACATTCTCGGACAAATCTTTCAATGCACACTGTGTCGCAATTTGTTTTCGTAGTTCAGTAGGTTTCAATAAACTTTGTTTAAGAGCACTACATTGTTTAGCATATGATCTTAAAAGAAAGTAGGCTCATAAGTATCGATGTCGATGATCCGTTGAGCGGTATGCAAATACGTTCATTCCTGTTATTCCAATTTTGAACTTTTTTTACATCCCGTACATCAAAGGTACTACAGAGAAGATAAGTAACATTCTAAAGAAACACAACATACGAGTAGTTTCTGTACCTGTTAATAAAGTTAAGTCTTTCCTCCGTTCCCCTACAGATATTATTCCTTTAGAAGATCAAGGCATTTACGAAATTCCTTGCGGACGATAACATCTCTTACGTTGGACAAACCAATCGATGTATTTCTGCGAGAAGAGAAGAACACACGTTAGCAGCCGGAAAATGATGTTTAACTTATTCTCTAGTTGAAAATCATCACCAAACAGGACGTAAAATCGATTTTGAAAATACAAGAATGCTAGGAAGAGAGAAATATTTATCTATACTGTTTTTTATTTGAAATAAAGATCTCAGGTGAGAGCGAACGAGATGGAATTCTCTTAAAATTTGAGCGCGGTTTCACATTTCGGTGAAGATTAGTGTCTTTACATAATAATGTATACTTGTGCATATACCTTTGTTCAAAACAATTAGTGTATAATGATGAATGAAGTGATGCCAGTGAAGTGTTATGTGGAACACTAACTATACCTGTATAAAATTAATTTATGATAAACACTAATTAACGCTACGAAAATCTTACCTTCAGTAATATTTTCAGTATGTATCGGTATTGTAGGGAAAGTAATGGACTCATCACTTTCTGATTCCATTTCATCAGAGCTGCTACTCTCATTAAAATATTTGCTATTCAGTTTCCGTTTCCTCGCTGGCCGATTATTATCATCTTGTATGTAGATGAAAGGGCGTTGCTATTCTCCGCTTTTTTGAGTTATTCTTTAGCATAATTATCTGAAATATTAGTTTATACAACCGCAACAAAATAGAAAATTATCATACCATATTTTCCTAAAATTGTGACCTTATGTGATTGCCAGTTACTTTCTGGTTGGAATTAAGTTCTTGATAATTTTATTTCGTTAACTTTGCTATTTTTGGGAGACCAAACACATTCTTTCCTGGGGCCTATATATCAACACTTAGGTACAACTGCTACTCTATCCTCCAAAGAAAATAGCACAGCGTACCACATATTGAGTAGTAGTTGCAATGCAAGGTTATCTATGAATTTGTAAATAAGAATATTCATACATTGCCACTTCTTCAAAATACTTGTTTAGAATTGTGCACATATTAGAAAAACTGCATTCTGCAATATTTATACTTTTTAAGTTTTACTAAGCATGGTAATTTTTTTGAGACCGCTTATAAATCACTATATGTTGTATACCCCATAATGACTAATGTTTCCCACTCCTGGCTTTTAGCTATTCCAATAGGCATCTGAAAGACTAATAAAACCAGTGCAATTGGAATTCTCGGTATACACAGATTCATTTAGCAGCACCACAAACAATTTTTGCGGTCTGTGTGACCGGAATCGGGTATTACCGTTTAAAATGGCGGAGAAAACCGTGCGCGCAACTAATCCGGATTTTGAAAAAACTGCAGTGGCTTGATGAACTCGTGGAAAGTGATATAGAGGCAAACTGCAGTAAAAGTGAGTATACACAGAGTGATCACAGCTCTTCATCTGAGTTATCTGCTAACGAAAGTGCCGAATTAGATCAATCTGAAAAAATGCAAACTGACGATGTACAAACACAAGAAGAAAGTAATAGCAGTAATGGTAATGATTGTTGTAAAAAAGGAAAAAATTATTTTGGCAAAAATAGATTTCGTTGGTCTAGCCAAGAAACAATGACTCGTTCTAAAACCAAAAAACACATTAGAGACAATAATAATGTATACAAATAAAAGATTAGCTAGAGAGAGATTAAAATATAAAGAAACTTCATATATGAAAGACATTGATAAAATTGAACTAAACGCATTCATAGGCCTTTTATACTTTACTGCTGTTTTTAAATCAAATAGAGAAGATTTTAGATCTCTTTTTGCAACCGACGGGACAGGTAGAGACATTTTCAGGTGCGTCATGTCAAAAAATCGTTTTGGCGCCATACTATCATGTCTTACATTTGACAATCCTGAGACTCGACATGATAGAAAAAAAACCGATGCAGCTGCTCCTATTTCTGAAATTTTTAATAATTTTGTCAATAACTCCCAGACTGTGTATACAATAGGCAGTTCAGCGTGTGTCGACGAAATGTTAATAAGCTTCCGTGGCAGAACAAAATTCAAAATGTATATGCCCAATAAACCGGCTAAATAAGGCATAAAGCTAATGTGTCTGACCGACTCTCGCACTAATATACAATATATATATTTATACTACCAAAGACTCAGAAGGTGCTACCTTGCCAGTTGAAGACCAATGTTATGCAAAGCCTACACAAGCAATTTTGCGCCTCTGTAAACCAATAGAAAAATCTAATAGAAACATAACAGCCGATAATTGGTTCAGTTCCATTGAGCTTGTAAAACTGTTATGTGATAGGGGTCTGACATACGTAGGTACTTTAAAAAAAAATAAGAGAGAGATACCTAAAGAATTTTTACCAGCGAAGTCAAGAATACCAGATTCCACTCTATTTGGTTTTATCAATAATATAACTTTAGTGTCCCGTGTGCCTAAGAAGAACAAAGCAGTGATACTAGTGTCATCAATGCATCACACTCAATCAATCGGTGAAACAACGAAGAAACCGGAAATCATAAGTTATTATAACTGCAAAGAGTGGAGTTGACACTTTGGACCAAAAATGTTCAAATTATTCTACTGGAAGACGAACTCGACGATTGCCCATGGTGATCTTTTTTAAGTTACTTGATATCGGTTCAAATAATGCATATGTTTTGTATAACAATAGCCACAATATTTAACTACAATTGTATAACACAATTTTGTACTCAGAAAGTTTTTATATACGTCAAATATTTTTGTAAGTTAGTTTGATCCAAATGGTAGCAGTTTGTCATAATTTTATTACTTTAGTCATAAAAGTTTTTGTTTGTTTGGGTTATATAAAACAGTGTAATTTTTTTTAACTTTCTTAGACTATTAAGTAAGTCAATGTAAAATTCAAATTATACAAATTAAAATTAATCGACGTGGTTTTATTACTCGCTAGATCATTAACGAATACAGCCACGTATTAAAAAAAGTTAATAAGTTTTTTTCTAATACCTGTAATAGGTCAGCAGATTTGCGGTCACTCAGACCGGGCTCGGGTACCAAAGTAAATACATTCAGACCTGGGCGATTAAGGGTTAAAATACACTAGAAAAATGAAGTAAATATGGAAACAATAAAAAAAATTTAAAAATATAAAGTACACATAAAAAATTATAGGTGTAACATTGGCAAAGCAATAAGATCTGTTTTTAAAGGTAAAACGACAAGTTTGCGTTTCACCAAACTGACTTTACAGGTTCTTCAATTGGCAGTTCTTCTAATATCATTTATTCCAATAAATGAAGACTGACACGGTTTTTCAAAAAAATGTCGAGTACATACATTCATACACACTGCCAAGAATACACTATTCTGAAGTTTGAATTTCAGAAACAATATTTAGCACTCTGATAATAGTGCCATCATGCAATTCAAATCAGCTACTTTTTTTATATTTATTGTAAAGCTTCCTTGTTTTACCATCTTTTTATATTGGACTACAAAATCCAAGCCACAAAGGTTCATTATTGTGTTCAATAAGATATTTAACATCACCTAAATCACTAAAGATTGCGATTCACCATCCGAATTGCCTTTTCTTCTGAGGTTCTGCGAATGACTTGTTGTAAAGGTTAAGAAGAATAAAGAATGAACATTTAACGAGATGAAACCTAAATCATAGATTTTCTTACAATTCAAAATAAAATGTTTAAGCAAATAATATGCATAAGATAGATAACTTTTTTGTGAAGAAAATTGTGGACAAAAAGTATAAGAAAATTATAATACATCGATTTAGGTAAAACATTTTTTAGAACAATTGGCCCAGTGTATAACAGAAAAAGTCTAAATCAGAAGCTTTATATCGTTTAACCTCATTAATATCACAAGTTTTCTTTCCTGAAAATTCACAAGGTATGAATTTTTTTAATTTTCTTAACTGCTGATTAATGTCAAATACAACCTGGTTTCTCAATTTATATGGAGGTTTACCAAATATCAAACCATATTTTATGTGACATAATAATCTTTTACAAACACCTAATAAAACTGCATGCGTGTAATCTATTGGCACATTGTAAATTAAATCAAAATTTGGTAGTTCTTCAAATAATGTAGCTCCTGTGTAGTGTTCTTCTTGTAATTTGTTTCGAAAATCTAAGTCAGATGTTTTAGTAAATTCGGTTTCATCATAACATACAGCATTTTCAAAATAGTCTCCTTCTGTACAACATTTAGTGCATGAAAAGTACCCATTGTGACCTTTTATTGACGTAATGTATGCTTTAGCAGGGGCATCACATATTAACATAGTAATTTGAAAATGTACAGTACTATCACCAATACGGATCCCATTTTGATTAAGAGTTTTACTTCCAAATATAAAATCGAAAATGAAGTCATTTGCTGGCAGTTTCTGACTACCATAATATAAAGCTATAAGAAAAACGTCATTAGCAGAATTTAAAGATAAATTGGTTTCTACCTCGGTCTCTACTTCTAATAAATGCGAATCATTAATACCGGTTGTTGAATTTGAAAAGGGCTGATCATTATTGACTAAATCTAAGCTCAGAACTGGTGAATTACATAAATGCTGATCATTATTGGCAAAATCTACATTTACAACTGGTTGATCTCTACGTTTAACCTCGGGTGTATGTGAATGAATAATCTGTAAGTAATTTAAACTAATTAAAGATGAGGTTATGTTACTACACAGGTTAAATTTAAAGTTCTTACTTACCTGGATTAAAACATTTGACAAAAACCATCACTAACTTAAGTTAAGCACAGGTTCACACATATTTCTACAGATAAATCTTTGAACATAAAATAAGAGATAAATCAAGTTTTCGTCTAAACACGCATGCGTCGCCCGCAAAAAATTCATTACATACAGCGTAAACAAAAGTCATAAACTATGTGTATGTTGTATGTATATGCTATTCATATGAACTACAAATAACAGTTTCAATCATTTCCATTCATTTCAAGTACTTACTGGAAATAAAAAATTTCCACTGATATGTAATAAATGAACTAAAACTAGACCATTTTTAATTTCTTTGTGTACCAAATATGTATGTTCTGTTGGAATAAATTTATTAAATACTTCGCGTACGACGTACGAGTTACAAGTGTCAGTTACAGTTTTAGGATACATAAAAAGTAAGAGTGCGATAGGTGGCGCATGACTATAATATTGATGTACCGGATGTTTCAACACCCCCACTACATCGATACAATAGCAATTTCAGCCCAAACTTAGAAATATGTTTTTCATGCTTTACAGTGGATAAACTTTTAGTTAATACATCAGCAATCATTTCATTTCTAGGCATATAATTTATTTTTACATCACCATTTTGTATTGCCTCTCGAATAAAATGATGGCGTATATCAATATGCTTTGACCTTCTATGATAGACATGATTAATTGCTAATTTATGTGCGCTCTTACTATCATTAAAGAATAAAATACATTCATTGCGATCAGTCAATTCGTTATACAAGTTTCTCAAATACTTTGCTTCTTTAGCAGCTTCCGACATTGACATGTACTTCGGCTTCTGTGCTTGACAATGCAACAGTCTTTTGCTTGCGACTTTCCCTTTCCTGCCAAACAAAAAACGGAACCTGTGTACGACCTCCTGTCAGACTTATTTCCTGCCCAATCAGCAGCATCAACATACCCTTCTAGATTTAACAATGATTTCCTAAAAACTAAGCGGTAACTTCTAGTTCTCTGCAAATATCTAAGTATCCGTTTCAGATATTTCCAGTGACGTTCGTTATAACATTTCTTAAACTGACTAAAAAAACTAACTGAATATGCAATGTCTGGCCGCGTCATGACTGCTTCCTATCAACTGCTGATAAGGAATATTTTTGTCACATTTTACTACATTATCAAATTGTATATTTACTTCCATCGGCGTAGGGGCCGATTTAGAATCTATCATGTTAAATTTTTTTAATATTTCTGTTACATATGATTCTTGATCCAATGTAATTGTACCGTTTTCTGTATCCCTAACTATTCTTATACCTAAGCATTGTCTAGCTTCACCAAGAACTCTCAACTTGAAATTGGAACTTAAATCCATTTTTATATTATTGGTTTCTGTTACGTCATTCGAAAAGATAAAGAAGTCATCAACATACAGAGCTATAATAGTTATGAGATCTTGGTTTTTCTTAACATAAACACAATGTTCTACATTTGATCTTTTATAACCTACTTTTACTCCATGGCAATCCCAAAAAACTGAAGCAAGAACTTTTCCAGCAGATTTTTGGACACGAAACTTCTTAGGTCTTGGAGAACCAGAGTGTCGCCATTCCATCGATTGTTGCTTTCTTTCTGGATCGTAGAAATGTACCCAAGTCTCATCCATAGTAACAATTCGGTTTAAGAAGTCTACATCGTTTTCAAATCGAGCACAGATCGAACGCGATGCTTCTACCCTTGGCTTTTGGTCAACATTCAAACATTTGGGGATCCATTTTGCAACAATTTTTCTCATGTCCAAATTGACGTGAACCATATTATGAACGCGTTCGTATGAAATATTCAGTGCTTCAGATATCCGTTTTAGCCCAATTCGACGGTCTGATAAAATCATGTCATGAACTGCATCGATATTTTCTGGGACTGACACAGAAACTGGCCTTCCCGATCGGTCATCATCTTCAATGGAAAATTTACCTCTTTTGAAGCTTGCATTCTAATTTTTGACGGTCGCATACGAAGGACATTGATCACCAAGGGCATATCTTCGTAAATCTGCTTACCTCTTAACCCTTTTAAATACAGGTACTTGATAATGGCTCGATACTCCAATTTTTCGATTTTCACAATTTCGGTGGACATCTTTTTTCATTTAATTTATTGCGTGACTCTGGGTTTACTTTTTTGACGTCAAACTTTACACTGACACTTCTAATAAGTTATTGTTAGTTGCTATGGTAACGCAATATTTTGTTTATGCAAGGAACTGGTCTAGGCTAACTAGATATCAATACATCCTCGTACCTTGGTGTCCTTTGTGTACTAGTTTTATAGCTTCCTGTTGTAGAGATTTTGGAACAACGATTTTCCTATTTCTTAAAATGATTCCATTGTGGACTAATAGTTCTTCACGTATCTTGCCATGGTATTAAATCTTGATTTTTCCAAATTTTCTCGTTTTTGTTTGCTAAACCATCAATGACTTTTTGCAAAGTTGCGTCACGTTTCGTTTCTTGTTGTATTTTTTTAAAAGTTAATTTCTTTGGTATTGATGTGGTTGTGATGAAATTTAAATAATTTATCATTAATAATTCTTCTCGCTTGTCGTAATTTGGACTCGGATGTCGACTTAAATAATCTAAAGGATTACTGGATCCATCTTGATGTTTTATTGTGAAATTGTAAGGTTGTGTTTTTAAACATAAACGTTCAATTCTGGCGTTTGGGGTTTTTACAATTGTTTATGATTGTGATCAGTATGTACTGTGAAGTAATTTCCAAGAAGATACATCTTGAAATGTTCCAATGACCATATTATCGCTAAAAGTTCTTTTTCAATTTGACTGTATTTTTGTTCTGTCGGTGTTAATATTATGCTAGCGAATGCAATTACCTCTAGTTTGCTGTTGTCTTGTTGGCTTAAAATAGCTCCAAGACCTGTTGGTCCGGCGTCGACGTGTAAATGTGTTGGTTTTGCTGGGTTAAAGTATGCTAGTTTCTCGATTTCTAATAGTAGGTGTTTGATTTTATTGAACTCTTGTTCATGTTTAGTTTCCCACGTCCAAACGTTATCTTTCTTTATCAATTTTCTTAAATGGCTGGTTTTTTCTGATAACTGTGGAATGAACTTGTTGATGTAGTTAACCATTCCGAGAAAACTTCTTAATTCTGATACTGACTTAGGTGCTTTTAAATCGTTAATTGTGTTAATCTTGTCTGGATCAGGATAGATTCGATCATTAGCGAATATATATCTAAAGTATTTTATTTTGTTAGTGTTGAAAACACATTTCTTCGTGTTGATTTTAAGACCATTTTTTGTTAGAGTATCTAGTACTTGTTTAAGGCTTTTATCATGTTCAGCTTGCGATTTTCCAAATACTAGAATGTAATCACTTACATTGATTGCGTTTCTGTTGTTTCCTAGTGTTTGTCGAATTATATCTTGGAATATTTCGGCAGCTGTGTTGATTCCGAAATTTAATCTTTTATATCTAAAAAGTCCAACATGGGTTGCAAATGTTGTGATTGTTCTTGATTTTTGTGCTAACGTGATATGGTGATACCCATTTTTTAGATCTATTTTACTGAATATTTTAGCTCCATTTAAGACTGACGTTGTCATCGATTGTTGGTGTGACATTTTTGATTCGTTTGATTGCCTTGTTTGGTTGTCGCATATCTACACATAATCTGATTTCCTTTTTGTTGTGTGGTTTAGGAACTACGACCACTGGTGAAACCCAAGGTGTTGGCCCTTCAGCTTCCTTTATTATGTTTTCCTTTAAAAGATTGTTTATTTCCTGTTCGACTTGTTTTCTGAAATGGAAAGGGATTCTACGATTTGTTTGTGCTACAGGCGCTATAGACTCGTCGATATGAAGTTCGATTTCAGTGTCTTTTAAGTTTCCTGTTCCATCACAAATACTTGGATATGTTTGTTTGATTGTTTCTAAATCGTAAGCTTTGTTTATGTTGTTACAATGAAGTTCTACTAGGTTTAGTTCTCTAGCTGTGTTAAAACTTAATAAAGATTCTCCTTTACCTTTAATTAACTTGACACTTGCCAACGTTTCAGTGTTATTATATTGAATTTTGCAAGAATATTTTCCTAAAATTTCTAATTTGTTACTAGATTTGTACGGATAGATACTCGATTTATCTGATACCAGATCATTAATATCTAAATGTTTGAAAGTTTGCTCATTGATTATGTTTACTGAAGATCCTGTATTTATAATGAATTTTACATCCTTTTTGTTGATTTTTAAATTTGCTGTTGGTAAATTGTTGTTGTTAATGTTGTTAATTGCTGTTGTTAGTTAAACGCTTTCAGACTCATCACTGGTTGTGTCTTGTTCAGTATAATGGACTTTATTGGAGTGTTTGTTTTTGTTGTTAATATTTTGTTTTGATGAGAGACAAATTTTGCTAAAATGTCCCTGTTTATTACACTTGTAGCATATGCTGTTGATTGCTGGACATGTTTGACGACCTTGTTTGTGCCAATTGTTGCCACAATTTTTGCAGGTGCGTGCGTTTGGATACATCGTTTTAACTTGTTGGTTTGTGTTATCTTGGTGATTGTTACTTTTGTTATAATTGTTACGGTTGTTATAATTACTTTTGTTTATTTTGTTAATTGATGATGTTGATGCTGCAAATTTTTCTTCTAATTGTTCAAGTTGTGTTGGTGTTAATTCAAGTGTTTTAGCTTTGTTTAATAACCGATCTAAATCAGGTTGTTCATTTAGTGCAAATTTACGCAATTCCTTGTTGTTTGTGCTTAAAATTATTTGCCCTTTTATTTCGTTGTTTGTATTGTTGAACTGACAAGTTTTAGATAGTTTTAGAAGGCGCGCATACAATTGATCGATTGTTTCATCAGGTTGTTGTTTAGCTTCTCTGAACTTAAATATTTCAATTATTTGGTACGCGGGTAAGAGATCCTTCAGGAATTTTTGGTAGGTCAGGAAGGGAAAGATAAGTGTCATAGCAGTCCTCACCCATTAAATGCAGAAGCAAAGCTGTTTTACGGTCATCGGAGGTGATTCCGGAAGCTACGATGAAGTTTTCTACTCGTACTAACCATTTTGCCCATCGTTCGCCAACATTGGTTGAATTTTCCTTGATGTTGAATGGTTGTATTACTGGTAGATTCATTTTCAATTTCTCGAACTAAAAAAAAATAATTTAAAAAAAATGTGTTTGTTACAGGTTGTGTTATGCTTCTTCGTTGTCGATGTTCGTGTTTTACGTAAATTGTTTTCACGTTTGGTAGCTGGTTCTTTTTTTTTACTCGTCGCCAATTTGTAGTATTTTTTTACTCTTTGTTTGAGTGAAATAAACTATTCTTGATAACTAAATCTTTATTTTTTTGTTAAATACCCAAGCGAACATCCGCAGCTCCCTTCACTTCATTCAGCTGTCTAAATCTAACTTACAAATACAGCGTTGCCGCGTTTAGTCTTAAAACTAAACATCACATTGCTATACTTAATTTATGTGTCTGCATTCCACAGTGTTATACCCTCGACACACTGAGGCTGTTAATGATCATTAAGGCTTTAATGATCATTTAGTTTGTTGTGTGTCACGTAACAATTTTCTTAATGATCATTTGAAACGTCGTTAGATGTTAATGATCATTAAATTTCCGATTAACTGTAGACACGATAATCGTACGATTTCGGCAAACATCGTCAGTTTTCAATGTAGCGCTACCTTAGCCAACAAATGGCCAAAGCGCTTAAATCAGCAACAGCGATACGAAGTGGCTTATTTGTCTGTGGTTTATACCGTCTGAGATGTGTTCCAAAAAAAGGATTAAATGGACGAACGAATCAGAATCAGCCTTGCTAGACTTGTGGGAAGAAAAAATAACCGATTTACGAAGACAGAAAAGAAATTCCCATGTGTACACCGAAATGGCTACACAATTAAAATTATGCTTTGTGGGAAATGAACTTGAAGGAGTAGAAGGCAACGACATAAAAACGAAAATTAACAATTTTACACAAAAATACAGGTACTTCATTATAGTGAAATGTAAATATGTTAAAATAATTTTTTTAAAGATCAGAGAAGAAAGTAATAGGCCCGTCAGGGGAAAGAGGTCCGGTGGAAATATTACGACAAAATTAATAAAATTCTAGGGTCTCTACCTTGTAATGATCCATCTTTGGTACATGAAAGTTTTGAAATGTGGGATGGTATGTATTTATCTAAAGTCTGACTTGTTACTTTTTAAACAAATGTGTTTACATTATAATTTAAATGGATTTCCAATTACTGCAGGGAAAGTTACTATAGTATTTCTGTTTAATAAGTAATTATTTTTTAGAGGTGTTTATGTTAGAGGATGAAGTATCAAACTCGGATAATCAAAACAATGAGCATGTACCAGAGGTACGTTTTATTTATATTTCTTATCAATTATTTATTATTTTTATTCTAGAGCGAAGAATCACATTCGTCCAATTCCCAAAGGTTGCCAATGACTCCGTCTTCCTCTTCATCAAGTACAAGTGGCAGTGCAGCATTTTGTTCCTCTGAAAAAAAAAAATTCTAAAACGGAAGCGTCAAGATTTTGATGAATTGCTGCTGCAAGAAATACGCCGATCAAATGACGTGGCAGAACAGGAATTGAAACAAAATGAGGCTCTACGGCAGGCTCAATTGAACTGCCTAACTTCCCTTGAAAAAGTGTGTCGGAATTTTTAAGTTGTATTAAAAACCATAAAAATTAAAAATAAATATACTAACCTAAATATTTTGCAATTGCATTTCTTATGTTTACACCCGTTGCGCCATGAATACTCGATGCGCATGCTGGTTGCTCGTTATTATTGACATTACTCATAGTCTTGGTCCAATGTGCAGGAATGTAATCACCACTGCTATTGCAGAAATTACTTAAAATACAGCACGCTTTTATTATTCTAGGTACATGGTCAATATCAACCTCTAAGCCCTTCAGTAGTCTACGAAATCTTACTTTCAATCGACCAAAAGCATTTTCTACAACTCGCCTGCATTTTGACAAGCGGTAGTTGAACGTTTTCTCAAGAAGGGATTGATTTGCAGTATAAGGAAAGGGCTTCATCATAAACTTACTTAATTGGAAAGCAGAATCCCCAATTAACAGTACAGGTACTGATATCCCTTGCATTATTCTTGAATTTTCTATATAAATTTTGTTTCTACTATGCTCGTCTTTGAGAGCAGAATTTTCAAAGATATACGAATCATTATTGCGCCCAGGTGAGCCAATATTTATGTAAGTAAATTGCATCGGTGGTCAGCAACTGCTAACAGTACAATAGAATACCAGCCTTTATAATTATAATAGTCCACAGCTAAACTTTTTGGTGGAGAAACCTCAATGTGACATCCATCAACTGCACCCATGCACTGTGGGAATCCCATTTCTTCAAAGCCCGCAACAATTGTTTCTAGCGTCTGTTGATCAGGGGATAACATGACAGATATTTTTGCTGTAGATTCAAACACACACAATGGCAAAATTCCCTTACGATTTCTCCGACAGTGGTTCTTCCTACACCAAAACTGTTGCTGTAGTACGGTATTCTGCAGAGCTGCCTAAAGCATACAAAGCAATAGCGATTTTTTTGTCGAGCGGTATTGATTTTCTAAAGTTGGTGTCTTGTTTACTTAAGCAAGATAATGATTGCACCAATTTGGAAAACATATTGCGGTCCACACGAAAATGTTCTTTAAATGTACGGTCAGAATAAGTTTTTACCTCTTCTTCCCAGAATTTACTAGTTCTCTTCTATAAAATACAAGGAAACGCTATTTGGTAATAACTACAGAATATTTATACTTACAAACTTCCAAATATATCTATTAATTGTACTCTTTCTTCTTTTTACTACTCTGCTCACTAAAATATTAATATTCTTTCTTCGTCGCATTATTGATAAAAGGTTCTTTGATATAATATTGTCTATAACTAGAATTAATTTTGTAATCTGAATTATTTTTAAGCACCACTCGGTTTGCTTTATAATATCCATTATTGAAAAACTTCGGTAAATATAGATATGTTATAAATTATAAATATTGTAATTGTTAGGTTAGGTGAATAAAATACCGTATAGAAAAATAGTGATACTGCGCAAACTCATTGATTTTGTAAAGTTTGGAACGATTTGGGTCTGTCACCTTAAAATTCGTAATGATCATTTTCTTTAATGATCATTAACATTAATGATCATTTACTCTCAGTGTGTCGAGGGTATTACCCTATTTGAAGGGTGACATTCTAAAAATAAACATATGATGACCGATATGCTAACAGTTAGTAATAATATCCTAAAAATATAAAAGTACTTCTCCTATTAACGATTCTAGTAAAAACAAACCCTTATCTCTGCACCTCTTAATTTATAAGCACACTTTACTTTCACTACTCCATCTCCAATTAGGGCATATGGGGATGCTCCCAGTACACCACTTGGGGGAAGGTAAAGGTAAAAGGTTTTTTTGGGATAATGTTTTAAAATACGTTCAAAGCTATACTTTTATTTAAATTTAAAATACCCCATTCAATCTATTTAACCCTATCCAATTTGTAGGATCCCAAAAGAGTCTTAAGTAGGGATGGGGAAAAACTAATAACAAAAGTAAATAAGAAAAAGTATTTACATTAATCAAATTTACCTGTTCCTTATAATGGCAGCAAAGACAAGTCCAAAATTGGATACTTGCAATGATAAAACATTATAGCTAACATCGGTCTCTTAGACCGATTAGAGAAAAACGTGACGGGTTCCTTACAGTGCATACGTTTTTGTTGAGTCATTTATTTTTTGTTAAATAAACATATCTTAGTAATTTTGGTAGTTTTGACTTTATTACGTTTCACAAATACAACACGGTGATTTATTTATTTAATCGTATGGTACGTTTTAAATATTGTATTGTGATGTAAGTGTTATGTATGGTGCCCCAGAAGATCAGTATAAACCTGTACAGTGTGGTGACGAAACCGTGTGCAATAGTGGATTGGTTCGTCTTGGCAAAGCATTTACTTCAAGGTTTAGGAAAACCACTAAAACCTAAACATGCCAACCCTTGCCCACCCTAGTATTCACATGTAATAATATTAATTTAGTGTGATGAAATTAACTTTATGGAAAAATTATAAAAATAACTATACAACAATCAAAAGCGAAAACCGAATATTATATGGAACAAAAAAGTTAGTAGCTCTAAAAATATACACTAAAATAAAACTGCCAAGTACAATCAATATAAATTCTCTCAAAATCTGAAAACAATCGAGTTAAACTACATATCAATTTTTGAGCGGCATTCTAAACACACGGAATGTTCCAAGCAGATGAATGTATTGCAAAAATAACACTTATATTTTGTTTCTCTCTTCATTTTAGCTGAACAATAACTACAACGTCCATGAGAAGTTTTTGTAGGTACCTCATTCTTATCTGAAATGTCATAAATTTCACATATTCTTCCACGAATAGATCTTGGGAGGTTCGTATTTGATAAACGACGTTTAATATGCTCTTTAACCAGACCTAAACCAAGCTTTTCTAAGAATAAACGCCTGGGTTTATTAACTAAATTATTTCATTTATATATCACAAAAGAGTTGATACAAGCAACATTCCTCCTTTTGTTTTATTGTAGTCAATTGTCAATGATGGTTTGCCAGTCACCTCATCCATAAATTTCATCTTCGTCCATTGTAGTCAAAAGGAAAACATTTTTGTTCTTTCTGGGTATATACGAGACTAATGTGCAGTTTGCTTTAAATGCAAACATTGTTGTTTTTTCCAGTCTATTGATGATCATATCGCTAAGAATTTGTGGTTTATTTTTTCGGAGCGTACTTATTATTGTCAGCTTGTAATCCTTCAGTAGGTTTTCTGCAAGGACAGTAAGTACTAGTAAAAAAATTATCCATAGCTATATTTATTTTTGTACCCCGTATAGGTTGACATACACTTGAAACAAGTGCCATATTAGACATATCCACTTTATATGGTCCTGGTGGCTGCTGACCAACAAAAATTTCTAACTTTGATATATAAAACATATTAGCATCTGGCAAAGAATATACTTTGATTCCATACCGGTTGGGTTTTCTTAGTATGTAAATTTTAAAATTGCATCGACCTCTGAAGACTAATAACATCTCATCAATTGTGGTATACTGGGACATTTTAACATCAAAGGGAATGCTCCTCTGCAGAAATTTGAACCTTTCTTCAAACATGTCAAGCGAAAAATTTCGTAGCTCGTTGATCCTGAGAAGATCTTTTGTTGACTGTCGATTGCTCTTCATGACTTCTGCTATGTAGAAGAGGCCTAGTAAAGCTTTCATTTCTATCATGTCTGTTTCTGTAGCTATTCGGTATTTTTTGTTATAATTTTTTTCATGAATATGTTTGTTGGTACATGTAACAATGTTTTCTATCATCTCATTTGTGAAAAACAAGGTCTATATTTCAAGCGGCTGTTTTTTCTCTTGAGCCTCACCCCTTGTTCTAGGAAGTTGTGTTATAATATTTACAGAACGTGTCCGCATTATGCGCTTTCGGCTCAAATGTTTCTTCCATCTTTGCTTATAAAACGTGGTTCTCGAACTGTTTTATAAGATTCTGATTCAGAAGCATCAGGATCACCATTCAACCGATAATTTGCTTTATCGGCTTCTTTTTCAGAAATATCTTGTTTTGTTTCAGAATCGTGCTGCATCACATCAGCATCACCTTCTTCTAAGCTGCCATCACTGTCTACAACTTCATCTACTGGGTCATTCATGTATTCTTGCCAAAGGTGTTCAAATATTTCTTGTTCCTTTTCATAACTCCAAGCAGCCACCTTTAGTATTCTCTGTTGAACAAAACATGATTCAGGTTTTGATAGGCCGATATAGGATATTACATAACAAGCGTAGTTTTTCCGGCACGAGTCGCAAAGCGACGAGTGCTGAAAAGACACGAGTGCAAGAAATACAATACAATAGTACTCGTGTTGTGTATGCCATTTATCCCACGACGACAATCTCATTAACAGAAACATCACAACAAATACCGATTCACAATATGAATATAGTTACAGAATGAGCGTGATACCTCTAACAATAATTATAACAGTTGATAGTTGTGCATTGTCATGACAAACACTATACTAAAACAGTGCGCAAAAGTGCCATAACGTAAACTTTTTTGTACAGGTCTGCAACTAAAAACGCACGCTTTGTGATATACATATACTTACTAACTGTTTACAGCAAATAATTGCACGTATAGTAACATCGGTCCACGAGACCGCAAGTGTCAATAACTGAATACACAATAAACTTATACTACCGCCGCGTTAACACTGAATGTGTGACACCTAGTTAGGAAACTACTCATGCGCGCATATTTTCAAATTGCGTACATAGTAATGCAACCATGACAATCGAAGTGATCGGTCTCAGAAACCGTATGTTAGTTGTGGAGGGTTAATAAAAAGTTTTCCTTTATTTTATATTATCTATAACACGGCATGTTTTAGGCTCTGGTTGCAAAGGCCAAAAAAAACCCAGAAAACCTATAAAAAACAAGTTATCATACATTCGATCTAGATTCACTATGCATACCTATTAAATGCTTTAAAGCTTTAAAAAAACTGCCTGTCTTTTTCTCTATTCGAGCTTGGTAATCAAACTTCGGTGATGGAAACATCACAGACTTTTTCCAAACACAAAGTACATCGATTTTGCTAAAATTATTGTAGCCATGTACTAGCAGCGCGCCACATGATGACATTTTCCTTGGCCTCTAGGGCAATCGCACTTATGCTCATTAACTGTTCCGTCTTTTTTGAGGAACACCTAAACAAATAGTTTGTGTCAGCTATTATTTTGAAAATTACTAAATGAAAATAAATTAATTTATTGATTACCTGAACATAGTAAATCTTTTTGAATTTTGTTTTCGCTTGCGGCTGAACCAAGGGTTTGTGGACGGAGCAGGACGTTTGAACGCGAGGACGGTTGGACGCGGAGACGTTTGAACGCGAGGACGTTTGGACCCGAGAAATTGTAAATTCAAGTGCTCTTATTATTTGTAACTTCGTTATTTGTTGACGGATTTCAATTAATCTTTAGATTTATAGTAGCATTTCGTATGGCCAGTTTCATAATCAATTTTTAAAGTAACTTTAACTTAAATTAACATTTCACTGTTTTTACTATAACAGTTTGACACAAACCAAATCAATATAATAGGAATTAAATAATTTTAAAATTATGAAACTGGGCTCTTAGTCTGTTTACCTAACATTGTTATTTATAAACCTACACATATTGAACCAGATTACTCGTTTCGGGGAGGAAATCACCCTCGTATTCTGTCATACAAACCCACACAGATTTATTTAATCAGATTAGTTGAAATTGACGGGAGGAGAAGTCGCCAGCTTTATTATTATTTCGAAAAACGAAAATAAGTTGTACAATCAAAATACTCATTTAATAATACTTAATCGATTAGAATAGAGAAAATATAAAATGTCTGTAAAACGTAATTATGTATTATGAAAATAGTTTTTATACTAGCATTAAAACTATGGATCCATCTCATAATTGTGAGATATACCCCTTAAATAGTCAATAATATCCCGATTATTATAATCATGAACAATTGCCCTAATTCTATTATCTATTTCAACATATTTTCGCCGTTATTGTGTCGGTCGGTGTCCTGCTATCAACTGTTCTAAAATTATATCTCGGGCACGCTGTATCTTTTTGAGGGAATCGATAAATTTCCAAATTACTGGATTATCCATACCCAATTCAGCTATTAATTTGTCTGTACCTTCCAAAGTTCGATTGTAAACAGACCAAATATCAGGTGAAAATATAGGTGGACGCCTACCATTTCCTCGGCAATTCGGTCGGCCCATATAATTGTCCTCAAACCACAACAGAAGTGGATGCAATTCATCTGGAAAAATATTTGCTAACCGTTCTATAACGTCGCCTAAATCCGGAATGGGGACGAATGCGAGAGATGTTATCATTCGAGCTGTCAAAGCAAAATCTGCGTCGTTGTTGTAACGTCCCAATAAATGTAGCTGACCAAGATGTTTCCGCAAATTTTGAGTAAGATGGAAAAAACATCCTAGAATTTCGGCATTAGGAAATCCATTTTTGAAGGCGTTTATAACGGCAAGTTCGAAATCGCAAGAAATTTTTTGAGGGTTTAGATTGGGTTCTAGTTCTTTCAAACGATTAATCATAATGGCATATGATGTTGCTTGTTTATTTTGCAACAGAACATAAACAATCGGGTGCACGCTCATGTACCTTTCCACCATAATTACATAAACTTGGTAGAATAACTGCGGAGACGAAGTAAATGTTCCGTCGACATACCAATGCGTTGATTCTTTAAGGATCTAAAACAAAAAATGACAGGTACTATTGAATTTTATAGATACGACAAAAATTAATAGAAAATCTCTTTTAAAGTGAACATAAATATTCAGTTAAATACAATACTATGAATACATACATTTAAATTGTTTTGGCGACCAAAGATCAACACTCTATTTCCTACTGCATCACCCTCGTCCGAAAAAAATTTTCGGCAACTTCGTTTACCATGTAAACTGTATACTGCTCTGGAATAACTAATTGCTTTATTCGCAATGGGGCAGGAGGGGCGGCATTTAATTGGTTCCTTTTTCTCCGAATCATTTTCTTCAGAGCTACATGTTTCGCTACAGCTGAGCACCTTGTGACAATTCAGTTACACATTCATTAATTACTTGCGCCGGCTGTTCCATTGTTACTTCTGCTCTTCTTTTAATAGCGGTTCTTGTAATATCAGCTTCTACTTGTGCCGCAGAACTGTCATGACAATGGTTACCTATTTTCTTTATAACAATATCACCCTGTACATGAATGCGTGCTTTACAGCGAGATCGTCCGTCAACCGTTCTTCGGGCACATCTCCAAAATTGTATATTCCCACACGAACTGGTTCGGTCAAACACATAAGAAAACCCATCGCAATAAAATTTTCTCTTTCCTTTCTTACTTAAAATCTCCATTTTAAAACAAACTAGTCGTAACTAATACACTACACGAATTGAACACAACAAATGTTTGTAACGTATTAAGCGTTTTTATAAATTTTATCTGCTTATATACCTACACACCTTCTTTGTTAGTTCTTTTTTTATTGTCTTTATTCAAAGGAATTTTCTATTAATGACTTTACAAAGAATTTAAACCTTAACAACTCTTTCTAAAATTACAATGCAATTTATATGTTGACAACCGCATTATGGTCAACAATAGTTTAAGTTTCTTTTATTTTTAAATACATTATTTGTGCATTTGCTTGTATATTGTATTTACCCATTGTATTTATATTTTTCTTTTGTTGCTAGCTTAAGTCTATGTGACGACTTCTAAATTTTTGTATTAGGTATAGGTGATTAGTTTTGTATGTTTATACATTTTAAATGATCATTTCTTTCTGTTTTGGGTAAAAACTAAACAATGTTTGTGGTTCCTTATTCTGTATTTGAAGATGCATAATTGTTATTATGAATAGAATAGATAGATACTATAACAAAAGGGATTATAAGCAGCAGGAGGTCCTTTAAAGTCTACATATTTCTTTTTATTTTTGTTATTATTTTGTAGTACTCAGGTATAAGTATGTGTAACAGGTTTTTATTACTAACACTAACTTCGTTCTAAATGTAAAAGAAAAACAAATTCTATTGTGTCGTTTCTTAAGTGCTTCATACCCTTATTTTACTAATATTAGGTGTCTCAAGTATTCTACGTTGATATCACCACAAGCTCTAGGCAAAATAATTCCAGAGACGTGTGAAGCCATCTATAAAGTGCTGAAAAACGTCTATTTACAGGTACGTCAAGCCATATTGCACAGAATATTCTATTGATGTTCTAAATGTCAAGGTAGGTTAAAAATGAAATATTTTAAATTTATTAGAAATTAACTTATATCAAAATTCCCTGATGAATTCCATTAACGGCTCTTCTAATTCAAAAAAGTATAAGAAGAAATATATATATATTTTAAAAATATAAGTTAAACTAACGTAAAGTTAGCTATTCTATTATAGTTCAACTAACTATAACCCCGTGGTTCTTGAAATTTGAAGCAAAGAAAACACCTTACGTAATTATTGATTCTGTGGTATATTGGTAAATAAATATACACATGTTATTAAACATTTCTACTTTATTTCATAGCAACGTATTACAGTTTTTAAAGGGAATATTTATCTGAGTACAGAGACATGATATTTGATAGTGGGTAGAACATAAAAAAGAACTGTTTGGTAAAACAAAAATGTTTAGTAGTGACATTGAATATAAATAAAGAAACAAAACAGACTATTGATTATTGTCATAATTAGCAAAGTAATCTGCCATTGATTGATGAGGTGGAATAACGTCATTACTAACAAATTCAGCTGGTGAAGTTTGTTGTGGATATTGGCCATAAGATACAGCTGCTAGAGGACTCGTTGTGCTCCTACTTGACCCAGGGGTGTTGGTCAAAGATTCGTAGTTGTACGAGCCAGTATTAGGTACGTCAAACATACTCATTTCAGCCTCAAAAGGAGGTCGTTGATTCTTTTTCTACGATCAAACCCTGGCGTTTTTCTAAGGCCCTAATTCGCATTGCAATGGATTTGCCCATTATATCATATCTGTCGTCTTGGCGTGATGGTTTCTGAAAGTGGTCTCACACCAGTTGTCAAGTCTTCAACTTTCTTTTTTTTTGCCAAATTAGGTCGGGAATAAGGAGGTAGGCTTACCGCACGTGTATCTGAGTTGGGTCTTGGGACCACAGGCGAAGGGACCTCGCTATTGATTGATGTTTCTCTGCTCGGTGTTGTAGCTGGTTCACCAACGTCCTCCTGAAAAAAAAAATATTTATGTACTAGGTGTACCCATCCAATTATTACACAACAAAATACTCTTTTTTACATTGGTTTGGAAATTGTCGATTTAATGGTTTATCCTTGATTTTGAAACCCATAATTTAAACATTGTTTACTCACGTTGAGAACAGTTGTTATGAATTTAATTTTGTTCCAGTTTCCTAACACCACTGAGAAATGGAAAGTGATTGCTGAACAGTTTGAAGAGAAATGGAATTTTCCCCACTGCCTCGGTGCCATGGACGGCAAACATCATATTATTACAACTATAAAGGCAGACACAGTATGGTACTTTTTGCAATAGTGGATGCTAAATATCGGTTCCTTTTAGTGGATTTTGGGACCAATGGGCGTGTTTCTGACGGAGGTGTTCTTCAAAATACTAAGTTTTATGAAAAGTTACAGAGTGATGAACTTAAGATCCCAAAACCATGCAATGTTACTGAACATTTCAAAGAGGTGCCTTACGTGTTTGTGGCAGATGACGCCTTTCCCCTGTCAATTAACATGATGAAACCTTTCAGACAAGCACAACTAGATTCAGCTGTAAAAGAAATCTACAACTACCGAGTTTCAAGGGCAAGGCACGTTGTCGAGAATGGGTTTGGAATACTAGCCTCCAGATTTCGCATATTCCATACTCAAATCAATTTGGAGCCAGAGAACATAGTAAAGGTAGTAATGGCAACATGTGCATTGCATAATTTCTTGATGCAAACACATCCTACCATTTACGCTCCACCAAACAGTACGTATCAAGAGAATGACGATGACGCTACTACTAATGCTGGGTTAGATACCAATGAATCGAATATGATTGCATTACAACGAGCGAGCTTAGGGAATGTAAATGTGGCCGCCAAAAATCTCAGAGAGGAGTTTGCTACCTACTTCGTCAATGAAGGCAAACTTTCATGGCAAGACCAACGTGTTCTTCGAAACAAAAATTAAAGTGAAAGACTAAGTGAATCATTATCAAGTGAATATATATTTTCAGCTTAGTTGAGTCAATGACATTCACCAATCCATGCACAAACAATACATTAATACATATCAATTTTGTCATAAAACTTTTTGTTTTATTCTACCATTTAACATTTAATCAACATCTAATTTAACATTTAACTTGTAAATTAAAGTGTAGTTCAAATAAATTGTTTAACTAGGTAATTGATCTGTCCGGTACTTACTTCCTCAATCTCGCTCCCATCTTCTTCCTCTAAATTCGACATAGATGCACTGGGAATGTCTTGATCACCAAGAAAATCGAACAAATTTAAGTACCACAATTTAGATACGTAGACATTGTCGGCTGATGCACCAGACTTCATTGACATGTCCCGTTTTTCTTCTCTTTACGAACATTGCTTCGTAAACTATTAATCTTTCTAATCACAGATTTCTTTGTTGCATCGGGTTCCAGTTCTTTCAACTTGAGCACAAGTTTCGCATAAGCTGCATCTCTTTTCGCGATCGTGATACTCTTTACTTTTTACCCGCCACAGGCACGGCTCGAGTTTATACATATCGATAAACTCTTCAATTACTTGGTTGCGTTTACGACTCGACATCACTAGCACCAGTAGCCACAAGATAGTCCGCTAACTACAAAACACAAAGACAAAAGACACTCTCTTCACAGGAAGAAGCCTCAACTAAACAAAACAACTGCGCAGGCGACCGGACGTACTCACACACACGCTCAGGTCTAGGGTATAACTGACGACTGCGCAGGTACAAGATACCAAATCTCCGTTCCTGTCAGGTCACCTGCGCAGGTCGCTTCGCCTGTGCACTTTCGCCTGCAGCGACTGGCACACACGCCCGGTTTGCCTGCGCAGGTGACCTGTACAGGTTTACCTGTCATGTATACCGTTACGTGTGTGGCCGGCCTTAATTATTCTTGAGTAATAGGGATAACGACTATGTTCTTAATCATATTGTTTTATTATATCTTACTTTTTATTAATTAAAATTACCAAAACCCCTAACGTTGCATGTGCTAACCTCATTTCCTTCTTAACTGTCGTTGTGTCTCACACACCACACACTTAGACTACTGATCCAACATCCCTTCCCTTAAGTTTATTTAACATAATCTGCTAGCCACTTGGGCGGTTTAATATTCCGGGAGGGTCTTAGACGTTCTGTAATGAACGACTCTGACGCCCTTACATATGTCTCCTCCTCACCTGAATTATCAGGTTCCCTTCCCTCACACCCCGGACTTATGCCTAGATTTACCGTGTTAGATGTTTCGATACGTGGCGACACTGTTGGGGTAACCTCCGGCTCATGTTGAATTCCCTGAACAGGAAAAAGACATTAATGGTGCCGGTATTAAAAACCACCGATTTCTCCCTAAATACTCCATGACTCGTTTCGATCTCATAAGACCTAGCTTTGTTTTAATTGACGTATAACCTACCATAAGAACTTAAATCAGTTACCCAAACATTCTCACCATTACATAATTTGACAACTGTTTTGTTCTATGGCGTTTGTCTAATTTATACCTCGTCTCATTTTCCTTTCTTCCTCAATCTGAACCGACATTGATGTGTCTATAGTTTGCTGTAACTTACTAGGCAACAGAGGTAGTGTATTCTTTAATTTTCTCGACATCAAAAGTTCTCCTGGGGAGAATCTATTATCAAGAGGTGTTGTTCTATAAGCCAACAACACCATGCATAAATCATATTTTTTTTTTATTAAATTTTTTGCAACCTTTACTGCCGCCTCTATTCTATTCCCCCGTTAGATTGAGCAAATTATGGACTTGAAGTAACGTGTTTAAAGTTTAGCTCTGAAGCGAAGTATTTAAACTCCGTTTGGAATTGTGGAGCATTATCTGTCCTAACAATGTCAGGAATGCCATACCGTGAAAATAGTTCTCTCATTTTCTTTATAATTATTGTTTGTGTTAAATCATGCAAATTGAAAATTTCAAAGAAACGAGAATAGTAATCTGTCACAATCAAATACCATCTATCTTTACATTTAAATAAATCAGCTGAAATTTTCGACCATGCTTCAGTGACAATTTCATCTTTAACAAAAGGTTCTTTTTATATTTGACCTTTCTTCAATACAATTAGGACAATTTTTTATCAAATGTTCCAATTGCGTTGATAACCCTAGCCGCCAAACTGAGGTTTTAGCCCTCTCCCTACTTTTCGTGATACATTGGTGACCTTGATGAATGAATTTTATAACTTTTAGCTATAACGAAAATGGTATAATAATCCTACTTCCTTTAAGAGCAAATTTTCACCAACCGAAATTTCATGGCGGTATTGATAATACCGCAAAATTTTAGATTCTAACTTACTCTTTTCTAGCCATTCCGACGTAGCATATTGAATTAGCTTTTTGCAAATTCTGTCTTGCTGTTGTTCATTCAGAATTTCTAGTAAAAAATCATCTTTAATAGGTAACCCTTTGATAATAAATGATACGTGTGCTCCCGCTTCTTCCCCAAGTTCATCTGTACCCGCGACTTCTATAGGATCTTTGCTTAGAGATCTGCAACTACTAATTCTTTGCCCGGTGTATAAATAATATCATAGTTATACCGCATTAGCCTAATTCTAAACTGTTTGCAGACGAGGAGTCAGGTCATCTAAATTTTTGTCGCAAACACCTGCAACAGGGACGATGATCTGTCTCCAATAATATCCTATCTAAACCCGTAATGTCCTCCGAAAATTGTTCGCACGCCCATGTTAATGCTAATTAATGAGGCGTACGCAACAATTTCTTTATTTTGGTCATCTCGTACCTGCATTAACGAAACCCCCAAACGGTATGAGGAAGCATCCGCGCTAACAATGACAGTTTTTGTTGGATTATAATATGCTAAACATGGCGCTTCTTGTAATAACCGAATAATTTTCTCAAAAGTTTTCTCTTGTACATCACCCCATATAAACGTTATATTGTTTTTCAACAATTGCGTAACTGGACTTAAAATTTCTGATCTATTTGGGATAAACTTTGCAGCAAAATTTACCATGCCCAACCACCGCATAAGTTCCGTCTTATTGCTTGGTCTTTTGAATTTAGAAATAGCTTCTACCCTTTTATGGTCTATCCTAATTCCGTTTCCTGAAACCGTATGTCCCAAAAATGGAACTGACGACACTCCAAATATACATTTCTCCCTGTTTATCGATATACCTTCCCTTCTAAACCGTTCTAGAACCTCCCTTAGAATATTATCATGCTCCTCCATTGATTCCGCAAAAATCATTACATCATCAATATGGTGTACCACTTCTTTTAACCCAGTTAAAATTTTTGAAAATTTTTGACTAAAGTATTCCGGCGCGCACGAAATTCCGAAAGGCAAACGTGTGAATTTAAACCGACCTATTGGCGTTATGAAGATTGTCAAGTGTTGACAGCTTTCCTTTAATGTTAAATGATAAAATGCAGAGTTTGCGTCTAGTTTCGAATAAACCCGAGAACCTATCAGTTTGGCCAATGTAGTTTCTACCCTCGGTATCGGAAAATGGGATCTCAATACACTCTTATTTAATCTTGTAAAATCACAACAAATCCTTACCGAGTTATTTTTAGGGACCACCACTATAGGTGCAACCCAAGAAGTAGGCTCCTCTACCGGTACGATAATTTTCAGTTCCCGTAACCGTTTTAATTCTGCTTCCAATTTACCTAGCAGGGGAAAAGGAACCACTCTCGGTGCTGCCTGAACATAAGACTGTGCATCATCTTTTATGACAATTTCTATTTCGTCTTTTAATTCACCTATGGTATCAAAAAAAGCAGGAATTCCTCAAAAACCTTAACGCTAGTATTCTCTTTTAGCACGCTCCCTGAAAATTTCAACAGATCTAACTTTACAATACTTGGTCTACCCAAGATAGCGACTTTTAAATTTCTCACCACATAAAACTCCGTTACATGTTTACTTTCCCGGTATGTCAAACATAATCTTACAATTCCTACTATCTCTAAATTTCTACCGTCTGGGCCGGTTATCACCTCCCTGTGTGTCTCTAATTTATTCCTCAACTCAGAGCACAATACCGCTGCAGGTAAACAGTTGACGTCCGTTCCAGTATCAACCAAGAACTTGACCTTATTTCTAAACCCTTCAATCTCTAAATAACAATGCCATTGAGAATTAGCTTTTGAATTAAATCATAATATTCCTATAAAATCTGAATGTCCCAGAATCTTCTTGTTTTGATTTTTCATTTTGTAACTACCCCTACTTCTCCCCCAGGATTCATACCCCCTTGTCTGAGAATTGCCCCTTGTTCTATGAGTTGTTCAGCCTGTTTCGTAGTTAATACTGCATTTGCTAATGTTAAATCCGCTTGCAATTGTACTCTTTCACTGTACCGACCACTAACCTGTCTCTTATTAAGTCATCGCTTAAATTTCCATATTCACAAAATTCCGACAAAGTGTGTAGAACCGTAATATATGAATCAATTGATTCGCCTTGAACTTGTATCCTCGAATTAAACTTGAAACGTTCGAAAATTACATTTCTTCGAGGTATAAAGTAACCCTCAAATGCTTTTAAAGCTTCTTCGTATGTCTTCGGAGCTGCCCTAAACTGCACTAAAATTAGCTCGCTATCTTCTCCCATCGTATACAAAAGTATGTCTATTTTTTCTTTCATTCCTGCTATTTAAACCCGATACTACCATGTATCTTTCAAACCTTTTATTCATTGGGGCCACATACCTGGTACCCGAAAGTTGAATTTCTCTGGCGTAGCTACATTTAAGTTGAGACTTCCACTGCTTCCCGCTTGTTGCATCTGGTTTTCGTCTCGGTTTTCGTTGTCCACCATTTGTCTCCCTTTTCCTTCTCTTTTTTAATTTTTTACCGCTGCCACCATGTTTTATTATATCTTCCTTTTTATTAATTAATTCCAAAACCCCTAACGTTACATGTGCTAACTCCACTTCCTTCTTAACTCTCGCTGTGTCTCACATATCACACACTTAGACCAACACATATTTTTATACGTACAGTTACAAAATATTCTATCAGCACCACTAAGGCCTAACTGCACCGGCATACATATGAAGTGATACTTTCGTAAGTATCACTTTATTTAATAAGTGACACTTATTTAAAATGGCATGCACCGTGTAATCTGAAATCCCACTTACCGAAGTTGGAGTTTTTCTGTTTTCTATAATTTAAGTTGCTGCATCGTATAGAATCAAAGCAGTCAAATTTAAAAATAACGTCTATAACTGACGTACAGCAAAAACCGAATTCACTAATTTTAATTTTTTGTGCTACAAACATTCTCTTAAGGTGATTTAAGTAGTGTTGAGTGTTGAGATCCCCAAAATGAACAATCCGAAACCTCGTAGAACCATTTTCTCAACTGAAGAAAAAGTGTTTCTTATGCATTGCGTATCAAAACACAAAAATAATAGAATGCAAACAAACAAATGGCTCTACATGGAACGAGAAAAACTTGGCTTGGGATAAAATTGCAATGGAATTTAATGCAAATTCTCCAAGTAAAATTAATAGAACTAAAGAAAGCTTAAAAAAATGTTACGAAAATAAAAAGGCGGAAGTTAGAAAAATAGCTGCATCTAACAGGCAAGGATTGCGAGCCACTGGTGGAGGTGTATTCACCCCTAAAACTGATCCATGTTTGGATATAATTTTCGACATAATGAACCGAAAAACAGTCGAGGGTTTGGAAGTGGAATTTGGAGGCGATGCAACAGAAGTCGTATATCCAACAGCTGCACCTAGGCGTTCTGAAGGTGTAGACTCTAGCGAAAACATCTCCGATGTATTTATGGTATTTGAACTCTTAAACTAAATTATAATAGTATATCATTCATAATAAATTATATTTCAGCTCGATGACTTGCACAGTGATAATAGTAACTGCAGTTCAACGCAATTAATTAACTCACCAGAAGTTCATTTACCTGTTGAGAATCAGAACAATGAGAAGGTAAGCTATACATCATTATGTTGCTGGAGGTTATTTTATTTTAATTCTAGGCAAGCTGGAAAAGTTATAAAGGCAATGATTTGAAGCGTGCACCTAATGAAAAATTAAGATTTGCAAGTGATCGCAGAAGACCAAAAGTGGTACAGCCAATTCACACAAATTTCTTGTCAAAGCAGTATTCTGAAGTTGCTACTTTAAAAAGGGACTACCTTAAACACGAACTACAAACATCTATTAATAAAGAATTGAGAGAGGAAGAAGAGTTTAGGTTAAGAAAAAGATCATTAGAATTAGATATACAAATAAAAGAATTACAATTGAAAAGATTGAAAACCAATTCTATACAGTTTTCTATGTAATATCGTATGTTCATTTACTACTTTGCATTTCAAATTTATTGAATACACATTTGTTCAAAGGTTTTATTCTATGCAGTTATTTACAACATTATAAACAATAAATTATTCACAAGTTAGAAAAATATGTTTCTATTAATTGTCTCCTGTAGATATTTACATTATGATGCAAGTCTTCTATTTCTGGCACTGGTGGAATTTGACCATCAATAATGTGTTGTTCAAATTCTTCGGCAATAAAATCCTCGGCATCTAAACCTGGTTCTTCTTCTTGATTCAGTTTTGCAATGTTATGCAAAACAGCTGTTGCAATGATAACAGGTGGAATATTTTTTATTTTTAATCGGCAACCATAAGCCAGTACTGGAAATCTCCTTTTAAAAATTCCGAATGTGCATTCAATTTTATTGCGTGTTCGAATATGGGATTCATTATAAAGCTGCTCTGCTGCCGTTACAGGGTTTAATAAAGGCGTTAGTAAATAATTGTTTGAGGCATACCCTTTATCACCTACAAAAATGGAAAAAATTCAATAATATCAATTTCATTCGTAGAGAAAACAAACCCAATAAAACAGACCGAGGCATTTCACCTCGTTCAAACACCCCTTTTATATTGGAATTATTAAATATAGTGCTGTCATGGGTTGACCCTGGCCACCGAGCAACAACATCTAAAAATTGTTGTCTGCATCACACACAGCCTGAACATTTATTGAAAAATAATCTTTCCGATTTCGATAGATTTCAGCATCTTGACCACCTATTTTATTTGAATATAATAATAGTATTAATTAACAAGAATGTCAAACATTGCTACAACCTGGCGATATAATTTTTATGTGGGTGCAATCTATAGCACCTATTACATTTGGAAATCTTCCAATTTCATAGAAATTAACTTTACAAGTCTTCTGGCCTCTTCTGTGTTTGGCTTTTTAATAAAACGAGGATACAAAGATGCTATTGCCCTGGACACTCGATGGATTATTCTACCGGCTGTTGTGGGGTCCATTTCCATATAATCAGAAATTGCATCAATATGAGCACCTGTAGCATAATATCGCAAACAAGTCAACACCTGATTGATTGGGGACACACAATTGTTTCTAAAAGTTAATAGTATATACTAGATGCATTCATCAGCTAAGAGAATACATATCGTACATGTCTGAAGGAAATTCTAGTTGCTCTTCTACATATGGTAATAAAAACAATACAGTCTCTTTCTGAAGACGAAACTTTTTAAAAAATTTATAATCAGGCAAGCTATTGAAATAGTCTTGTCTGACAAAGAAATTACGTGGAACTCCAAATTCAATCAATTCCAATTCATCAGCATCATCGAAAAGTTCGATTTCGAATAATAGATCCATTTTATTTTTATGGCTTAAAAATCAGATAACTTTAACGTCAAAAAGTTGTCAAATAATTCTCAAGTTGCACCTAAACCACAACTTTAGATAAGTTGTACTTTAAGTTACAGTTTGTTGCGGTGCAGTCGTACTTAACATGTAAGTCACACTTTCATTCAAAAGTGACACCGGTGCAGTTAGGCCTAAAAGTACTTTACTATCGTAGACAGTTAGCGCAGCTTTAAAATCGAATTTTAAATTCGCGGATCTAGTTAGAAAATTTTTTGACGTTTAAAGAAAAAATCTATTTTAAGTTGTGAAACAACCTTTTTATTTTTATTAGACTACTTTATATGGATTTACCTACCCACCAACTAATAACTTGAATCAGTACATTCTCTGTTGAACCTTATATAATTCACTCTCAAAAATGACGCAAACCTCAGCCGTCCCCACAATGTTGACCTAATAAAGTATACTCTGTGTGAATTTACATGATAAACTGAATGAGTACTATAAACCCAAAACTTGGTTCAAACGTCCTTGCGTCCAAAAGTCCTTGCGTCAAAACGTCCTTGCGTTCAAACCGCCGCGTTCAAATGGCCGCGTTCGAACGTCCTAGACCAGGTTTGTGGAACTGTATCTACCTAATACATAAATTATTTTAAAATAAAGCGTTACGTTGTGTTCCGTTTATTAGTGGAAGCTATCATATCGTCTATAAAGCTACAAACATTACATTGCGACGAGGATAAAAGAAAACATTGCAAGCTAAGGTTGCAAGATAAAACGTGCAAAACGGAGGGAATTAGAACAATATTTCGCAGCAAACGAAATAAGTGAAGAAAAGTAAAAGTTACAATTTTGTTAAATTTGGTCGGGCCAAACACCTACAAAATTCGAAAATAGATACCTTCTTAAAAATGCGATTCATCCCACAGATATCAATTTATCGAGAGAGAAGCAACTTTTACGAATTAACTGCAAGTTCTGTGATCAATTAGATAATGTTCTAAAAGAAAAATTTGTGGCAGGTATTACACCGACTGTGCGAAGAAGATGAAAGTAAAAATTTGGAGGAAATTGTGGAGATAGCAGTTCAAAAGGAAGCGTTCTTGAAAGCAAGTTCCGGAAACAGCGGAAACACTACGTAAGTAGGAAAATTACCAAAACTGAATAATTGAACAAAAACAAATTGGATTTAATCGTGAGGGACATCAAAATTAAATGTACAATGTTCATAGTTTTGAATAGTAATTCCTGATTTCATGAGCCCTACCATTCGCCGGGGACATTTCGCCGATAAACACTTCGACGGGAGGTTTGTCGGAAACTATTCGCCGTTAGGTACGATTCGTAAAGAAGAATTTGGCCGGGAATGATTCGCCGGTGGATATTTTTCGCCGATCATATTGTGACGTTTGATTATTTATTTGTATAACAACATAATTATTTAAAGAAACGATATGGTAAATAACTACAAGTATACCGATGGAACACCAGAAATATATTCAAACATTATTCTTAATTTATTTCTTTAATTCTTACAATGAAATAAAACAGGAAAATGTTAAAACCATTAATTATTGATTTTTTAGTAAATTCAAAGATGCCGATATGAAAGACATTATTCATGGCTTACTTTGTCAATGTTAGCAATTCCGTAATTAAGTAACTGTTATTCTACGATTAATAACTCAATAACGGCTCAAGATAAATTCAACATATGATATATTTTTGAAATCAGAAAAAAAAGATCTCTTCAAGAATGTAATAATAAACAGTGTGTTACGTTAAAACATACGTCATATTTTTGTTTTAAACGGCGAGTAACAGAACGATTGATAACATTTTAAGAAAATTAAGTTAGAACCATACAACTTTAATATATAACTTTTTTTTCTACAGCAATAATAACGATAATAAGAGGTGGATAATTTATAGTGAATAACCCTGTACAATAAATAATTTAAAAATAGTAATTAAAGTTTGTATTTTTTGAATATGTAAACAAAAATAGTAACGACGATAATACCAAATTGTCATTATCCAAACTTTTACACCAATAATCTACCTAATCATAATATACCTAATTTCATATTCCTTTGGTTGCTTCAGATGAGGGTCTTTTATCTTTCTTTTCATAGATTATGTTACTACAAACAAGTACAATGAGGTTTTATACTTATTTATTCATTAGTACATTTTGTACAAATTCAATGTACATTGGTAAATACTTTCCCCGCGCAATTTATCTATAAAACAGAAATTGTTAAAACGTGTTAAAACTTACTCTTCATTAACTAAAGTAATATAATGGTGAGTACTTTAAGTTTCGGCAAAGTTTTGAAAAATGATTAAAACAAGAAGAGAAAAGGAAGTGATGACACATGATGGCTACATGTATATTTTTGACTCATTAAGCGCAAACAGAAATAACAAATATTTTCGATGTTGGAGAAGAGATCTATAATATAGAGCAAGAATTCATATCAGAATAAATGGCGAAGTTATTAAAAATGTGGGTGAACATAATCATGAAGGTTCAGCAGCAAAAATAGAAGTACGTATACCATTATTAATTGTTTACACAACGAATTTCTTCATCTTTGGGAAACAAGAAATTCCAAGTTTGGTTATCAACAATTGCATCCAAAATTTTTCTGTTGCCGGACAAGAAATTTTTCCTAGTGACAAAGCTGCTAAAGCAATGCTAAGAGGCTCAGAAAACAGAATGCATTTGTACCGGTGGTACCAGAAAATGTTTCAGATTTAGAAATTCCAGAATTCTACGGGGAATATGAAGTAGATAAAGGAGTTGTAGAAAATTTTTTGTTACACGATAGTGGACCACTCGAAGGGCGCATATTAATGTTCAGAAGACGTCGAGGGCTGGATGTAAGTTTTGTTTTTGAACGCAGTATATATTCATTAAAAAAATATATTACGTATTACGTCTGGTAGAGGATTTTCCAAACAGAAAATGTTTGGATTACCTCCGGGTTTTAACTCATAACTTTGAGCTACTAATATAGTATTAAAGTATTTCTCGTCGAATCGTTCCCGGCGAATTGTAGCCGGCCCTTTTAGTGATGGATCTTGTAAAGCTTTGCTAATTGCATTGACCCTTTCCAATATTTTAAACGATGTGGTGGTCAACAATGCAGCTTCGAATTTTTGCATTTTGTTGTACAATGCCAAAGCTTCATTCCTTGTTATTGGTTTTTCATCTTTATCGTTTGCGGTATTGTAAAATATTTCTATAATTGTTTTATAATTTAATTTAAGGGCGGCAATTGCATCAGAACGGGCTGACCACCTAGTATCACTAAGACGTTTGAGATCTTACACCGATTGAGTAATATAGACCAACGATAGGTAGATAAAGAAAAGAATACGTATATTTGTTGAATTAAAGAAAAATAATTAGAAGCCTCAAGACAAGATTCACTTGAAAAATTAACGACGAAGTTTAGAGAATGGTTTGTACATGGTACATATACAGTAGTCGGAAATAAATGTCTTATTCTGGCTTGCAATCTATTATATTTTCCGGACATATTGCTGGTATTATCGTAAGACTGACCACGACAGTTTTCAATTTTCAGACCTAAGGCTTCTAATTTTTTTAAAACAACAAGTTAAAGATTTTCCGCAGTGTGTTTTTCAATTTTAATAAATCCAAAGAACCTTTCCACCACTCGTCCCTCATGTACATATCTTAAAATAAAAGTCAGTTGATCACAATGACTGACATCTGGTGTGGAATCTACTATGGGAGCATAATATTTTACGGATTTAACTTGATCTACAAATAATTCAATTAATTTATTTTCAAGGATGCTTATAAATTTGTTGCATATTTGATGTGATTAACTGTTCCTCTTCCTTTGGACGCATAAAAAAGAATCAAATTCCGAAAGGTATACTAAATAGCTCAAATAGTTTCCCCTATGTAGACTGTTTATATTTTCCTCGCTTCTTCGAAAAGCCAATCCCTGCCTGGGCAAAAATTTTATTGTAGCTAGGTTTTAATACTTTCCTCCAATATTCAGACTCTTTTTGAATCTCTAATTTTAACGCCTTGTCAATTGTTTATGTATCCGATAACCTGGTAGTTAATATTCACATACAGTGAATACGATTTTTGCCTGTTTATGTAATTTAACGGCCATATAAATGTTTTTCCAATCGCTATACCCTGATTTAAAATTTAAAGAGGCTATATCTTTGGAAAATAGTTTACATAGATAACAAAAACAGATTTAAATTTCTCACTCCCTTTTTCTCTACCCCTTTAGATTTTGTACGATAAAACAAAGATTCATTCAAATGCCTGAAGTATATTTGACCATTGTCTTTATAAAGTTTTTTAGTATTGTCCAGTGGATCGCTCTTAGGTAAATTAATGAATACCCCCTTTATAAACTTTTCTGATTTTAAGTCTGGCCACTCTGACATTGTTACCTTCTTTTCGCAGTCTCCGTCTCAAGTTTCAGTATCATAATTATCATTATCAGTGTTTCGTTTCACAATCATATTCAATTTTAGTTTGAAATGTGTTAAAATAATTAATTAGATACATACGTGTGTTAAAAGTTGAACGGGTTGGTATTTCTATTTAACATTATTGTCATTATTTTTGTCATTTAAATCAGAAACGACACATGTCAAAAAACAAGTTTTTCGGGAAATGTAAAAAACTGTCTGCTACTTTTAAAAATATATTTTGTTTGATCCTGTACGTTGAGAATAATATTTTAAAGCTCTATGTTTATGTTGGTAAGTTCAGTTTATTTCATATTTCATTTCAATTTAAATTAATTACTGTTAGTAGTTGGACAAAGAAGTATAGCATTGTAATATTCTCGCTTTTGTCTACAAATTCTGCACATTTTTTTTATACTTTCGGTTTTACTGGCCTTTATTGGAACCTTCCCAAGTGGATAACCAGCTTCAGATGACAACAAAACAGCATGCCTTATTCCAGACTGTTGCACATTGAATATGTGTTTTATAAGACCATCTACAAACTCCACACATCCTTTCTTTTGACTGTCATGAGTAAAGTGTGAAATTGTACTAATATTGAAATGCACCTTTGCGCTTCGTGGTACGCTTCTGGATCCAGTTTCCTCTGATATGCAGTTCTTTTTGTATAATTTGGGCCACAAGTCTCGGAAATATAATATATCTTCTGTTGTGACTTGTTTTACCATAAATTTGTTTGAAGTACCACAGGTCACAATCATTTCAGTTAATTCACGGATCACGAATATCCTATCATACGTGTTTAACTTTCTTTTCATCATTGTGAAGTCCCTGTCACAGGAAAGAAACGAGTGTCCCCTCACTGGGAACTGTATAATCTTGGAAAATCTATCAGTATCCGTAAGTGCTAGAAACATTCGTACAAGGATATTATTTTTGTTTTGACCCCAGCAGTTGTCGCTATATAAATGGATCTCTTTTATGTCGTCAGAAATACCTTTCCAATAATCCAAAAGAAAGGAACAAACCTCATTTGCTGATTTCTTAGCCTGTCCTTTAATATATATGCAAAACATTGAAACTGTCAATTGCTGGTAATAAAAAACGTCTTCAACAGGCGTTTTTGGCAATTGAATGTTCTGCATGAAGTCAATGGACAGAGTTAGAATATTATTGCTACTAGGTTGACTAGTTTTACTCCTCAATTTAGTGTAGAATTTTTTACTTCGACGTTTGTGGACCAGAAACTCCGCCACCGCTGTTCGTTTGGCAGTTACATTTAAGTGTTGGTCCTTAATTTTATTGCTGAAAATCTCGTACGTAGAACAGACATCAACTTGTGGTCGGCCGAATCTTAAGGAAAAGTTTTTACGAAAAAATTGTGTGTAGTAGGGATAGCTTACTTTTACCTCAGGGTACTTGTCCTTAAACAAATTGAACATAATTTTAAGATCTAATTCACTGTTTAGATATTTAACTTCTCGCTGTGCGTAATGACCTATCTCCACTGGAAATGATTCAATGTGTTGTCGAATAGTCAATTGAACGTTTTCACTCAACTTATTCACACTTGAATTTAGGCCACGCAAGCCTCTTGGAGATTTTCCAAGTACAGGAAGATCTCTGAGCCTTCTAACTCGACTTGGATTTATAGCAAAAATTGAAGTGAAAGCATTTAAGCAAATGACTGTTTTGGTAGTTCCTTTGTATGCATAATACTTAAAGACATTAAACCTTGGTTTATTGCCTTCTTGAACCCTTGTGCGACGCCTCTGTACATCAAAATCTCGATGAGTCCCTGCAAAATATATCTTGATTGTTTTTGCAATCTAGTGAGTACAATAGTTTTAAATTTTCTTGAAGCTCAGCATTGGAGAATTTATCAAAACACTTTGCTTTACAACTGAAAACGGTATTAAAAGATTTGCAAAGCATACTCAGTTCTGTTTATTTTTCAACAGGTATTCAAAAGATAAAACTATATTGACGTCCGTTTTTAAGTGATTAGAAATGTTTGAAAAATAACTGGGCAACAACAGAAACTTTATGGACTTACCTGCAAGGAGGTCCTAATACTTTGCGTGGAATGTTATCTCCTTTGTAGTTTTTATAAACCACACCTTTTACACGAGACTGTTTTATAATATTTCGTTTATAGTTTTTAGGAATGGTCTTTTTCTTTCCCTGGGAGTATATTCTGTTTCCATCTCAAGTTTAATTCACTCTTAAAACATTAAATAACGACAAACCAATGCAACTCGTACTGCAGAGGTCATTACAATGACGAATTTTACTCTTGCAGAATCGAGCCAATTGGCGCCAAACTGCACGCATGCATATATCTCTCCTCTCTTACTATGCAAAAACCGCATTGGTCCGCGACTTGGGTCGTTTCTGCTGATTCAGTTTAAAATGTACGTCGTTTACAGCTCATGCATAAATCAGACATATGTTGTTTATCCATAGTACGATGTAGTTATACATGTAGAATCATTTCTCCACATAACCCTGTTTTGGTACAAAATGGACATGTGTTGTTTTGCATATCCCTATTCAATTATAATTGTAATTGATATGAATAATAAAATAATAATTATAATATGACGCGTGCAAAGGTGCAAATGAAAACGGACATATTCACTTGAATTGTAATTTTGTACAGATCAAATCCTTGATTCACAAATTACAACATCAATGGTATTTTTATTGTTAACACAAACAATCATTTCATTATAATCAAGTTTAATGCTGCTTCTTGAGTAGCACGTGACGCGGGCCCCCTGCGGTCGCTTGTTTCGCTTTAAGGATAACCCGGGGCTGATATGCAATAAAAGTCTTCTAATCCAAACAAGCTTGCATCGCTTTGATATTCTCCAGAAGCCAGAAATTTATCAACGCTTCCGTTATGTGCAAATTTTAAAATTGTATTAATTCGTATTATCATGAAAGCTGATATAATGTATTAATAGGTTTTATAACTGAAACCACCGAGATAATTGTAAATGTCACTTGCAAACACTGCGCTCAGGAAGGTCACTCTGGAGACTGTTCAAGAAAAAGAGCGAAGAAGGCCTGCAATTATACAGTGAATAATAATGAGTGCCCGGCACATAAATTTGCAAATGACAGGCTAATAAAACAAACAGAATATGAAACATTTATTTAATACTATAAAAAAACTAGATTTAGTAGTTTTTAGAATGAAATAGTAACAAATGAATGAATATAAGTAGTTCTAAAAAGCATTTACATGAGTTTCCGAATTGTAACGCCTTTTGTGATATTGGTTGCATAAATAAAAATGATGACTTATCGTTTGTATTTGAGAAGACTTAGTATGTAAGAATGTAACTACTTCACCCAACGTCATTTACAATAGTATAGAATAACATCAATTTATAGATCTTGGGAAATTAATTTCAAACGTCACTGTACAGGGTGGGCAAATTTTGACGTTTGTATAGGGTATCTCGGTAACCATAAGAGATAGAGAAAAATGGATGTCGGTGTCTCTAGGAGATATTAATATTAATATAGGTCAAAATAATAAACAATAGTACGAAAACGGTTACCTGACACTTAAGCGCGGTTTCCATCGCGAAAGGGTAATGAGCGGGAAATGGAAAATGGGGACGTACTCATTTTAAGTGCAATAGTTTACATTTCCACCAACAAAGAGTTTTGTTTGTGTTAGGATGTAATTATTTTGTATGTATAATACGTATGCAGGTTTTGATAACATTGCGCTATCAAATATACTCGAGCAGTATGAATTGAATCGCCGTTCAATAAACATTAAATGGGAATTAAATAAATAAATAATTATATACATCTCGCTTTATTTAAAATATAACAGTGGCGACGAGGATTAAGGTAGTGATTAAAAGTGAAAATAATGGCAAAAATCGGAAATATTTCGGAATTTTCTTTGGGTACAAAAAGTTGGTCAACATATGTTGCCAGGTTAGAGCAGTATTTTTAGCAAATAAAGTCGAGGAAAATTTAAAATTACCAACGTTATTAACAGTTGCGGGCGACGATACGTATGAATTAATGGTTAATTTGTGTGACCCGATTAAACCGGAAGCTAAGACATATGACCAGCTGGTCGAGATTGTTAAAAACATCTGGAACCAGCACCTTCAGAAATCGCGGAACGGTATAAATTTCGTATTCGGAAGCAAGAGAGTAGCGAGAGTCTGGCAGATTATATTACAGCGTTAAAAAGTTTAGCGAAAACTTGTAATTTTAAAACTACTTTAGAAGAAAATTTACGCGATCAGTTAGTGTACGGACTAAAAGTGAAATGATCAAACAACGTTTATTTGCAGAAAAGACTTAAAATATGCAAAAGCAGTGGAACTTTCATTAAGCATGGAAAGAGCCGAAAAAGAAGTTAATTTAATCGACAAATCACAGGCTGTTTGCAAGATTCAATATGGCGGATCCAAACCGAAAGTAATAGGTTTTCCAAAATCAACGGCACCTCAAAGTTCCGCAGGTACGTCATCACCAACGCAAAGTAGAGGAGGACGCAGGTCATGGGTTCGGCCACGCACCAACTCGGGCGCAACGTGCGAATGTTGTGGTAAAAGTAATCACCAAAGCAACGAGTGTGTTTTCAAAAACTATCGTTGTATGTTCTGCAAAAAACTGGCCATATTAAACCAGCATGTAAAATTTTTAAAATAATTCAAATCACTTTATAGAAGAACTACATTATGACTCAGCTGATGACGAAAATGTGTTTAATGTTGCCAGTAATTCACATAAATCGCAAAATGAAGATTCTGATTCCAGCGAAAATTTATTTAATATAGTAGATAAACGAGCAATAGCGCCTTTGGGTATAAAATTATTAGTTAATAATGTTAGCTTAAAAATGGAAATTGATACTGGTTCAGGAATTTCTATTATATCTGAAAATACGTACAGGAATTCATTTAGTAATTTAAAATTATTCCCGAAACAGTTAAATTGCGATCTTATACTGGTGAAAGTATCCGATCACTAGGTTACGTAAATGTAATAGTATTCTACAAAGGACAATTTTTCGAAAATTTAAATTTGTATGTAGTGGCAAAAGGTGGTCCTCCGCTTTTAGGGCGCGATTGGTTAAGAATTTTAAATATCGTTATTAATCCAAATTTTGAAATTAATCATTTAACCGTTAGAAATAAAGATGCTCTAGTAAATGAATTTTCGGAAATTTTTTCTGATGATCTAGGACACTTAAAAATTTTAAAGCTAAATTAATTCTGAAGGACGGCAGTAAACCCGTATTTTGTAGGGCCCGTCCATTACCGTTTAGTCTAAAAGAAAAGGTAGATATCGAAATAAATAAATTGATAGATTTAAATATTTTATCTCCTGTAGAATACAATGATTGGGCAACTCCGATTGTACCAGTTATTAAGAAAGACGGTCAGATACGCATATGCGGCGATTTTAAAATCACGGTGAATCCAAATTTGTATGTAAACAAATATCCTTTGCCAAGAATTGATTCTATTTTTTCAAGTCTGCAAGATGGAAAACTTTTTAGTAAAATTGACCTATCACAGGCTTACGCGCAAATTGAATTGGACGATGAATCAAAAAAATTGTCACAATAAATACTCATAAAGGATTATTTGTTTACAATCGCCTTCCATATGGTATATCATCCGCCCCAGGTATTTTTCAACAAGTTATCGATCAGATTTTTGTGGTGTTAAAGGAGTAGCAATTTTTCTGGACGATATCTTGGTGACTGGCCGGAATGAAGAGGAGCATTTTCAAAATTTAAAAATCGTATTTAATAAATTACGAGAGAACGGTTTAAGAGTTAGAAAAGATAAGTGTTGTTTATTTCAGTCCGAAATTACTTATCTAGGATATACAATAAATGCACAAGGTTTGAATGCTTCGCAAGATAAAATTGAAGCTATCTTAAATGCAAAAATACCAACAAATGTAACTGAGTTAAAAGCATTTTTAGGCTTAATCAATTATTATGGTAAATTTATTCCTAATTTAAGTTCTAAATTGTATACATTGCATAAATTATTGAGAAAAGATGTAAACTGGAACTGGAGTAATGAATGTCAGGTCGTATTTGATTCTGTAAAAAATGAATTAGTCTCGCCAAAAGTATTAGCTCATTATAATTCAAACTTACCTTTGACACTAGCTTGTGATGCTAGCGCTTATGGATTGGGTGCAGTAATTTCTCATTTATTTCCAAATGGTGATAGCAGGCCTATTGCGTACGCTTCTCGTACTCTGTTAAAAAGTGAAAAAATTATTCACAAATTGATAAAGAAGCACTCGCTATTGTCTTTGGAATAAAAAGTTTCATCAGTACTTATACGGTCGTTTTTTACATTACTTACCGATCATAAGCCGTTAGTAACAATTTTTGGTAGCAAAAGGGCATTCCCGTAATGGCGGCTAGTCGATTACAGCGTTGGGCAATATTATTGTCCGCTTATCAATATGAAATAAAATTCATAAATTCCGAAAGTAACGCTAACGCCGATTTTTATCGCGATTGCCTCTAAAGTAAATAAAAGATACTCCAGATCTAGGTAATTTCTACTACATTGAAGAAATGTTACCAATAGATTATAAGAAATTAGCAGTTGAAACTCGCAAGGATTTAATTCTGAATAGGGTTTATGGTTTCTGTTTACACGGATGGCACGAATTTCGAAAACACGAATGTGCAGATAAACAATTATTATCATTTTACGAGAAACGTGATCAATTGCACTTAGAACAAGGCTGTATTGTATGGGGATATCGTGTAATAATTCCCACAAATTTAAGAAAATTAATTTTAACCGATTTACACTTATCGCACTTAGGAATGAATAAAATGAAGTCAGTAGCACGATCGTATTTTGGTGGCCATTCATGGACTCGGATATCGAAAATGTATCTAAAACGTGTAAAATTTGTAAAAATACTTACCTAATCCTACTAGAAATCCAATATGTGCGTGGCCCAGGCCGGAAGGACCATGGAGACGGATACATATTGATTTCTTAGGGCCGATTGGGGATTTCAAATTTTTATTGTTACCGATGCACATTCAAAGTGGTTGGAAGTGTTTAAATTAAAGAATACTACGGCAGCAATAACAATAAATTGTTTGCGATCTTTATTTGCCCGATTTGGTTTAGTAGAAACTGTTGTCTCCGATAATGGACCACCATTCACGTCTTTAGAATTTAAGACTTTTTAAGGAATAATGGTATTGTACAAATATTTAGTCCACCGTATCATCCTGCAAGTAATGGCGCAGCTGAAATTAATGTAAAAACTATAAAAATGCCATTAAAAAGCTCAAGATAGCAATAAAAATTTAGATTTAGCTTTACAACAGTTTTTGTTCGATTATCGTATTTCGAAGCATGCAACAACTGGAGAAACTCCAGCTAATTTGATGTTTAACCGTGAATTAAGAACGCGATTTAGTTTGTTGTTACCGAAAGATACTTGTAAGGTTCCAAAATTGACTTCTGATAAATTAAAGGAATTTGAAATTGGACAAAAGTGTTAGTTAAATCTTATGAGAATTCAGCTGCACCTACTTGGAAGGAAGGATGTATTAATAATAAAGAGGAAATGTAATGTATGATGTAGCAATTGGAGATAGTTGTGTAAGACGTCATTCCAATCAAATTAGATCGTGCGAAACCAAAAGATTTTCAATTCCTATTACTACTTCAAACAATGATAGTAATAACCAGGAAGACATTGTAATTTCGGATAATAACAAAGCTGCGAATAGTGAGGTTAGTAGTGAATCCAGTGAAATGGTTTCGGAATCTAAATATAACTTAAGACCACGAGTTAAAGGATACGGACGTTATTAATTCATCTCTTGTTAACAATATGTTTTATTTAAGTTTGGGGTGTTAGGATGTAATATTTATTTTGTATGTATAATACGTATGCAGGTTTTGATAACATTGCGCTATCAAATATACTCGAGCAGTATGAATTGAATCGCCGTTCAATAAACATTAAATGGGAATTAAATAAATAAATAATTATATACATCTCGCTTTATTTAAAATATAACAGTTTGTTGATTTCCACTGAAAAGGGAAATGAGAAAGAGGAATGAGCGGAGTGAAGTGAACGGAAAATGAGAAATAGTCACATTTCCACATAGAGCGAGTTCAGTTGAAGTTTGGAGCTGGTTGCGTGCTGTCGTATTGTGTTGTGAATTCGCGATGTCGAGTGACACGGAATCAAGTAAAGATAGTGATTATGTATACAGAAAGAAAAAGTACACTCATGAAATTTAAAACTTGGACACCACAATTTCTGTAAACAAAAGTTTGCACATTGTGAAGCGGGCTTAAGGGTATCATTTACAATTCTAACAGCAGGTAGTCTCAGCAGGGGTTATCTTATAGAAGGACTGTAGAATGAATCATTACACTAAGCACGTTTTAGAAAATAGGTAATTTACGTTGCTTACTTAATTTTTTCTTTAAAGAATATATTTGAAGGTATCGCTAATTAAACACCATAGCTCGATTAATTATCGAATCAAAATTTTGTTTAGGAAATGTTTACAAAATAAAATTAGAAATAATTTTGATTTAAAAACGTCTACAAGCAATAACTTTTAAATTAAATCAAAAACTAAACATGGTTATTTGGGTTGACTGATTATTACTTATTTTTAAATAAATCTAACCTACTAATTATTGTAAGTTATTAAAAAAATCATTAAACTCTCTATTCATAATATTTAGTCCTTACAAAATGTATATTTTATGACGTTTCATTTTTTTCTGTAGTTAATATAAAAGTGAAAATAAAAACTAAGGCAATTCTTATTGTCAACGTATATATTTAGTTTTTGACAAGAATTTATTACATAATTATAATTAAGATACCAAGTTATAGTTTAAAATTAAATGAAAACTTTTTTTTTAAATAAAGGTATTACTATATAAATAAATATAAGAAATCAATAATGGGTGTGACCTCCATTATTATTGATACATTCTTGGAGGCGTCTGCTCATTGACGCTATCAAGGTATCAATATAATTAATATTAATCGTTTCCCATGCGGTATCAATGGCTGCAATTAGTGCATTACGGTTTACTGGTATAAAATTTGGCCCTTGTTGTCTTCGGATAACAGCAAGTATTCGAGCCCAAACATTTTCGATAATGTTAAAATCTGGGCTTTTGCTGGCCAGGGTAACAGCTCCAAGTTATTTGCTTGTATCCAGTTGCGCACAACCTGCGAAGTATAGGGTCATCATATCCCGATAGTTAATTATCGAATGTTCCAAGAAAATATGTGTAAATAGTAAATGGAATCTACTAACGTAACGTTAAGTCGTTAATTATAGTTACATAACTCTCCTTTCATAAGATATAGTTCATATTAATATGCTTATTGTAAAGCTTCGTACACACCTGAACAACAAACCGAGGAACAAACAGAACAACGAACCGAACGGCAATCGGAACATTAATTTGGACGGTGCTACGTACGAATTTTAGAACAGATTCGCAAGTCCTGATTGTTCCACGAACGGTTCTATGTTATCCAAACTATCGTCCAGACTAATTAAGTATTTTTGTTAAGTGTGCAAATGTTATTCTTAAGAGTACTTTGTAAGTACTGATGTATAGATATGTGAATCGTAGTGATCGAGGTCGATCGTAATGTCAGGATGGCCGACTGTAGTCGTAGTTTTTAAATTTTTAAATTTTCGTGGTTTATTGCCGGACGTGCCATTCTGACTAATGTACTTGAAGTTAGTGACACTTCCGGTAGCGTTGTGGAAGGGTCAGTCGCTTCTCAAGTTATGTTAGAGATACGACGTATTATGTGTTATGTGTAGTGCCAATAAATTAATAGTGGTGTCAATAAAACAATACTGAAATGATTTGGGGAATCTGCTAAAAAATTATTGCAGTAATATTCCTATGGAATAATGTACGAACATTCAATTGCATGATTCACTGAATATGCCCACTATATTCCAAATATTTCTTGAGTATTCGTTAAAATGATTCCAGGAATATTCCTCATAATAAGCTTGAGAATATTCCAGAAATGTCCGAATAATCAGATATTGTAGGCATCTTAAGGGAATAATCAAGGAATAAACCATGCGGTCTGGGTATGGTCATACATTGAAAAATAGAAGTTAAAATTATACATTAACCCTTTCCAAAGTATATTTTTGACTTGTGTGTGCTTCTCTTTTACGTTGTTTTTAATGACGTGACTCAGTGCTAATGAGTGTTATGAGCTTTTGTTACTTTCAATCTATTTCAGGTAGTTTCTGTTTAACTCATATACTTAATACTTCTGGTATAGAGAGAGAGGCATAAGCCAAGAAAGTGCGATGGGTATATGTTCCCGAAGTTAAAGTGCGCAAGCGCGCGAGTTTGAATGTTCTCTGCTGTTTTTATATTGTAACCTAAAAATTAATATTGCTATTTATCAAGTTTATGAACGTTGAAATTACATGCATAAGTATTACAGTTCATACGTATTCTGTTGTAATTGCCATTAATTGCATAACTTTTTTTAGAAAAATTAACACTTACACAGTTAAGAAAATTGATATGAAAGTGAATGAAAAATCTTAATTATATTTACCAGAATGGGTTTACTAATAAATTCCTAGACATGGAATTGCTCTGAAAAACAAGAAGTGGAACAATACAAAAGTTGTATTGTAAGATTACATCTCATTATGTCAGACTAATGCTACAATATTTAAGGGTGCTCAATGTCCTTTTATAGGTAATTAATTTGAGACAATAATTTTTGTTTTTTATTTATTTAATTTGTAGGTAAAGAAAGAAGTGCTGGAGAATTTAAAACTGAATCTAGTTTTTTACTAACATCATCTATCGTAATTGTATTTAAAAAGACATGCTTATTATTCTTATTCAATTAGGGAAGGCTGTGGCCTTGTGGTGTAAAATGTCGGCTAAAATGCTCTTAAAAAATAAATGTTGACCAACCAAGACATATTTTTACAAGAGCATTTTAGCCGACATTTTTCACCACAAGGGGGTCTCATCTTTCTTGCCTCTAATTGACGGTTAGTTTTGGAACAAGAAGTGTATACCTGACCAGTATTGCGAAGCATTTTTGTTTTATTTTTTGTCTACTCTAATGGCTTGGCACCTCTCTTCTTACCTCTTTTGGTTGGTACGATGACCTCATTATCATATTTTAAATCTATATTATTTATAGAGTCTGGATCAATACGCCCTATGAATAAAAACTAACATCTGCTTATACTTGCAAAATTCAAACTTAATGCTTCAAGTCGTATGAATAAAATTGTAAACAAATCCTCTTGCTCAAAAGTAGAAAGCTAATGCTCATGAAATAAAGGATTGCCTTTTAAACGTATGAATAAAGCAAACCATATACTTATTAGAGCGAGCATTTACTTGCAGAAAAGTGATGCTTCTCTTCAGTAGCATCAGAACTGTCACCATTAGAGCTTTGCGAATTCTGCGTGGAACGGCCTTCGTCTGTCTTAACATGGTTGTCCGGTAACAAGTAAAATGGCCGAAATGATAAATCTCCGAAATGTAAAGTACTACAAATAACGGCGTTCACCGCGAACGAGTGACTTTATAAGCATGTTTCGGTTTGAACAGGAAAATGTGGAGTGGTTAGCTCAGAACTTTCTAGAAGATACTGTAGAACGGCGTGGTGGTGCATTATCATCTATCCAGAGAATGAAAATCTGTTTAAGATATTTGGCAAATCCAGGATTCCAAAGCGGAATTGGCGAAGAGCTAGGCATTGATCAATCCACTGTTTCTCGCACTGTGCGAATGGTGGTTACAGGCGTTGGATTCAATTTCCGAAAAGTAACCATGCTGTAATGGAAGCTAAAGAACTGTGGGCAAGTCAGTTTAGATTTCCGACTGCTATTGGAGTACTGGACTTGAAACTTCATTTTTACACACATACGGTAAAGTACGGCTACTATGTGGTAAAGTAGCAACTGATTTATCTGCTATTTGGGAACGTTTTAAAAATAAACTAAGTATAAAATCCGATAAATTGATTTTAAAAATTTACTTTACACTTAGTACACATTAGCTTTAGGGGTAGGTTCTAATTAAATTAATATCATTCTTGATTTCAATATCTTGTAAAACCATTTTGTACATTTCTTCTCTTCGGCAAGCTCCTGAGACATCTACGATTAAAACAACCTAAAAAGGGATATGGAATTATTTTGAAATGCAATTTATAAATTATTTAGCACTTCATGACCAAGAATTTCTTGTCGGGAGCTTGTTCAACAAATGTATTAATGTGTTCTTCCTCAAAAATTTTGCTCTTCTTCGGAACATGATAAGTTTAGCATATTTTGGGATGTCAATATTCTCTTGTAGAATTGTACATGATTTCAGCATGGAGTAAACACTCCACAGAGATTTAACTTAATTTCCAACCAACTCGGTGAAGTATGCTAATACCACATTTTCACTCGATGTTTTTGCCAATTTCTTGCCACACCATTTTTATATTTCGAAAACTGAGCCTCATACCGGAGCTTTGACTTTTCCGGTAACAATTCGCACGCGATATTTTGGCCTAGTTGTTTTAAATCTGGGGGCGTTAATTGCAATAATTAAACTTTCGTTGTCCGACATTTTTTAAAAATAATTTGACATAAATTTGAATAATGGAAAGTATGTGGTGTATGTCAAAATGATTAGACTTAAAATCAATAGAAATAATTTTTTTTTACTTTATTGTCTACCAAAAAATATTATACAAATTTCGTGTGGAAAGTAGGATTTTATATAAATAACTATTTCAGTGTACATATGACCGGATGAAGTCCGAGAAAAAAAATAACTTTTTATTACCTTATTTTGTTTTGTTTATTTTCTTTTATTATCGTGTTAGAACTTATATTTTGTATTAGATTAAAATTTTTATTAGAAATACACTGTGCGTTTATGAAATTTGTTGTATTTTATTTTAAAAATATAAGGTATGGAAAGGATAATGAAATCACCTATTTGTAATTATAAATCGTAATAAGGAAATACTAAAAGTTTAAAAATTTACTTTGACTTGCGTATTATTTAAGAGTGTTGGAATCCGTTTTTAAAACTAATTCATACTACATATTTTCCAATTTTATTCGAGAAAGCATAAGGTTAATTTGAGAAAGTACCAATTGTATTTGAGAATAGTCAAATGTATTTGAGAAAACAACAAATGCAGTTCAGAATTGTCAGTTGAATTTGAGAAGGCATCAAATGAATTCGAGTAGTAAATTGTATTCAATAAATGGTCAAAAATGTATTTGAGAAGATATCAATTGAAAATGAAAACGGCTACACTATATATTATACTATATCACTCAAAAAAAAAAAAAAAAAAAACAAGACACTGTTCCCTTCCGAACTTTTGTTTGACCTTCCCACTTGCATGTCTTCCATTACTAAAACTGCAGAATGTAGTGTGCTGATCTGCACGTGCACAATTACCGCCGAAAAAAGCGGTTTTTGTTTTATCAATCACATTTAAACTTGTGGAATTTGCAGATTTGCCTTTACAAACGCCTTCACTTTGGACCATATTGTATCAACGGGATTCAACACTGGTCAGTAAGGAGCCATCTTTGCAAAAGTGTTTCAATCCATTCATTCGCTAATTCATTAGTAAACGATCATCTTCTTCGCTTCAAAGATAACAAGCTTGCTGCCGAGATTACACAAATCAAGTGTACATTCGGATCTTTGCTTGCAGGTAGCTTTTGCTCTGCTCTGATTGCAGCTTTAGCACGTCCTCTTTTTCGCCTGCAGAACAGATTCAAGTTTGTCTCGTCAAGCCAAACGATTTGTTTTCCTTGTTGTATAAGTTAAGGATCGAACATATTCGCCTCGCCTAGCCTTACTTTCAATTGAGTTGATTGTTACAGGTTCATAATAGACTTCTTTTAATATCAATACTCTGTTCTCGAAGTAGTTTCCGTTTGTTGATATACAAACATTTTTTTGGAATGTAGTCAAAACCTTACATTTAATATGTTTTAGGGTAAGACCGGCACCGTCCTCTATCCAGCTCACAATCACATACATTTGCTCTTCTGTGATAAATTTTGGCTTGTTTCCCCCTTTGACTAGAGGTGTATCATCTCCTGATCTGACCCACTGGTATGCTGTTCTGTAGGGCACATTCAGTTGAGTGCTCAACGGCCACCCAAACTTCTCCTCTATTAGCAGTAGTTACAATCCTAGGCCGATCTTGGACGGAATGTTTGTGATATTTTTTTTCAATGTTCCACTATCTCGATAGCTTGTCGGCAAATAGGACATTATTCTGCATTATAAATCTGTAATTGACGCTGGTTTTCTAAGCAAGCCTCATGTAACAAATGTCTACACGGTAAGATTTTTGTTAAGGTGCATTTGAATTAGAGCGAACAGAAGCAAACGAACGTAAGAACGAATTCGTAGGTGTTCGCTCGTTAGCTCGTTCGCTGCAAGCAGGAGCATTTAAATTAAGAGCGAACATTCGCAATCGTCGATGATCCGACCGTTCGCTCGGTTGCAATGTCGGATTCAGATGAGGATATTTGAATTAGCTCCGCTAGTTTTATGATTATTGCGGGACTTTCTAAAAAAAGAAAAAGAGAGTGTGCTGTTCTAATTTATTGAAAAAAACGAACAATACTTGTGGTGAAGCTTTGTTAACAGATTTAACAAGTGACAATTTGGGACAAGTTACAAATTTCTGTAGAATGTCTGTAGAAGAATTTTATTGAATTTAATTGGACCCGAAATTTTTAAAAACGATACAAGTTTCAAAAAGCAATTATTGCAAAAGAAAGAATGCTGCTAACACTTTGCTTCCTTGCAACGGGTGACTCCTATGCCAGCCTTAAATATTTGTTCAAAATTTCAACATCTGCAATATGTTACATCATACTCGAGGTGTGTACGGCGATAATTGATGCTTTAAAAACTATATACAGATAAGTTAAGTAAAAAAACCTGAATTTTGATGACAAATATAGTAAATGTTTATATGTATTTACGTATTTGCTCTAAAATATCAAAATTATGGCTTAAAGTTTGAAACAAAAGTACCGATTGTATCTATAGAATATGCATTTTCTTCGGTGTCTTCATAAGTATTTTTGTGTATTTCCTGACTTTGGAAGTGGAAACTTTGAATATGTTTCAGATTGATGTTCTTGAATACCTGCCTGTGGTGACAACAGGCTTTCGGTATTATAATAACTTAACTGTTCTGAAACTGGTGAAGCTTGAGGAATATTTGCACATGTAGATGACTGGTAGGAACTGTATGGATCTGGAGAATGACCTGATATATTGGGGCTGGGCGTACTACTGAATACTTTCTGAAGTTGGAATGCGAAGAACTTGGAGAAGTATCATATTTCCCCATATCTGCATCAAAAAGAATATTGTGTATTAAATGTTGTACTATTTTTGTGCACCGGTCTGAATAGCTGTCCAGTTTGCTTGCGATGTACTGCCCATATATATGATTGTTATTTCTGGTAGACTTTTTAGTTACAGACTGTTTCAGTATGTCGTAGGCTTCATCAATTCTACTATCAGGGATTGCCCTTTTTCCTTTTTGTTTTGGAGGGTTCACAATATTTGCATTAATTTTGACTTGTTGGTTTCCTTCTTTATCTGCAGTTTCATTTGTTTCATCATTCAAAAAAATTGCAGCATTAACAGTTTATAATTATTTTAAAATATTTATAATTTGTTTCAGTTGCCAAGAAATCCTGAAGAGTGGCTACGAGTTGCCAGAGGATTTGAGGAACGATGGAATTATCCCAACTGTTTAGGTGCTATTGATGGCAAGCACTGTATTCTGCAGGCACCAATAAATACTGGGAGTGATTACTTTAATTATAAATCAACGTTCAGTATAGTGTTAATTGGAGTTGTTGATTAGGATTACAATTTTTTATTTGCTGATGTGGGCTGTCAGGGACATATTTCAGACGGAGGGGTGTTTTCAAATACAACTTTTTGTAAAAGACTGGAGGTAAGAAATCTTGGAATACCAGACGATTCTACTTTATCTGGCAGGACGCAGAAGGTGCCCTATTTTTTCGTTACAGATGATGCGTTTGCACTTCATAAGCATTTGTTGAAACCTTATGGAGGCACACACGAAAAAAACTCACCTAAACGAATCTTTAATTACAGGCTATCCAGAGCGCGCAGAGTTGTTGAAAATACATTCGGCATACTTTCTGCTGTATTTCGAGTATTTAGAAAACCATTAATAAAGTTTGTATTGCTTTTAAAACTGCATCTTTGGTAGGTTACCGGAAATCGACGAGATTTCGGGAAATTTATCTTCACTTCCGCTTTCGTCTGTAATTGAATCGATAGGAGTCACAAACTTTTAGAAAATATCTTCATTTGTGGGAATTTCAGATGTGTAAACATTTTCATCTACATTGAGATAATCTTCAACGTTCACATTTTCTGTCCCATTATGTAAATCTCTCTATTTTTGCAACTGAACTATTAAGTCATTAAAATAATTATCAGCCAAATTTGAGTTTTCTTTCAAAAACACCAACGAAATATTGTCTTTATCATTCGGTACATTCGCCAAATCCAGCTTTCTTAAAACAATTTTCAATTGTTTCAGGTTCAACATTGTTGTTCCAAGATTTTGTGACTTCGTCTACAACGTCTTTTAGTGTAATTGTAGATTTGTATTCATTTCCAATTGTCGAATGACTTTTTTCAAAATTCTGTTACGATAGTGACACTTTAAATTGTTTATTACCCCTTCGTCAAGAGGTTGTAATTTAGACGTCATGTTGGGTGGGAAGTAAGCTAGTTTCATTGACTGTAGCATCATCCACATTTTCAAGGTTCCCTTTTTTCAACCTTTACTATTTGCGCGAACGTTACCACTTTCTATTGCGTCAATAAACTTACTTTTATTTTTTTAAAATTGTTGATACCGTACTTCTAGGTATTCCATATTTAACTGCAACATCCTTTTTCTTTGCACCACTTTCCACTTTCTTAATTAACTCGAATGTCTTGTGAAGTAATAATGTTTTTACCACCCGTTTATTATCCGACATGGCAAATAATTGAAAAAAACATCACTTTCCATCCATCCATTCGAGGTAGCACCATGAACTGTATCGGGGAAAATTTCTTTTTCCGGAATCCATGAACTCCACAGATTTTTGCCTTTGAAAATTATCAGCGGTGGCGCCTTTTGTCCTGAAGCACTCACGGCTGCTAATATCGTCGTGTTATCTCTCCCAGCACTACTTATTGTCCTGGAGGAAATTTTTCCAATTCCACCAACAACTTTGGTTTTACTGGGATCGATACATAGGCTAGTCTCGTCAAGATTTCATATTTTACTAGGTTCATTGGCTAAATTCAGATCATCTAACGTTTGTTTCAGTAGACGAAAATACGGATAAATGATGAACGGATCCGTCATATTTTTTCTTGCATATTCTACGCTCTGAGGTTTTTTAATTGACAGCTCGTGCTGTTTTTTAAAGTTCAGGAACCAGTCTTCGCCGGGTTTATATTTTTGAATGGATTCTTCATTTTATTGCGTGCAACATATTCTTGAACTAAACAAAGCACTTCTGCTCGGCTAAGGCCAAAGCCCCAACTTTCCATTTTTCTCAGACCATTGGCTAATAATGCTTCACTTTCATGAGGAATTGTTGCTGGTCTTCCGAAAGAGGAACTCTTATTACCACGTCTTCCTTTCAAATGATCTCGAATGGTTGAAAGCGGTATATTGTACCTTGATGCCGCCTTTTTGGGAGTCAACAGACCTTGAATTATTTCTGACAAAGGACGTTTCAAAGTTTCTTGACAGTAAGCTTTTATCCCGGTCGCTTTTCCTGATGTAATTCCGCACCATTTTTAGTTCAATCTGCTACACAAAAGTTTGGGGTAAGTGCATTTAGTAGGGGCAAGAGCACACCCTAGGGTCTTCACATTTTAGGTTATCCCTGAAGAAAATAACCTTTGCCTGCTTAAACTACATCATAAATAGAAGGTATGTAATACAAACAAACTTGCACCTACCTCATTGAAACACAAGACTTTCGGTGTTATTATTCGTTACGAGAAAAAGTTTAAAATTTGCATCGTGGTGTCAACAAGTGTTCTTAAGCAACGGGAACTGAATGTTTTTAACCGGAACGTTTTCGCGACTTAATGGACAGAGGGGAATACAATTATGACGTCATACAATCCATATACCGGGAACTGAAATACTGCCCGTTGTCAACATGAGATTACAAACGGTTCAAGAAATGTTAGGTTATGTTGTTCTAGGTAAAGCCTAGTTTTAGCAGTTTTTTTAGTAAGATGTTAGCTCTGTCATAATCAACTACAACACTGTAGCCTTCTCCTTCATAGTTGAATGATATCTCTACTATCATTTGATTTTCACCATGAATTTCAGATTCAGACATATTTATTTTCGTATTGAAATATATATTGACAGTTATTAAAAATACAGGTTAGATTATACCACCATAGTGCGAATAATTGTTGATAACTTCGGAATGCAGTTAAATCTTAGGATCTTTAGCATCGTGGGAAGTTTATGGGGTTACAAGCCAAACTAAAGAGAACACCCGTGGGACTGCAAGACCTGCTATCTATAATCGAACGTATGCAGTAACACCATTTCTTTATCTTGTCTTGCGGGACCTATTTTGATAAGCAAGGGTTTACTTTTGCCTAGATCACAAATTGGATTTCAGAAGCTCGGGTTTTGCCACCAAGTATTCGGCAAGTAACAATTCCGACTCCAAACTTCAGTTAAGTATTCTCGTCTGCCTCACAGACATTGTAATTGTTGTGTTAGTAGGATTGTATTTATTTGTAGATGATTGGTTCTTATTTTAACGCGCAAACCACGTACTACATTTTCATGCTTCAGTTATACTGTAAAATCTACGGTGGGATTTATCTTTTCTAAATCAGAGCACGTGACGTCAATCTTAATTTCGGAGGTGGCACTAAGATATCCACTCCACTTTCATTTAGACTGAGCTAGGAAAGATTAACTACAGGGTGGCGCAAAAGTAACTATATAGTTTCAATTCTTAATAACTGTTTTATTTACAAAAAATTCCTTACATTTTAATGTTAAAGTAAACCGGAAGAATGGGAAACATAGTGAACTTAAACATGAAAAATCACACCTTGCAGGTGACGTCCAACAATGTTGGGCTGTTTCTAAGACATCTTGCATGACTTTTCGTAAAACTTCAGGTGTTAAGGCACGGCACTCTCTTCGAATGTTCCGTTTTAGCTGAGCAATGGTCCGTGGTTTGTTTATGTACACTCTACCTTTTAAATACCCCCATAGAAAAAAAGTCTGGAGCAGTCAAATCAGGTGAGCGTGGCTGCCAATTGAAATTACTCCTACGCAAATTATTGAGTGTCCATAAGAAAAATAAAATTCAACAATTTTGGTTTTCTGTTCTATTGTATACCGCTCCATTTTAAATTTACCAAGCTTTCTTCACAATAATCTGAAAAGAAAACGAAAAATTAATTTCCCTATTGAGAATGCCCAGTTAAATACATATTAAATACGATAAGAATTCCTATATATCAATATGTGGTTTTATATGTTCTACTTGTGATCTATCTGTACAATGAAATATATTATATTGCTTCGATATGGTTCGACAGCATTTCTATATGCTACAAGTTTTATATGAAATTCCACGTAAGTTTCCAATCTAGTTTGATATGGATGTACATGTTATTTACTGTATATGGAATTCCATATAATTTTCGTATTCCTGCCAAAAAGGAAACGATAGTGCGCATGACTACGCACAAGCGTTGTCAAGTTCGTCTGATTCTGACTTAACCTCAAATCTACGAACTTAAAATTAATGTGGTAAAACGAAATGAATTTGCATTTGTGAAGTTTGTGGACGATGGAGTAAAATTAATTGTGCATTTAAGCAATATTAAACGCAGTGGTCGTTTGGAGTCTGGTGGCGTTGATACAACAAAAAAATTTAAAGTAAAATACAATGATTGATGTTAGATTATACGAAAATGTTTATTTAATTGAGTAAATAATTTATTCAATGCAGAGCAACCATGCAAAAACACTTACAACGACTGCTTTTGTTGAACAACTGAGACCTATGTTTTGTCTACCTTGCAATCTGCAACGTGTTCGTCGAAGTAATAAAATATTTTCCGGGAAAGTTCGACTTATCAAAGCGCTAAATTGTTCGAGTTATAAAGAAGTTCGAGTAAACGAAGTTCGAATTACCAAGACAAACTTACGTGCAAAATTCCCTCTGGCGCTACTGACAAACAAATTTGATTCGAGTTACCGCAGGTTCGAGTTATCAAAGTTTAACTGTATTATAACCGATTTTCGATATTAATTTATATTTTAAAAAGAAATGGCAAACTCTCGTACTCTCCTGGGTTTATTTTGTTGTCGTTTATGCAGGTTATGTGGATCCATCTTTCACATGAGTCACACCGTACCCATTCCGCTTCAGTTCATATGCACACATTATTACAACTAGTTACCGTGTTGTTATTGCAGTTACTTTAATATATTTATGCTTCTTACAAATTTTACACTTCCACCAACCGGATGAAAAACGACAATTACCTGACGAGGAATAGTTCTGAGATAAACAATCTGCCTCTCTTATTTTCCTGCAGTTGGGCGGCAGCTTCAGTGAAGGCAACCCCACTTATTCTAGCTGCAGTTGCGTCGTATATCTCTGAGTAAATATTGGCAACTTACCCTTTTTCTCAAGTAAACCCATTGATTTGATCAGGAGTATAATTATTGCTTTTGTATATAATAAAACTATTAACAGCAGCAACATTCAGTAGACCATACAAACTAGTCATTGACCATGTTCTTGTTTTCCTGGCTACATTATAAGTAGAACACAGTTGGTCTACCGAATCAACTCCGTCTATTGTAACATTGTACAATGATGTCATTTCTGGTTTATTTTCATCCCCAGTAGATTTGTCAATTTGATCACCATGGTGCATCGTAGATGCAGACAGTACAGTCTTATTTCTCTTTGGAATATATGATACAAGTGTCATAGATTCAGTAAAACCAAACATACTGGTTTTTGGAGGCCTGCGTAATTTTATGAATTCCGCAGGGACTTGCGGTTTATTTTTTCTTAGTGTGCCCAAGATTGTTAGTTTGTGATTTTTTAACATACTCATTACTAAATCTGACGTGAACCAATTATCCAATATCACATTGCTACATGACGGATAAATTAGTTCACACAGCCTCTCAACTACAGATTTAGTTGTATTAATGACAAAAAATTCACCCTCTCGTTGTTTTCTACACAAACTTCCATATTTAGTGTATAGTATGTTCTTGCGTCTGTTTAGAGCAAACACTTGTATACCATATCTTGATTGTTCATTTGGAATATACATCCGAAAGGTGCAGCGCTCCCTAAAGGCCCAAAGCATTTCGTCAATCGTTGTATAGGCACCAATACTATATATAATGTTTTTTAAAATTTAAGTTTACATCTTCAAATACTTCCCTAATAGCGGCTAAATTATCAGCAGATTTTCTGTTAACCCTAGTTGTCAAATCATCGAAACGTAGACATCTTAGAAGAAATCTAAATCTTCTCAGGGCCATTGCAAGTCGAAAACATTTCTACCTCTGTTCCATCTGTCTCCCATAATTCTTTGTAATATTACTCCATCGAACATTCGACGAAAAGCTGCGTTAAAACGAGAATGGGATAAATGCCAACTTAACAAAAACTTACCAATTTGGATTGACATTGACAACCCTCCTGCTAAAAGACTCAAATCTCGAAGTCCTATATGGTTGCAAGACTACTTAAGTACGGCTTCTTCTGAAGTTGAAGAGTGGAAAAAATCATGGTCTGGAGTTGATGTTTCCAATAAACATCTCATTGATGATCCAACAATAGAAGTCCCGGGCTTTGATCAAAAAAGAAAAATTTGGTCCAAAGTCAATCGCATAAGAACAGGCCATTCAAAATGCAACTCTATGTTGTTCAAATGGGGTGCGATTTCTAATCCAAATTGTGACTGTGGAAACAAACCAGAGACCGTTACACATATTGTAGAGGATTGTCAATTAACGAAGTTTAAAGGAGGGTTTTCAAACATTCATAATTTAACGGATGAAGCAATATTATGGCTTACGAATCTGAAGGACATCTGAAGTTCAGCAATATTTTGTATTCTTGTCTTGATTATCTGTTTTCCATTATTTTGTTTTGCTATTTCTTTAACCTACTATTTTTTTCGTCATTGTCGTGACTGGCGCTTGGACCGGTCCATTATATGTCGTCATGCAATGGCTGTGCTGTTATATTTTATGTTCTTATTTACCTTCTATAATGTTTACACACTTAATTAATATTATTACATGTGAATACTAGGGTGGGTAAGGGTTGGCATGTTTAGGTTTTAGTGGTTTTCCTAAACCTTGAAGTAAATGCTTTGCCAAGACGAACCAATCCACTATTGCACACGGTTTCGTCACCACACTATACAGGTTTATACTGATCTTCTGGGGCATCATACATAACACTTACATCACAATACAATATTTGTATAATGTACCATACGAATAAATAAATAAATTCAAAAATGGAAAGATGATTACTGCGCCGAACTCCTGCGAGATACAATAATCTAAATACACCATTTATCTCACAAGAATCAGTTGGTTTGACATCTGCTTTATCTTGCGAAATATTATCTATGAATTTATTTGTATATTTTGCAATTTTATCTAAAATACGTTCATAAATAAATACTTGCCAACACTCTAATGAACTTTTAGCTTTCTTAGCATGACCAATAACACCTGGCAACTTGCTTATCAAATTATGTTGCCTTGTTCTAACGTTTTTTGGAGGACATATATTTCTCCATTTAGTACCATCTTTACTTTTGTAATAAAGGTCACGTTGTATGCCAGTTTGGAAAGTTTTCGAACTGTTATCTGAATAAACTTCGTTATCTGTGTCAGAATTGTGATGACTTTGTATAACACAATTAATTCTTTTCAGTTTCAGAATAATTATCTTCGTCAATCTCAAAGTCACTTGGAACTTCTTCATTTAATTTTTGTAGTCTAAAAACTTCTGTTTTGTAAGAACAACTCACTTTCAAAACTGTAAATCCAAAAATATTATTTATTGGCAATTAACCTTTTGCTATGGGTGCATAGCTCTAAACCGTATCAGCGTGCCTAACAACAAAAATTACTTTGGAAACAGTAGTCTATTGTGAGTTCGTTAACGCTGATCAACAATGGCGGGGCTATTGAATGACAACGAAAATCAGCTTTTCGTGGAAAGAATTCGAGCAAATGCATATCCTAAACGCTATGGAGGCTGGTGCTGCATTTATTAATCGGAAATGGATTGCACAGAAACTCAGGCGTTCTGAAAGGTGGGTGACTGATAATTGGAAAAAAAGGTTATGAAAACTGTCTACTTTTTCAACGTTACTTACTGACCCCTAGCAAAAGGTTAATTGCAACCCCGTACATTTTCCACATCATGATTTAAAATACCGCTAGCAATCAACGTACAACAAATAAAACCGTCAGCAGAAATAGATTTAAAGAAAATTTTAACATGTACTGTGCTTATTACGATGTTTTTGAATGATGTCATTGGTGATCTCGGCGTAACGTGTACTATGCCATTTTGGAATTCTTTTAATGACGTCAATGCCGGCAGGTATTTTCGGGGAAATTCTATTGAACGTCATTTAGGCATGATGACGTATTTTTAACTTTGTAAAGTGGATAAGATACTGTAATTGAGATAAAAAATATGTTTCTCTCTCTCTCTCTCTCGTACTACATTACAAAATGTTAAATAACAATACATATAAATATTAAACAAACACTATGACCATTTCCTTCTTCTTCACCCGCCGTAGATTGAGAGCACCCTTCTTCAACGTTATATTTTCCTATGGCGGTTTCGACATGTACTAGGTATTTTTTGAATGTTTGCGAATTTTTTTGGATAAAGTCAGTAATCTTCAATACAACTATATATAATCTGAATCAGGAAAGATGAGCCTTACGTCACCACTGTTCGAAACTATCAAATACATACTTCGTTATCGAGGATGTGCTGTTTTACAATCAAAACAAAGATGAATGATTATGAAGAACGCAGAAAGAGATAAAATGTATTCCTCTTTACTTGTTTTGTGAATTATGACTTCAGTTGTAATTTTAATAAATAATCTCTTTTTTGAACCCTGTGTCTAACAATCCACAACGATCATAACCTGTCATTTTATTTGTATTAATTGTTTGTATTTTTGCTTGTATTGTGTGTCAGTTTTATTCTTCACAAAACAGTTCTTTTCAGAACTCATACTGCGTATTTAATTGAGCAGGTATGTCTGCTAAGGGTAAAACTTTACGTTCCCATAGTCAACAATTTGTTGAATTTGCTGGATTATTTCCAAAGGGAAAAAGAGAACAGTGGTCCACTAATTCCACGTATCCAGTGTACAAGAGGTAATGTTTAAACATAAATAAAAATGTGTCTTGCAGAAATTTGATTATAAACATTAACACACGTGTGACTAGTATAAACTAAGAAAAATGTATTAGGCATTTTCTTAGTAATGTTTAATAGCTATTTATTGTATATGTGTTTTAGTAGGCAGATTAATTTCTAGGGATAATATGCCACTAAAAACACGAATGCAATGCAAGATTTTATCCACAATCAAACCAATTTAATTGAAAAAAAGTAATCTGACAGTTCTAAAATTTCAATGTAATAGCAAATATTAGAAAATTTAGTGAAACTTTGGGCGGCTTTGCATTATTAGTTGCTAGGATGCTTGTTTATTAAAACAATATTTGTGAAAAAAATTAGAAATCGTTTGTGTGCGTCGTTTTGAAAAATGTCAGAAAGTTTTTTTGCCGGTAGAAATTAAAGCAGAAGCTGAAGAAGTAACCCTGCAACTGTTGCCCACGGCCAAATCTAAAGATGTACATAAAGAATTTGTTAATCTTTAATGAATGGAGAGAGAAAAGAGGTGCAAACTTCATAAACGAGGACGTCCTGTTGGCTTATTTTTTAAAATGTAAGAAGTTGCCTCCTCGTCGATGTGGACGAAATATTCAATGTTAAGAGCAACTTTGAATGTTCATGAAATATTGACATACAAAATACGGCAAATTAATTGCTTATCTCAAGAGCCAATAAAAAAACTACAAGGCAAAGAAGGCAAAAAATGCTTGAGAGGGGACACATCGAACAATTTTTGAAAACAGCATCTGATGAAAAGTACTTAATGATGAAGGTACAACCAATTTTCTTTTCTTTTGTATTGGTATCTTAATTATTTTAAATATTTCTAGGTTGCTGTCATAATGGGTGTTTGTGGAGGTTTACGATGCAATGAACTGGTAAACTTAAATATTGAACATGTGAAAGATTAAGATCTTTTATCTACGTCCGTCCCAGAAACAAAGACCAATATGTCAAGAAGTTTCACTGTATTAGACGAAGGATTCTCTGTTAATGTTATGGAGATATGCGAGAAATACATACACCTACGTCTTAAAAGTACTATTTCGCAGGGAAGATTTTTTTTGCGATATATAAATTCAAAATGCTCTGTGCAACCTGTGGGAATTAACACTATTTCCAGACGCTATTGGCTAATGCTGGTGGTGATATTTCACTCTTAGAGAGCATGGAGCGTGGAGGTCATCTAGTGCTGTTGAGGGTATATGAGAAGAAAGAGTCAAATAAAAACGATATTGCTAGAAAAATTCAAGGAAAATCAGCACAATGCAAGAGATCTCTGCGATGCAGTCTTTCTCAAACGTGGTTTGTAAATGTAAATCCTGATATTGCAAATAAGTTTACTTTTGATGTTAACGTGAATAATGTTAATATTAATGTTAATAAATAATTACTAAATTTTCTGCAAATTTTTTCTTGAATTTTATATATTACAAAACACTAATGTTTTATGGGATATAAAAGGCTAGTGTTTTATAGGTGTTATAATACGTTTCATAACGGCATAATAATAGCTCTATAATATGGTGATTGTGGATAAAGTAACATAAAATTGTTTATTTAATAGTAATTTCTTAATCGACAGCGTGTCGCAAATGCATTGGAAATTTCTCATGCTACGGTTAACCGAATAGTTTCTCGTAAGAAGCAGAATCCCATTTTACGAACTCCTGGTAAAACAAGATTGCGAAAAAAGAACAAATCTACTGACTTACCAGATTCTTCAAAATGATAATACGGAATACGCTGTATAATATGTACTCACAGAGTAAGTTAGGTTTTTTATTGTTTTAGTTGCTCTAATATTTTTATTTTATAGAAAAACATGTTACCATTCCGTTGTTAAACACCGACATACAGGGAAAGCACATTCTTTTAAGTAACAGCAGTTTAACTCGAACTCTACATGAAATAGGATTTAAATTCAAAAAAGAATCCAACCGCAGAACTTTGGTTGAATGTAGCGCAAATGCGACTTAAATTTCTAAGAGGATATATGAACAATTTATTAAACTCACCATTACGGCGCCAAATTGTTTTTCTCGACGAAACGTGTATTTATTCAAAAGGAAATCCTGGAAAGTCTTGGCAAGATGAATGCACTCAATGTGTGAGGAAACTTGAAGGGTATGATGGAAAAAGATTTATTGTTATACATGCAGGAACAAAAGAAGGTTTTATCGATAATGCTTCATTGGTATTTGCTTCTAAATCGCAAGATAAGGATTACCACGGTGAATTAAATGCAGAACTCTTTAAGAAATGGCTTGTTGATCATTTACTGTGCAATTTACAAGAACCATCATTGATAATAATGGATAATGCTCCCTATCATTCGACACTAATTGAAAAGTTTCCTACATTATCTTGGAAAAAATCTGATATTGCAGCTTGGTTAACAAAAAATAAAATCAATTTTGATTCTGCATTATTTAAAACTGAACTGTTTGCGTTATCAAAACAAGTTCATAAGGAAAAAAGATATGAAACAGATGAACTAATCAGGAGCGCTGGGCATGAAATTCTTAGATTACTTCCATACCACTGCGACTTTAACGCTATTTAACTTGTTTGGGCAGATGCAAAGCGTTACTATAATAATCACATCGGAAGGGATGGTTATAAAGATGAGAATGTATTAGCAATGTGTAAAGAGGCTTTACAACATTGTTCCGGTGTTTAGGCGAATTGTGTGAGGCATACAGAAGAATTAATTTTTGAATGGTACGAACGTGAAAAAGTTTTAGATTTTTACTGTTAGTGAACTTATAATACAAAGTTACGACGATAGTAATTCTTCTTTATAATGATTTTCATCCAAAGAAAATTGAGCAAAAAAGTAAAGTTTCATTATTTCATAGGACAACACTGCCGTAGCCAAAAGTATGCATCTCACTAGTCGATCATGTTGACCTATTTTACATTTTACTGAAATTTTTAGATACGTCATAATTTAATGCACTTTATGTGCTTCTGATGACATGTATAAACATCAAAATATAAAAAGTGAGTTGCGCTCATTTGGCTTTTAGGAGGGCAAACCTACGAATCAGATTGGAAGTTCTATCCTTGCTTGTTTTTGGGGTGGACAAAGATAAGTTATTTTGTATATCCTGGTGATTTCAAACCACCATAAAAATAAAGTTCGATCATTTTTTTACAGTTATTGAACAACGTACCAATCTCATTACTAGTTGTGTTTATTTGTAAAAGAGGAGTTCTGTTTTCTTGAGAGATACAGTTCTTAGTACCTGCACAAAAAAACAAAGTTCAGATTTTTATGTAAGATACCAGCACAGTGCTCACCAGTTATTTGCCCTTCACGTACTTTTTAATTTTTGGCGGATCTGGTAACAGGCTTTCTTCAATTATGGAATCATCGCTGCTAGATAAAACTTTTTGTATTCGTTTTCTTTTACTTATGTAGCCATCCACCTCTACGTCAGTATTTAGATGACTCATATCTTCAGCTAACTTTGCCTTGTTTCTGGCTTTTATATAATCATCTAAATTATATTTATATAACGAAACTTGAATTTAATTTTCTAAACTACTTCTATAGAAAATATGTACAAGTATCTTACTATAGGTAGCATTACGAAAAATTATGACTTCATGTAAAGGCCAGCAAGTGTTGATTGGTTCGCATTTCTTTATGCAATTGTTTAATTTATCAGGCGCCAAGGAAGGCCAATGGCATATATTTCCCTGAATCCATGTTGATGGAACTGCTTCCCACTAATCCATCGTCCAAAAATTGACAATGGTCCATGTACCATCCGCCATAGTTGCACCTGCGACAGTATGAAAAATAATTAACTTATTAATTAGAAGAAAAATAATTTCTAACGCATATTTGTTTACTATCTAATTGAATTTAGGTACGTATATATTGGTAATACTATACCTAGTTATGCTTATATGTTTGCATTACACAATAAATATTTAACTAATGAATGCTTGTATAGTTTTAAAAAGTAAAAGTTTATAATAAAATATCCATATTTTAATAAGAATGTAAGAGTGGCATAAAAGCATCTTCATTAAATTTTAAATTCACACTTTGAAATCTACATCTTCACCATTAAAGGCTTCCATAGGCCCTAGAAAATTATCACTGGTTTTAAAAGTCGCAATTTCTTGCGAGTCACAGGGTTTGTTATAATAGGAGTCTTTTTTAATATATTGTCTTCCTATTAGTCTAAAGCTATCATTTACTTTGACAATGTTTTTGACAACAATCACTTCACCGTTTTTTAAAGTACAACAGTCATCAGGGGGTTGTATTTTTAAACAGAATGTTTTAAAAATGACATTTTTAAATTGGTTACCCGATTTATCTTCATCAATGACTGGTCCTTCATTATGTGGGAATTTAAATATTGGATAAACAGATAAGTCTTGTTTTTGGTAAATTTGCGGTTTCTCAGAATATCTTTTAACTATTTGCTGCAATGGCTTTTCACTTTTTCTAATATACTTCAGAATACTTTGCAAATAATTTTCGAAAGGGAACGCGCTAAATGTATCAACCGGTCCATGATTATGTATGTGCATCACCAGTTAAATGTAGTAAATTGTGTATATTATGTGAGCTGTTCTCAATTCCATACAGAGTTTGAAATGCCTTGACATTTTATTAGTTCGGAAGCATAGCTCAGAAGAGTACTATATCTTGAATTAGAGAGAATTATCATTGCCACATGTAATGATAAAAAATTAACATATTTATCATTGCTCAAGTTTTTCTTAAATACCACGGGGCCCGTATAAAATAAAATCTGACGAAACTCTGTCGCCTTCCATCTTTTTAATTCTAACAATGTTCTTGGTTTTCTGTTAAATTCTTGGGGTATACTTATGGACAATGCAATCAGTGAATCAGATATTGCAGATATTTTTGAGAATGGTAATTTAGTTCGGAAAGTGCCATAACACAGTAGACATATTAACTTTTTCATTGCTCCCAAACAAACCAAGTGCATGTAGTCCAGTGGAAAATCTTCTACCATGTTAAGTGTTGGAATTTTTTCTAAAATACTTTTACCTATATGATGGTCTTCATCTTGCTGTTCTCTAAACTGATGATCAGTTCTTAAACATAGTTGATCACTTTCAGGAAAATACATTTTACCTGCATACACGCTTTGTATATTGCATTTTGTACAAGATGAATACCCTGTATGACCTTTAGTTTGTTTAATCATCGACTTCGCAGGAGCATCACATATGATCAGTGGGAAAAAATAGTGACGGTATGGATATCCTATTTAATAGTAATGGGAAGAATGCATTGAAACAGATATTAAAAATTCATAAAATATAATATTTCACTTATTATAATGTATGTAAATTCAGCAAATTGCTGAAGGTGGATATATATGGCTGGTGTCTCAAATTCCGTTCAGTGAAGTTACGCGTCGAAAGTAGGAAGAGGACTCCCGACTTCTGCGGCTGGATAGGAAGAAGTGGACCAGTCGTCAAATTTTTGTTGTTGATTTACTCAGCTAATAAATAAATAAATAAGAAGATTACTGTCTGATGTAGTAACTAAACATATAAATTAGTTATTTATTTAACAAGTCGCTGCGTAAATTGACTTTTAGCTCGCTAGGTGGCATTTTTTAAAGCTCCCGAGTAAGGAGTAAAATAAAAAAATCAAATCAACAGAATCTCCCAAAAATAATTTAACGATTGCTGTGATATTTTTTTTGACATGTCAAACACAGGTGAAAAATTAATATTTATGACATGTGAGAACAATAAATAAAACTATTATTATTACCAAGAGTCCTTAAAGATGTTACCAAAGAACTTCGTAGTTGGAAATGTGCTTAGTTTGTTGCCGTTTTGGAGATTTTGTGTAGTCTGCATCACGTCTGCCTGATAAAATCCATGAAGATACATACTGCAAAGGTCTGAATAGTTCTAGTGGAGGACCAACACATTTTATAAACAAAAGCGCTGCTACGGTTTTAACTTTTAGATGGTTTCTTAAATCAGTATGTACAATATTCATGGCACTGAATATTCGTTCACTCTGCGGTCGACACAACAAGAGTTTTGATACTAGCGATTAAAGATTTTAAGGCTAACGGGATTTTACTGCTGTCTTCTAAATAATCACGGAAACTTCTAACACAATTTTCTTTATTTAATTTGAAGCGTTCACTCAGATTTTGATTTCAGTTTCTCCATACCTTACACTAATATCTTGCGGCCACTGTTGTGGATCAAGTATTTCTAAAGACTTAATCAAGGTCTCATAATCACTATTATCCGGGTCAATTCTTGACACATGTGATGCAGAAAATGTGAATAAACGGGAGCGTAAGTTAGATGCTAAGCTTCGAAAGAATTGACCCCGGTTTATAAGCTGCACTTTTTTTCCAACATGTAATTCAATAGTTTGAAGTTTACGATTATGTATAGCTTTCTCTGCTCCAATAAAATTTGGGCCCGGAGTTTCTGCCATGGATTCTATAACGCGAATTTGATGCGTAATTAATTTGTGCGCTTCAGGAAGCGTTTTACCGCGTTTTTGGAGTTCTAATGAAAGGAAGGAAAGTTCTGTCAAAGCATCATATAATATTCCCAAATTGTGAACAAAACTTGTTTCAGTTAATCTCTCTTTTAGACCGGAATATTGTGAGCGTTCGGCAGATAATCTCAACGGGTCGTTGGAAGCGCGTTCAAAATGCGTATAGAGAGCCCTGTAGTTTTTCCATACTGCCTTTACTGTTCGCAAACTTGATGCAACCCAGCGAGTACTTAAAATTTTACCAATAGAAAATACCTGGCATTCTATCTCGGCTGCGCATGATTTGAGTTCACTTCGGCTTTTTGGAGAGACGCTATACAAACTATATAATTTGTCAAAAAATGTTTTGAAATGATTAATACCAGCGACTTCGTTTACCACATCTCCTACAGCTAATTCCAAGCGATGATTTGAACAATGCCAGACAATAATGTCGGCATATTTGTTCATTAGAAGCGTTGCTACCCCTGATTTCTTCCCAATCATATTGGATGCACCGTCACTTGCAAAACATGTAAGATTTTGTGCTAGATAGTCTTGAGTAAAACCATGCGTTTCCAAACAAGATAACAAACTATTAAATATATTTATTGATGATGTGCTTTCCAGTTCAATCAAATCTAGGAAGAACGTTGGGGATTCAGTTTCAGAAACAAAATGATTTTCATTTATATCTGGTATAAATGCTTTAATGCATAAAACTAAAACGGTGGCTTTACTTATTGAAGTAGATTCATCTATTAGTATAGCAAGTTTTGAATTATTTTCAATAATTTTCTTAACAATAGTTTTTCTCATCTCGTTTGCTATGTGACATGCAATGTCAGCACAAGAATGATCGCTTTGAAGAATTCGTCCCATTTTAACTCCATTAAACTTTTGCAAATCAACATCTAAAGGTAAATCAGTAAAGGGCCTACCTTTTTTGATAATGTTGTAGACAGTCCTAAAAATATATTGTGTGCTTTTGTAATTCGAAAGTTCTTCTTTTAAAACAACCTTTTTCATTTTTTCTTCTTTAGCACTTTCTACGATTTTTTCAGCGTACTTATGGGCTTCGCTATTTTTGTGTTGAAATATTTTTTTTCGCAAAGACGCGTTGCTCCTTCTCAGATTTGCCAAACGAATTGACAATGCCGTTTATCCACTCTTGCGATAATTGGACACCCTGCTTTTTAGAAGGACCTCCTATTTTCTTCACTTCTGCACAAATCTTGCATCCTATTTTTCGGTTTTTTTAAAATAACCAGTCATACTTACTACATTTTATGACATACATTTCACTTGTCCAACAGTCTGGCCAATCTGGCCCTGAAAAATTCTCTTGGAGACTTATCTTTTTTAAAGGAACGTCACTCTTGCTCTGATCAGCATCAGAATTTTTATTTCTTATATTGGCGGAATGTGATATTACATTAGCACTATCGTTACACTGATAAACATGACTTCCGCTACCGGTATCACTCTTGCTACTACAAGCAGGTTTATTAGTTAGTGTTTTATTGTTTATCCACGGCAACAAACTCATTTTAAAGTTTTAATAAAAAGAAATCACAAAATATGCGAACTAAAACACGAAAATTGCCAACTTATGCGTACTATGTGCTAAACTACACTCTCTGACTCAACTGAAAGCACTGTTGTGAAAACAAACAGTCTCGAGGTCACACATCTCCGGGAAATGCCGAACTAGTAAAATTGAAGAAGCGGGAAAGAGCGAAAAAAGAGATTCTCCTCCCAGATAAACGGGATGTGACGGACATAAAACAAACATACATATTGTTCTTCCAGTAATCAGTAATAGTGGTTGGAATAAATAATTAAATTTGCATCCGACTTTATAACTTAAAATTCAGTTGAGGAAAGTCAAGGTACTCATTTCATAACAGTAAATAGGGTATGGCCGACGTACGCGTAGAAAATAGGTTAAGGTACGATTTTTCAATTTTTGAAAAGTAATGGTATGCCATACTCTCCCATACCCCTTCACTTCGACCGCTGCATATGATAGCTTTAAGTTTGACTCTAAAATGTTTATTATCTATTAAGATGCCATTTTTTTCCAAATCAATGATATCAGCTACAAAATCTTCTAAAAATAGATTTGAACTTTCAGGTTTTTTGTAACCGTGATACATTCCTACCATTTCAACATTATTTTCGCCAACTAATGCTATAAGTATTGGATACACTTGGCTACTCGAGCTTTTTGACAAAGGCAAACCATCAATGTTTGCATTAATCTTAATAACGTTATGCGTATGTAAATAGTTTTCACCAACATGACTAATTAACTTCAAGATTGCTTGTTTCAAACCAAAATGGTAATAATGACATGGAGATACAGTTTTTAATTCAACTTTTCGCACCGTTTGAAGTAATGTCCGTGTATCTAAAGGTAATATTTCCTTAGTATAAATAACCATGAAGACACTTTAACACTGCACTTCGCAACATTAGGAATATTATACTGTAGAGCCCATTCAACTATGACTTCCCTTAAAGATATATGCACTCACCGTATGATTATCGTCACTATCATCAGAGTATTCAAATATAATATTATTGCTGCAGTCAGCTTCTACTGCAAATTCACCGTTGATTGTACTATTAACATTACTACCTACAGAAAATGAAGGTAACAAGTTTTCATCGTTAGTATTAATTTCAACTTCTCTTATAATTGCACCATTACGGCTTGATCCAATGTTTTCGTTTGATCCTGGCTGTGCCCTATTTGCTCGCATATAATATTTTGAAGATTTCGCTTGATTCTCGTATTCAATTATATCAGTAAAATTAATGTACCACTGCAATCAATCTTGAGCCTTATTGAATTTGGGTATCAAATGGCACACAAAGAATCTGCTTAAAAGTCGATCAAACCATATATACAAGTTAAAATCCAGTTGCACTTTTATATCAACAAAAAAATATTAAACTGATAAAATACCACTCATTTAATCACTATTACTTTTATTAGATAACGTTGGTCAACTAAATAAACGACCACCAGGTAGAAAGATTATTTATGTATGGTGATCAGTTTAACGTTTTCTCGTTTAATTCGGGCGTTTTTGGATAATTATACCACGTAGTGACGAACATAAATAAGGTTAGTTTACCATTCATTAAATGAGGATATTCAAAACAGCTGATGACGCCATGACAGTTTAGTTCTTGTGGGGCATACAAACCATTAACCACTAATTGAATTTTTAAAACAACGTTGTTTTTTTTTGTTAATTGTGTGAATTTTAAGACGGAAAATGGAAGATTTAGTAGAGAGTGATTATCTCAAAAGGCTTAAAGTCGAGTATAGTGACGTCGCAGCTCGTTATATTGCTAAAATAAGCATTGTGGGTTTAGATCCATTTGCTTTGAAAGACGAGGATTTAAATTATAATACAGACCAGTTTCCATCTGTAATAGCTATGGATATTGTTACATATCTTCTGCTCTCACATAGTTTTTACACAGCTGAACAAATGAAGGCTTATAAAAGTTTAAACTCTTATAAATATTTCGAAGCAGGATTCGTTCAGATTTATGGTGCAGTATCAAAAAAACAATACTGTTATTGTTGTTGGCAAGGTAATGTAAAATACATATTATATTTAATATTATTAACCCATTATAAATAGGTAAAACATTCCCAACGATCAACCGAACTTTCATTATGTGCTTGGATCATCTGTCAAGATACTGGTAGTGTTATTACAGCTCATTGTACATGTAGCATGCAGCCATGTTGGAGCAATTTTGTTTGCGTTAGAGTTCATTGATACATGCAAACAAAACTCGTGTACAGATGTTCGTTCGTTCGATGTGGAAGGTTCCTACAATAACTTAAGTACCAATAGTGCCTGCATATCAATGATGAAATGGAGTGAAAGTTGTAGCAGCACAGTTAAAAACGTAGTTCCTGCGATAGAAGGAGATGAGCTAGTGGACATGTTAAATTCTCTTAGTGATACTGGGGATTCTGCAGTTTTAATGAGAGTAGTGGAACCATTTGCTACCAAATTAGCAAGTAAAAATGAATCACCATTATTAAATTCTATTTTAAATATATATAAACCGGAGTTAGAAATATTAAATTATCAACAACTGCTATCAGAAGCTCTTACACTTAATTTTACAATGAGAACAGATGTAATAGAGAACGTTGAAAAATTAACACGATCACAGTATAAATCAGACGAATGGTACAATCAACGAGCTGGCAGAATCACGACATCAAAATTTAAATCAGTTTGTCGTACATCTGTTTCCAACCCATCACTGTCTTTAATTAAATTGATTTGTTGTCCAATCAGATTTTTATTTAAATCAAAAGTAACGGAATGGGGTTTGAAACATGAACGCATTGCAATAAGTGAATACTTACAAAACATGAAATCCACACATCAAAATTTCACAGTTGGACTGTGCATAAATACCAACGACCCAAGAGTTGCTGCTTCTCCTGATGGCATTATTAATTGTAATTGCTGTGGAAAACGCTATCTGGAAGTGAAGTACCCATATTTATTAAAATCGTTAAATTTTAATCAATATGTTGAACATAAAAACTCTTGTTTAGTTTTAGTAAATGAGAATCTGCAACTGAATCGATCTTATAGTTACTATTATCAAGTTCAGATGCAGATGAACATAACAAAAGCTCGTTTTTGCGATTTTGTAGTTTGGTCGAAAAAGGGATTTTTTTGTGAAAGAATTGTTTTTGATGAAGACTTTTGGAGTAGTGAATACCCGAAAGCGGTAACATTTCATGAAAAAATAATTGCACCAGAACTGATGGGAAGGTATTTTACAAAAGGGGATGGAGTTTACAATTATCAGGTTCCTCGTTTAACATCGTAGAAGTTCCTGGTTGATATTCATCCTCTTCAACACTAGCAGGAATTAGCTAAATATTTAATTATTACATTACTATTAATAGAATTTATCAAAAATTTGCCCAATTATTCTAAATGAAACCACGGGCAAGAGTGGCTGTATACCTAATTAAACAAAAACCTGAAATGTAATGATTAGCAAGGGAGTCTTTTTGTGACAATTGTATGATTTTTAAAAGTTCTCACATGTTACGACACAATTAATAATCATTCATAATAATGTACCATATGAATAAATAAATAAAATAATCACATGATAGTAATTTATAGTACTCCGGAAACTCTGCACAGCAGTGAAGGATTATTAAAATCAATTGATTATATATAAGTAAACTTTTCTTCTTCATAATAAGTGTAGGTAACTTATAAGTCAATGACCTAGAAATCACATTAAAAAAAATGAATTATACCTCTGTAACATCAAAGAGTTTTCTTCGCTTATCAACTCGTTCATATCTTGCTAGTACTGCTGATTCTTGAACATGTGTTTTATATCCCATATGCAATGTTGGAACCCAATCAGGGTTTGTCGAATCAGACAGCTTAGCTGGAACACCTAAAACAAAGTCATTTTTCAATTTATAGGTAATATATAAACTTATTCTTACCTGTAATAAAATGTTTACTACATACTCTAGCATTTTCTAATTTAGTTTGTGTAAAATCTTGCCTTTTAATGGCATTTATCCACTTGAGCCTTCTTTCAGTTGATAAGTCATTTAAATTTGTTTTGTATTTAAAATTTAAGCATTTTGGGATTCTATAGAATTTTACATTATCCCGTTCAGCTCTACTGCCACAAAATTCAAAAAGATAAATTTATGTATACTTTCAGTGAAAATAATCATTTGTATGCCCCACAGCGGCCATATTGAAATTTATTTGACAGCATCCTGGATTGCCTCATTAAATTTCTATACTAGATTTAAATGATTAAATGTTTGAACAACTTACCTATTATAAAAATTCAAAGACACTAAGAATCTAGGGCTGGAACAAACCTGGATAAAATAATAACGTACTATTTAGCACAAAACACTCACACTTTAGATTAGGTTATGTAAAGGGTTAGGTTCGAGCAGCGTTGCCAGTGTATGTCTACAAGATTTGGTAACGTGTGGTAACGTTAATAAAATTTTCATACTTTCATATTAAACTCTTTTTATGCATATAGATATCAAGCTAGAGTTTGAGTCAAGCAACTTTAACGTTTGTTAGAATCTTTAGATTAACACTTTTTTTTTATCTGAATTGACTAAAAATTATGTTAAAATTTGGTACTTATGTGAGAATCGGCAACACTGGCTAATGAGGTCTATTGGAGGCAAGTACTATATCACATTCACTACATGACTACAATTATGTAATTTAATATAGGTACTTGTTCTATTTAAGTCAATTAAAAAGTTTATATTTTAATTGTAATCTGTTTTTAATAATAAACATATTTTCAACGAAAGTCTCCATTAAGACGTTTACCAGATGTCTTAAATATGTTGGAACGGGTACGTTATAAAGGTATTCCGATACAGATGTCTTTAAGACGTCTCTCTTATGTATCTGGATCTAAATCATACCTCTTTAAGACATTGTGTGCTGTCTGGGAGATGACTTGAAAATATTTGACCCTTCCTGTAAATTTAGCAAGATGCTACAACCTACACTTGATTTTATAGCAGACTGGAGTGACACCTGGAAAATACCATTAAACCGCGTTTACTGATTAACTGATGTTAATAACAAAAGTCATTAACATATGTTAATAACATTTTCTTTTGGCTCCTAGTTTTGTTATCAACAAAAGTTAAAAGTCACTCCCCCATTATCAACGATCATGCACAGCCAGCAGTTCTAGGTGAGACAATGGTGCGAGAGGATGACGTGGTTCTCGCTGCAGCTGCGTGCGTTATTTTGGCTACCGCTGCTCAAAGGAGACGTAGGAGATACTGGGTGAAACCGTCACTCAGAGCAAGGACTGTGTACAGTGGGAGTGATATGTTAAATGATGTGCAAGAAGACGATCGTGACCCTCTTTCAGGCGAGCTAAGGTGCCACGGTAGCATCAAGAATTTCCTCCGCATGACCAGCTGTGATGATGAGTGGTTGATCGGACAACTGGAGCACAGAATTGGGAAAAAGGACACCAACTACAGAAAAGTCATTCCAGTGAAAGAAAGACTTGCGGTCACTTTGCGGTTTTTAGCTACAGGGGACTCGTTTGCAAGTTTAGGATATTTATTTAAAATATCAAAATCTACAATTTCATTGATGGTTCCACAAGTACTAGATGGTTTGATTGATTGCTTCAAAGAAAATGTCAAGGTAAGTAATTGCATACCATATCAAAATGAAAGTACTGTCACTTGCATAATGCATCAAACTGTCGTTTTGCATAATAGTTTGAAACATGCAAAAACATAATTTTCAAAACCGTCATTATTCATAACGCGGAAACTTTTTATCGACCTAGTTAGTCTATTCACCTATAGGTGTCGCAACTGCGCACTTACTAATAACTTGCTAATTTGCTGATAATGAGTACTACATGGTACTACTTAATTGCATTGAACAACCCAAAATCATTGTTATTTCATATTTATGTTAACATAAAAAAGTGTACAACATTCATAATTACATGTAAACAATGAATTTAAATAGAAAGAAACGTTACAATCAAGTATTTACAGTTGGGTAAAGTTAAGCAGGCTACAGAAATCGCTTCTAGTGGGAATGTTCGTTGCATGGAGCTGAGTACTTTCAGGGTCCGCGTCATGCGGGCTCACGGATGAATACATGCTTGGCGTGGAGCTGTTTGTTGCTTCTAGCAAACTTCCAGGGCTAGAAGTTGCGTCCGACGGTTGGAACTCAGACATACCAATTTAAAACAAAACTTGATTGATTCGATGTTTCGCAACCATTTGCAAACGACGGTCTTTTATTTGACGAAGCTGGCAAGCTACGTTCTCCCCGAATACCTGTAAAAAGGGGATTATTGTGTTTATCCTTCTTAGGGTAAGTGTAGGGCAGTGTTATGACTGTATATTGAAAACGATTTTATAACTATAACGTCAATATTCCGACCTAACAGTGATCTCTTTCTCCGATCTTCTTCTCAAGCCGATTCATAACGCCATATGCCTCCTCAGCCATCATTTGGTTTGTTTTCCGTTTTTTGGTTGGGCTGCTTTCGGAGCTTGGGGTGCTGCCATATCATGCTTAGCTGCTAGGGCTTGTGCGGCGCCGACTTGTGGAGGCGGGGCTGGGGTGATTTTTGTTTCCTCATCTTCTGCTTCCCGATTGTCCTCATCTTCCTCTTCACGCTGAAAAAATAATTTAAAATAATCCATTAATTTAAGATGTCTTTTCAGGTACCATCCACGCCTGAGGAATGGCTACACCATGCAAAAGAATACAGGTAATGATTACTTTAACTACAAAGGATTCTTCAGTATCGTCCTGCTAGCTTTGGTCGATGCTAATTATTGCTTCTCCTACGTGTCTGTTGGATGTCAAGGACGATTGTCGGACGGTGGAGTGTTTGCAAACAGTGCGTTGAACGAGATCTTGGAAAGCAATACAATAAATCTACCTAACGCCACCCCTTTACCGGGAAGAACCCTACCCGTCCCATACGTTATCGTCGCGGATGACGCATTTCCATTAAAACCATTATGAAAACATATCCTGGGCTGCATGAGAAAGGTAGTGAAAAACGGGTGTTTAACTATCGACACTGTCGGTGTAGAAGAGTGGTGGAAAATGCGTTCCTCAAAAACAATAGATGTTCGTAACCAAACCACTTTACTTTTGCGTTGGTTCCAGACCCGCTTTTTTGTTTCTTGCTCTCTCGTTGAAATTGTCCTATCACTTTTGTCATCTTGTTCTTAACTTCAACTTTCGTCATGCGGTGAGCTTGGCCAATTTCTGTCCAAACATAGTTTTTTAAGTTTCTGTCTTTGAAATCAGCATTGGTTGGGTCCCGCAACACTGGGCGCTCGCGATACAGATCTATCAAATTAATCACTTGCTCCTGATTCCATTCACTTTCCATCATTAAAATAAACAAAAACACTTCACGTCAACAATAAACTAAATAACAAATCGCAGCAAAACACACAAACTAACCTCACCCTGTCTCCACGTGTTTCGTCTGCTGCTGTAGTTGGTACTGAAGGGCCACTGGTGCGCTCTGTGTAGCAGGATGCCGGGCGAGGGGGTTGCGGGGAAGAGAGGAACCTGTTATTAACAAAAGTTAACACGCTAAAAGAGGCTATTAACTTTTGTTGTTAACATTTGTTTAAAACATAATACATTTCCTTTGATCTTTACCGACTCTTGGTGGATAACATAAATCTTGTTAATACAAGGAATTTTCTGTTAAAAACACGAGTTATTAACTTTTGTTAAGAGAAATTTTTTGGCGATTCAGTTAAGTTAATAACTTTTTGTTAAAAACTCGTGTTATTCACTCCGGTGTGAACGCGGCTTTAAACTTTGAGAAATGGCTCAAATCCAAAACATGTGTATTCAATAAATAATGAAGCTATTTCCGTGGTGTCATCCCAGCTCGATTTAGGAGTTTTAGTTGATACTAAATTGTCGTGGAGTTCTCATTATGTTAAAGTTTCGAAAAAGTCTCTTGGGTTATTATTTAATATGAAAAAAACTTTTGTCAATCCATCTCCAGAATTATGTGCTAAACTTTTCATTACTTACATCAGACCTCACTTTGAATATGCCGCATCGGTGTGGCGTCCTCACTACCTTAAAGATCAACATTTGTTAAATAGGGTCAACATGCTGTAACAAAGGTGGCCACGAGGCTTTGTTCAATTATCATATGCAGAACGCCTAAATAAATTAAACATTCCTTCTTTAGAGCAAAAGACAAGATAGGGGTGATTTGATACAGCTATTTAGAATAACCCATGACTTATTTCCCAATACATCTAAAGGCGCGTGTCGACTAGCAAGTTATTTCTGCAAGTTGACTTCTGCAAGTAACTTCTGGAAGTTTTTGCTTGTGGAAACGCAATCTGGAAGTTGATTACTGCAAGTTTTAATTTAATTGCGGAAGTTGATAAGAATAGGAAATAAAATTTTGTTAACTTGCAAAAGTGACTTGATAACTTGCCAGTAGCTGGAAGTTTATTTAACTTGCACTTTCGAAACCGAACAAAATGTTGAGTGAAAATTGTGATCAATTTGTATGGAGTGACGAGAAAGTAACTATTTTAATAGAAAAATTTGAGACGTATCCTCAGTTGTGGAATATAAGTTCCAAAGATTATAAAAATAAAATAAAAAAACAAGACGCGCTGCTAAAAATTGCAGAAAATTTAAATACATCTGAAGAAAAGGTAAAACAGAAACTACATAATCTTCGAACGCAGTTTATGCAAGAAGTAAATAAATTAAAAAAGAGAAAGAGTGGTCAAAGCCGTGATGATATCTACAACAGCAAATGGAAATTCTTTAATCAAATGAAGTTTATGCTTTCTATCGTTGGATGCAACAAGACTGAGAATAATTTGGTAAGCAAAAACTATTTCACTTTTGTATGAACAAAATTCTTTATTAAGTAAACTACAACAGTTACATTTACATTACATACGCTGGTATTGCCATGTTACTTCTCCTTCTGGCGAAACAAAGTATTCGGCAAATTCATCACGAATATTTTTTGGTTCATGCGCATAATTATGTGTGTTTAAAGATCTAAGTGGTATCACATTATTTTCTGGAACACGTTCATCACACCATTCTCCTTGATTATCTGAATTTGGGGAATCGAAAGAGCCGTATGGTGCATAACGAGAGTTGCCATTTGTCTCTGTCATTAAAAAATTATGTAAAGCACAAATAGCTTTTACGATTTTTCTGCTTTTTTCTGCGTTTAAAAGAATAAGAGCCCCGAGTATTCGAAAGCGTGTAGAAATCAACCCAAAAAAGTTTTCCGATACATTTCTGGCCCTTGAAAGTCGATAATTGAACACACGTTTTTGTATAGGTTGACTTTTAAAAGGAAATGGCTTCATAGTATACTTTTTGAGAGCAAAAGCATCGTCTGAAACAATAACGTGTATTGTTTTCTAAACCTTCTGCCAATGAGCAATTGTTGGAAACTCCTCCATCACTAATTACCGTTGCATCCTATATCGAAGTATATAACTTTGTAATCAGGTCCCACCAATGCCAGTAAAACAATGCTATGCGTGCCTTTGTAATTAACATATACATTTCCTTCATTCTTTGGGGCCTGAATTACGATATGCTTCCCGTCCATGGCACCGATACAGTTCGAAAAATTCCACCGTGTTTGAAAACCAGCAGATATTTGCAACCATTCTTGTTCTGTAGAGGGCACCTAAAAGAATAAAATACATAAATAGATAATTGTCCAATCTCTTTTAAATTATTTGCAGGGTTCTCATTTTACAACACAAGACGGTGACGATGACAATAATGTACAAAGTCATAACGAAACAATCGAGTCTTTTGAATCCGCTTCGGTTAATGTTGATACTAAACCAAATTCAAAAAAGAAAAAGATAATCAAAGAAACCAATGAAACGGATCCTATTTTGCAAAATGTACTTCATATTATGCAGAAACCATTAGATGAGTATCAAGTTTTCGCTGATTACATTGCTTCAGAATTTAGATGTCTTCAGAAGGAAGCTAGCAGAAAAAACTGAAACGGTTAATTCAGCGAGCAATTATGCAAGTGTCTGAAGAAGATGATACAAACGAAAGCAATATTGTTACTCTGTCTTCGAATTCAAATTCAACTTGGTTCTCTGAACAGACAACTTCTAGTGTTTCACCAAGTTTTGCAGACACATCACAACAATTTTTGACTGAAGGTAAAAAATACAATTGTGTTCTTCAAAAATTATATTTACCTTTAAATAATTTACTTTTAGATATTCATACAGAACCTCGCAACATTCCACCACTATCCTTGATATCGTACATACAGTGATACGAAAAGATACATAAGAGAATTGTATGAATCCCTAAAATTAAAATAAAGTGTTTTACTGTAATTTTTTCAAATTATTAATTACTACTACTAACCTGTTGCTAAGAAACGAAGAGTCACTAAAAGTCGAGTTCTTGGTGAAATTGCAGCTCTCATTTTTGTATCCTGTTTTTGGATGCGTTGCCCTATTCCATTCAAGAGCATCTCAAAATTGGCATAAGACATTCTAAGAAAATTTTGAAGTTGAGATGGATCTTCTATTTTCAACTCATGTAATAGAGTGTTTTGGAAACTAAACCCAGAACGCTGAAAATAGCGTTTTACCCAAATTTTTCGTTTTCGCGTAACTTTACTTTTACAATCACGTTTTTGGTTTAATAAACGATACCGTAAAACGGGGTGAATAGAAACAACTTTCAACTTTGGTTTGAAATTTTGCATATTTATAGTTGTTCTAGATACACAATTTTTTGCCCAAACACAGTTCTCTGTTAGACCTATTTGTTTATAGTATTTAAATTTTTAAATTTTATTTCATTTTGAAGAAAAAAATTAAAACATGTTGTTTCTATTCACCCCGCAAATGGGGGTGAATAGAAACAGTTTTTCAATTTCAATCTTATTGAAACGAATCAGGGGTGAATTGAAACAGTTAAATATGGTATTTTTATGTTGTTAATGGATACATACAAATTTATTTCTGAACATAATGACTTATTTTAGTACACAAACAAAAGAAGTTACATAACTGTAAGTAAGCAAACCGAATAGGTAGACAATTACCACCGTATTTAACCAGATTAAATTATGATTAATAAATTGTGAAATCAGACAGATCATCTTTAAAAAACATCATGCCTTTGAATCGCGCACTTGAGCAAAATACTGGAGAAGATAGTTTTAGGATGACGTCGTTTCTGGGGACAAGAGTTTCTTCTTCAGTCATGGTAAACTTGTTAGTTTGTTGAGCTCTTTTTAAAAATGTGCCAACCAAACCATAGTCTTCAAGGTAAGCAACCTTGCATATATAACATCTAAAAGATGCTTTTGTTTTACCATACACTTTGACTAACAGGTAGTCAATACTTTCATTTAGATCAGGGAAATCTAAAGAGTCACTATCCTGCACTGAAAAGTCATTTTCATCTTCTGATGATAACTCCACACGCTTTCGGCTTTTCTTTGGCTGAACCTGTTTGGAGGAACATGGGTTTTGGTCACTAGAAAGTGAAGTTTGGGGATTTAAGTTCTCATCGTCGTCGACAAAGTCCTCAACACTGACACTTTTGCCGGGTTTCACATTAACTTTGGTTCTTTTTTCCTTATCTTAGGAGTCTTAACTTGTCTCAGACTCTGAAGGAGCTCTTGAAACTATTGTCAACAGCTTCATTGTTCTGAATGTTTTCGGGGTTCGGGATTCCCTCTTCATCAATAATTTGTGGAAGCATAGACAGTACTTTGTTCCTGTTTAGAGGCGCTATACCACACTTCTTAAAACCGGCGATCACATTTCCTTTCTTCAATGAATCACACAACTTTTTTCAATAACGTTGGAAATTTATCCTTAGGAACAGTTACTTCTGCTCTTCCAGGGCCCTTTTTCCACTCTTCGAGAATCTGTCGCCATGTTGATTTCAATGGCCGAAAAAATACCACGTCCAGAGGTTGTGTCAGATGGGTGGAGTTAGCTGGGAGAAAAATAAAACTGATATCATTGTCTTTACACAACTTCACTGATTCCATTGATAAATGGGAAGACAAATTGTCCCCAATCAGAAATTTTCGACCTGTTTGTTTTTTCAGGTATGCAACAGCAACTGTCAGTACCCAATCTTCAAAGCAAAAGGAATCGAACCAGCCAGACTTTGTTCGATTGTACCTGGCGTTTTTTGGCCCACCCTCTGTCCAGCTTTGGTACAAGTGCAGTGCCTTATACACAACGTAAGGGGGGTAAAATAGTGCCATCAGCAGCGGCTGCAAACATCACAGACGTAGATGCCTTTGATGAGTTTATGATTCTTTCTGGATATTTTGTCCCTCTACGTGTGATGACCTTTCGTTTACCAGGGTCATCACTTAGATTAGTCTCATCATAGTTAATAATATTACATAAAGGCACGGCCTTTAATTCATTAGTCAGTTCATTGAAATAGTTGTTAATTGTTTCTCGGGTCACACCTGCTCTTGATCGTTTAATATTCTGACACATTCTCACGGCCAGTTGATCCTTATGCCGTTTTAAAAATCACTCAACAAAGTCACGGCCAGGGAGGTTATCTTTAAACCTCTTAACTTCTTTCCCTCTACGGTTTAAGAAGTCTTTTACAAGAAGTAGAGTTGTAGTGTCAATAGGATAGCCCCATTCGCCACATATCTGCAGCTTTTCAACAAACTGTTGTTCTTCTTCGAGAGATAAAGCTGTCTGACCACCATGATTCTTCATATTGAGACCTCTTTTCAAGTGTCGATATATAATGCAAACCATGTTTCTCAGCAGACTTCCGAAGGCTTAGTCCCTTCTGTATGTCAGAAAATGCATTTTCGATTGTTTTTGGATCGTGCTTTTTGTAACCAACAGAAAAACACCGAAAACTTCACCAATCACGCATCGTTAAACTTAATTGATTCTTAGATAAGCTTAAATAATTCCGAAAATACTAATGGAGCGTTATCATCATAATTCATAAGCAAATTTCTGTTTTTAAAAATCTCTAAACTTTCATAAGAATCAAGTTCGTTTTTATTGTCTACCCTCTTCATTAATTCAATGTCGCCTACTCTATGGCCATTTTAAAGCATATGCATGGCAACACTGGACCTATCTGTGCGATGATATTTGACATGAGCTACGTGCTTCTTAAAACGAGTTTTAATAGGTCTCTTGGTTTGCCCTATATATACTTGGTTACAGTCTTTACAATAAAGTTTATATATTCCCGATTTATCGCACATTTCTATTGGGTCTTTCGGATTGCCTAAAAGATTTTGCAAGTTCTTACTACTAATATGATTTTGTAGACCTTTTGTGTATGTGGGATAATTTGGTAATTTGACATATTTCTTATCTATTTTGCTATTACTAGTTCCTAACGTTGTAATGTTGGTTATATAGACGCTGCAGTTGGTGTTCCTTTCCTTTGATCAAGATGGCTTCCATGGCTACACTACGAAACAGGTTCTTCAAGATTAAAAGTAAGATTTCTTTTGTTAAATGCGACATTGAATTTCTTAAATCTTACCGAAAAGCAGGTGTTTTTCCAAAATTTATTAAAGTTTATGCAACTTTTAATTCATACTCATGTAAAAAGGCGCTTGAATTTGCTAAGCGTAAATGGTTAGATTTGGAAATTACATGTCATTATGGTAAATTAGGTAAATTAGAGTTAGAAGCATATGAGTTACATTTAAAACTGACTTCAGGATTAAATGATGACGAGTATGTTGAATGGATTAAGTTTTTGCACCATATTAATAAAATTATTCTACACAAATTTTGGCAAAAAAGATGACCCACAACAAAAAGTTCACAGAATTATCTAAAAATGAAAAAGAGGTGCACAGACTTGATCCCCAAAAATCTAACATAGTGGTAAACAAATCGTCGGAGATTTTTAACAATGACGAATTAACTTTGTTGAATAAAGGCTTGAAATATAACCTCAAATTTAACAAAGCGTCCATAGATAAAATTATTGTAGGAATTGAAAGTTCGATCAAACTTTTAGATGATAACTCTAAAAAATTCATTAGGAATGCCTGTAAAATTCAAATTTCAGATAATATTCAGCAGTTACCAAAATTTAAATTTAACGCGAGAGACATAAACATTGTTAAAAATCTTAAAGAGAATAATTGTTGTTATCTCAAAGCAGATAAAGGCAATTAAGTAGTTATTTTGGACAAAGAGGATTATTTTGAGTCAGTTCAGGTGATGCTTAATGAAGGCCCCTATTCATTAATATCTAAAAATCCTCTTCCCAAAATGATTGCTGATACCCGTAGAGTCTTATTAGAATGTGGAAATATTATACCAAAACAACTTAGGTTTAGACTAACTAACTAACTAACCCGGTTCTTCCTAGAATTTATTGTTTACCTAAGATACATAAACCCGGAGAAGCAATGCGTCCCATTGTTTCAGGTATTAATGCTCCTACTTATCTGATATCTAAATGGTTGTCAATCAAAATCAACAGTTTTGAATATCAACAATCAAATTTCAGTGTTCAAAATTCATACGATTTTTTGAACAAATTAAAACCATTGAGCTGACTGAGAACGAAGTTTTAGTTTCATTCGATGTCTGTTCATTGTTTCCAAGCGTTCCGATAGATATCGCTTTAGATTATTTGAAACATATGTTACACCAAAACCATTTAGACAATTCAGAAGTAGATAATTTTATTAAATTAGCAAGATTATGTATGAGTCAAACCTACTTTCAAATTAACAATAATATTTATCAACAAAATTATGGTACAACAATGGGTAACAGCTTATCTCCGTTTATGGCTAACCTGTTCATGGGTAAATTTGAAACTGATATAAAAAATAAATTAGATTATTTTCCTAGAATTTGGTGTAGATATGTAGATGACGTTTTTGCAGTCATCGACACTAAAGTTTACAGCCCTCAGCAATTTGTAGAAATTTTAAATTCAAAATTTGAGACGATCAAGTTTACCTAGAAAACATAAACATAAATTAGAAATATTACAATGTTAGGAACTAGTAATAGCAAAATAGATAAGAAATATGTCAAATTACCAAATTCTCCTACATACACAAAAGGTCTTCAAAAAATATTTTCAAAATTTGATTATAAAACAGTAACCTCTAGTAGTAACAACTTGCAAAATATTTTAGGCAATCCGAAAGACCCAATAGAAATGTGTGATAAATCGGGAATATATGAAATTAATTGTAAAGACTGTAACCAAGTATATATAGGGCAAACCAAGAGACCTATTAAAACTCGTTTTAAAGAGCACGTAGCTCATGTCAAATGTCATCGCACAGATAGGTCCAGTGTTGCCATGCATATGCTTGAAAATGGCCATAGAGTAGGCGACATTGAATTAATTAAGAGGGTAGACAATAAAAACGAACTTGATTCTTATGAAAGTTTAGAGATTTTTAAAAACAGAAACTTGCTTATGAATTATGGTGATTATGGTCCATTAGGATTTTCGGAATTATTTAAGCTTATATAAGAATCAATTAAGTTTAACGATGCGTGATAAGCAGATAGTATATGTAAGCTTCCCGTTGTTTTAATTTTAGTATCGGTATCGCTGATGATTACAGCTTAGCTGTTGAAACACGTGTCCGAGTAAAGTTTTTGGTGCAAGTTTTGGTGTTTTTCTGTTGGTTAAATAGACGCTGCAGTTGGTGTTCCTTAAATTTTTCGTGTGGGGTGAATAGAAACACTAAAAATTACGTATTTCTATTCACCCTATAAATTCTGAAAATCTAACCTAAAAAATATGAATAAATTTTGAATTAATATTGTTAAAGTTAAAGCTTAAAGTAAGCCTCATTTATATGAATAATTATACTGTGTTATGTACAACTATTTACCTTTAAAGACACTACGTATCCTGACTTACCTGGAAAGTTCAAAGTGGATAAAAAAACACAAGAATCGCATGGTAAAATACAACAAGACAAACAAACAGGAACCAGTGTTGCCAACTAAACAAACCATCATTTCTCTTTCAGACTAAAGTGTATAGGGACTCTGCATATGAACAGTCAACGCCTCTGGTGGTAAAACTTTTAAGTTTTTGAATGTAAACAAAATTGACATGCTTGTAGTTGTTGGTTAAATGATTAATGTTAATCTTTGTGTTGACCTTAACCTTCCAGTAGTCGCGCGGTAGTTTATAACATGAGTAGTCGCTGCGGTCTCCGAGACCGCAGTCAAAATAAATAAATAAATGAGTATGATTTTTAAATTTGACAACAGTTTAAGTGAGTGGTATCAATAGTACGTCAACCATAAAATTTTGAATACAAAATATTATTTATTTAACTGCGAATTATATAATTTAAATTTTTTTGTATAATTTTTTTTATTTTTTTTATTACAGCGAAGGTATTATTTAAATATTAAACGAAAATAAACATAGTAAACTTAACTATAAACAATAAAAAGTTCAATTTGAATGAAATAATTACAATATTGCATTTTGTTTGCATGTTTGGCAAATCACTCCCAAATGCTCTAAGCACATATATTTGTTGCAATGGAAGCAACAAAATCTTGTTTTTCTGTTTTTCTTCCTGTCACAATATGCACATCTGCCCTTTTCAATGTTTTGCGCAGGAAATTCTTCTATTTGGGCTGCATCTAGTACACACAATTCCTCCAATCTCATTTTTAGGGCTCTGGGAAGATTGGTCATAATCGCGCGCACTCGCAATTGAGGTTGGATTAATTCATTACCAAGTTGTCTTAAATAATTTCGTCTTAAAATGGTACTGTTAGGGTTATTTGCACTAAAATAACCTGCGAATTGATCCCAGCAATATTCATTATGGCATAAAAATTACCATTGGCCATCTTCGCGTATTCCTTGCGGTGTTGTAACTTGCACTCAACTTATCAACAACGTCAACACCTCCTTTGGTACTGTTATAAGCTGTAATTATCTCGGGCTTACGTAAATCACCCGTATCTTCATCTATGTTATCATTGTGATGCATTGTAGAAACTAGTAGTACATTTTTGTTTTTCTTTGGAAGGTAAGACACCAAAGTACAGTCTTTTGTAAACCCGAACATGCTGCTGCGTACCGCACGGGCAACCGGTTTTGAAAACTCTAATGGCACCTCGCGCTTGTTTTTTCTTATAGTTCCAATTACCGTTAATTTGTGATCAGTAAATAATTTTTGGACAAGTGGCAAGGACGTGAACCAGTTATCCATTGTTATATTACGTCCAGATCCAAAAATATGCTGACATAATCTTAACACAACATCATACGGACTATTTGATACTTTGTGGGGTCCTTCAGGTTGTACTCCTACGTATACTTCCATCTTGCTGGTGTAGAACATTTTCGAGTCGCAGAGAGCAAGCACTTTCAAGCCGTACTTGTTGGGTTTAGAGGGTATATACTGCCGAAAGCCGCACCTACCTCTAAATCCTAAAAGCATCTCGTCAACAGTTACATATTCGGAATGGTGGTAGCCATTCAGGCAATTGATGTCAAATATGTCGAAAAACGCGTATAGCAGCCAACTTGTCAGTGGACCTTCGCTGTATGCGAGTTGCCATTTCGTCAAATCTCAAAGAGCGAATCAAAATCTAAATCGCTGTAACGACATTGTAAGCCGAAATATTTCTATACCAGATCCATCTGTTTTCCATAGATCTTCAGAATTTACACGATTCGCATGATAAATCCCTGACATATACAGTAATCCTAACAATGCGCGAATTTCCACACTGTTAGTTGGGAGAGCATCTCTACTGCGGGAAAATTTATCGGCAATTAATTCAATATATGTGTTAGTGCTTTACACAATTAAATTGACCATTTCATCATTAAAAAATATTCCCATATTTCTAAAGGATTTTAAAGCCCTTGTTGCTAATGAAGGACCAGGCAACCGTTTGATAATGTTCTCTTTTCTAATTTTCATTGCTCTCGGATTTGGTGCTTGCTTCTTCCAGCGGGTTCCATCTTTCCCGATGAATGATAAAGAATTGCTACTGGTCTCATCTGTTTCCTCAACATCCGAAATATCTTGGTTAGAATCGCTGTCCTCAACGTATTGTTCCTCGTAGTCTGACTCACCTTCTTCCGATTCATCGTCGTATACAATATCGTCATTTTCTTTCATTACATCTTCCATCATCTGCCTAAGACGCTCTTGCTCTTTTTCGTAAGAACACATAGCTAAAATAAATAATAACAGTACTTTTCTGACATAAAACGCTTACGAGTATAAGAAAATACCTTTTCTTCAATGTTTCGATAATGAAACACAATTGTCACGTCAGTAGTCACGGCGGTCTCAGAGACCGCAAAACCTCTTATTTATTGGATACCGAATACAACACAGTTGAAACTCGTACTGCTGCCCCCTATACATGAGTTATGAAGATAGATTGAGTGGGGGTGCGGTCTCACAGACCACGCGCGACTACTGGAAGGTTAATTGTGGAAATTAAGATCAGTAAATATGACTCATAGACTATCAAAACGAAATTGTTGTGTGGTTGGTTGTAGCAATTCATATGCTAACACCGACGAATCGGTAAAATTTTATAGTTTTCCGTCGAAACCGCATGATAAGATTAGACGTGAATTATGGATTAACCCTTAAACGGTAATATCCAAATTTTATCTGTTATTAGTAATACGTGTCTGTGAGGCACGCAACTAATTGTACAATGTTTTTCTCATTATATTTATTTATTTTTGTGCATTATAACTCAAGAAAGGTATACATTGCATTAAAAATAGAGGTAAATTATTTCCTTGCTAATAAACAACTACTCTACAGTACTTTACAACAATTATTGCATATTTTCTTTGAACACTCTAAACATATGGGAACTTGACATTTAATACATTTATATCCCGTATTTCTGTTTTTGTATATGGACATAAGCTGCACTTACGTTTTTCTCAAGTCTGTCACTATTTGCTTTTTGTGATTGATGTTGTACCGTCACATCCCCACATATTTATTGTAGTACTCCTTCAATAAGCACTTTCAGACTTGATCGAATGTTTGGAACTTTTAGACGATTTTCTAAGTGAGGTTTTATAAGGTTTAACGCTAATTGCTCTATAAAACCAAACCTTTTTATGATTTTGGAATTTATAAAACATAAATATAATATGTAGCTGTTGACGGTTGAAATGTTAAGCATCATATAAAAAATTGCCAAAGGCCAACGTTTAGTTCTTCTGTTACAGGAATAATTGGCACATTTTGATCCATTGAATCAACGCCTCCTTTTGTCTGATTATAAAAATCAATTATTTCTGGCTTATCTTTTGCAGAATTGAAAGTATTGGAGTGGTGCATACTAGAAACTAGCACTACGGCCCTATTTTTCTTTGGAACGTAACTCAACATAGTGATGTTATCGGCAAACCCATACATTGATGTACCAGGCTGTCTTGATCTAGAAGGTAGAAACTCTACAGGGATTTCACGTTTATTTTTTTTCATAGTACCCACATAGGTTAAATTTCTATTCTGCAGTTCCCGTATCAACTCCATCGAGGAGAACCAATTATCTGCTGTAATGTTCCTATTTGACTTAACAAGAGGAGTAACTAATCTCAATACAGATTGTGTAGGTATTGATAACTTTTTATTTTCTATACTCAGTCCCATACCATCAGTTCCTTTTCCGCAGTATATGTAGCCATTATAAAAATACGTAGTTCGAGCATCAGTAAGGGTTAATAATTTAATACCGTATTTATTAGGTTTCTGTGGCATATAAACTTTGAATTTACAACGCCCTCGAAATGGAATTAATGTTTCGTCAATACATGCATATTCACCTACCGAATATAACTTTTGACAGTTACTTACAAACATATTAAAAACGTTAGATATTGCAGCAGCTGGATTTTTCAACTTTGCGATCATTTCTAGTTTTTGCATCATCAAATCGCAAGCATGTTGTGAGAACTTCGTGGCGTTTTGCAGACATAACAGATCGAAATATTGGCCTTCCGGTGCACTTGGTATTAAAAAGTGATAGGATGTCCTCATGATTTGATTTATATATCGAACTTAACATAAATAAACCCAAAAGTGCTTTCATTTCACATTTATCTGTGGCTCTGTAACTTGATTTTGAGCATCATTGATCTTTTCTCTCACTTGTTCCAATTTTATATTAGTCCAGTGAATAATTTCGTCAATTATTGTGTCGTCAAACAAAAGTGACCATATCTTTTCAAAAGCTGGATTTGCTCCTAATTCTTTTACTGTTTTAGTCATTCCTGGCAATATTTTAATGATATTATGTTGAGGAGTACGTGTTGTTTTAGGAGGTTGAACATTCCACTGAAAACCATTTTTTCCAAAATAGTGTGAAGGTGAATTATTATCTGTAGATGGAACTAAATCATTATCGGGATCTCTTTCAGATCTATTACCATCTATTTCAACATCATCATCACTATTACTTTCAACGAAAACTTCTGACCCAAAGTTTGGATCGGTCACAGTATCATCTGAATCATCTTCATATACATCTGGCACCGTTTCTGGAGCTATTTCATCCTCTTCCACATCTTTCATCATAACCAAAATTTTCGATTCAAAATCGGGATCATCAATTCGAACGCTTTGCAGTTTGCGTTTTTGGTGCATTTAGTACTTTAGATGTACTAGCTGACATCTTTGATGAAATACAACCGTCGTTAGTTTCTCAAATAAAAATACTCGTGTTTTCCCAGATAGCACAATCGAAATGTTTCAGACAGATGAAAATTTCCGCACATATTTCCAAAAGTGCAATATTTCTGAAACATTTCTGGCACATCATATTTAAGATGTCAGATACATTTCAGCAGTATGAACGAACATTATGAGAAACGTTTCTGAAAGATTTCTTCGTTATAGCATTATTATAGGGAAAATGTCTGTATATAGAGAGGTAGTTTGTATCAAACACTAAAAGCAATAACCATAAAAGTTGTTTTATTCCCTTAATAAAATAATAATAATATAATAAAATATAATACGTAACTAAAAAAATGTTCATTCCGTGGTAGTAGCTAATTCTTTTTCTGCAAAAAAAACGAATATTAGTAATTATTTTATTTTTTACCTTTTATAATCTAAATTTAGATTTTAAAAACTACAAAATTAGCAACTTACTTTCTAATTCCTGCTTAACCGTAATCCGGATTGGGTCAACCAGTTGGCAACTATATTGCCTAGTCTCATTTCAGTTTCGTTTGGAAATTGAAGTCTGACAGTTTTAATAATAACCTGCAGCAGATTAAGATCCTTCAATGGTCTCTTCTTTTTTTCCCTTGAAAGCTGAATTTATTTGCAAGGGCATTGGTAAATAACCGGCGTAAAATGTTCACCGTCACTCCGTGAGCATCGTTTCCACCAATCCCTTTTAAAGAATTTACCTGTAAGAATAAAAATAAAATAATTGATTTAAAATACTTTTGTATAAAAAGAAGCAGTTCACTTGCTCATGTTAACCCGAAAAATCATTACTACTAATCTAGACATTTTCTAAACACAAATGCAAAAAGCTGTTGGAGTCTTTTAAAAATAAAAAACATTGAAATTTTTATATACCTAAACTGATTTACACTTATTTAATCGGCATCACTAGCCTTTATGAACCTATAACAATATTGTATATTGCACAAAAACAATATGAAAAATAGTATTAATAGTAATCTGACTCCGTTTGTTGCTAAATAAAGCAATTATAATAAAGGTTACTATAAATCTCACAAATCCTTACCAATTTTTTTGAAAACGTAGAGTCGGAATTTAGTTTTTCCTCGATGCTGTTTAATTCAACCTCCGTTTTCAAAGGAAAAGAGACGTAATGTTGGCGTCATCGAGGCAGACATCTTCAGATGATGTCGAATTTTTATTGTCTGTTTCTTCCATCTTTTTTTCTAAGTAATGTATCTTATGTATTATATAATTTAATTTCCGAAATACTTCCTTACGAAATTCTAAAACAGAATCATAATTTAGATTTACGCTAGTACTTTAAGTAAAATATTAGTTTACCCGTTTCAGTTTCATCTATTCCTCTATAAGTCTGTTGTAATGCAGGAGTATTTTTAGAATTTCGTTGGGTAGACCTTGGCGTGGATACTAAAGTTATATCATCGCTCATACTTGTATTTGCTTCTTGATGTTGGAACTCGTTTAGAGTATCACTGGTGTCATTATTAAAGGTTTCGTTTACTATGTCAAGAGTTTGACGATACTCCCTTGGGGAACTAGTGTAGTATCCTTTCCTACCAAAAATGTTTTCACGTCTCTTAGGAGGACTTGGCAACGATTTAATTCGTTTTGGTTCACTGTCGATTTCGGAATCTGAAGAATTTATTCTTACTGCATGTCTTTTATGTCGAGACTTCTTCACGTCCGCATCAGAAGAATCTATGTCTGAAGTGGTTTCAGCCAGTAGCAGTTTCTTCTTTCCAGACTGATATGAATCTGATGAAAATACCAAACTTTGATTGTAAATTGTTAGTACCATAGTATTCATTATGTTACTTTATATTGAATGAAAATACATGCAAAATTCACAAGAATTCACAATTCACAAATATTCTGTCTCAAGGGCGAGAATTTTTGTTTCAAATGTTAAAATTATCAAATCACTTCCATGGTCATACATGCAAGGGCAGAAAAATATGATACAAAAATTTCCCAAATTGTTGACAACAAAATATGAAAAACCAAGTAGGTAACTTATCTTACATTAAAAAGTTATAGATACCTGCAGAACAGAATTTCCTTAAAACTTTATGTTTTGTCCAATGACAATTCTTTGTGTTTGGCGTTGTTTTCTGTATAATGGCTTTGTCGATACTTGCTTGATTAGTAAAGGCTGGCCACCAGGAAAACTCGCATTCATTTTCATAAAAAATCCAAAATGTTGGAACCATTTGAATCCGTCTTCGAATTCTACCACAGAATAAGTCTGCAAATATCAATACAAAAAAAATTTAAATGTAAACGCATACCTTAATTAAAGTTAATTGGAACAAATTACTAGGTAAACTTTCATAATTCATTATTTATAAGTGGTACTACAACAAAACCATTTTCCACATTTTTTGTTTTAGATCATCTAAGTTCCATGTATGTAAATCTGGACTCAAGCTCACGACTTTAATACCAAGCTCTGAAGATGCACAGGGTGTATTATATAAGTCATCTATTTGATACAATTTTTGCCCCATTATTTTTATTTCATTTGTTTCCAAATTTTTAATAATTTTATGAATTATCACCATTTCATCATTATTTAAAATAAAACAATTATTGCTCGGATCTTCACAGTTTAAATAATATTTATTTTTGCCATCATAAATTTTATATTCCTGTTCCTTTAATTGTAAACTTGTACTGGGTGTAGAACATGGGACTCTTAAAGATGGTTCATGATTCAATCGGTAAGATATATCCTTTGCACTTGAAAATTCAGCATACCGATTTGCTAGCTGTTGTAAAGGTTTGTCACTTTTACGTAAAAATTTTTTTATTTGTGACATATAATTTTCAAATTTAAAGGCACTAAATAAATCTAAAGCACCATACTTCCGCACGTCCCCACAAATATGTAGCAGATTATGAATATTGTGAGATATTTTATCAGAACCATATATAACTTGAAATGTAGAAACAAAGTATTTCAATAAATTCTCCGCATATTCTATATTATCCGGATCTTTTACTGCATTTCCACAAGCCAAAATTCTGCAAGCTACATGTAGTGCCAAAAATTTTGGTAAACGTTATCGCACACTAAGTTTTTAATACAAGAGGGCCATGATACAGAAGAAAACTTCGGAATTCTGTAGCCTTCCAATGGTTTATTTCTTTTAGTGAACGTGGTTTTCTAGCAAATTCCTTAGGCACCGTTCTTTGTAATTGAATTAAATTTTTGAAATATTATCTACATGCTTCGAAGGCAATTTCACTGATAGAGGTTGACCAGCAATCCATAATGTTATTAATTTTCTCATGACTCCTAGGCATATAAGATGCATATAATCAATTGGTACAGATGAAATCAGTCCAAAATTAGGAATTTGTTTTAGAATTGTGTCGCCTATCTGAAAATCTTCATACATATTGTTTTGAAAATCTTTGTCATTCCGTAAAGCAATTTGCACATTATTGTCATACGGAAAACAAACTCTATTATTTTTCCATTCCCCTGAAGTCACACACTTCGTACAGCTATTATACCCTCCATGGCCTTTCACGGACATTACAAAAGATTTGGCTGGCGCATCACAAATTAGGCCATGCAATTTAATGTTTACCAATGTATTATTTATTTGTACTCCATTGTTTATTAAATTTATAATATCTGCTACAAAATGTTCTAAGAACTCATTGGAATTTTTGGTTTCTCATAGCCGAAGTAACATCCTACTAAATATACATTAGAATTAATGTCATCTGAACAAAGAATTGGCCATAAACTTGCATTGGATGATTTTGATATGGGAAGACCATCGATGTTGATCAACAAATTAATTTCATCCCTTCTTTTTGTTTTAAAAATATTGTTCAAAGCAGTTTCGAAACCTACGTGCAAATACTCCCACCATTGACTTTAATTACATTTGAATGTCTAGGTGTTTCTAATATTGTTCGTGGATCCTTTGGTAAATCAAAATCTGTAAATTCTGTTATACAATGCAGTATACCTTTCAAGCATTTATGTGAAACGTTATACTCAATAGCCCAAGAACGTATTGCTTGTTTGAATTTCTCAGTTTTATTAAAGGTTTGTGTTTCCTCGTGTGACATGTTCAAGGAGTGTAAGGATGCACTTGAATTTGTAAATGGTAAATCCAAATTAGATTCTCTATCATAGCTTAAAACACCACTACAACAGCTATCATAACGTTCTTCTTGGGGAATGTTATTGAAGTTAATATTGTCACTACAATTTAAATTGAAACTACTACTAGCTTCTTCTGCACTTGTACTAGGTAGAAATTGTTTAAAAGTGAAATCTCTAGGTGAATGGTCAATACAAAAACTATCATTATGTAAATGATGTTTATCAATTTTTTTAAGATCTTCTTTAGTTTGTTTGGTTAACAATCGGCGTTGGTGTCTAACTGAGTACTGACGGACTTCTATCTTAAAATATAGAATAAAAATAAAAACATTATAAACGCATCCCTATTCTGTAACTATCAAATCAAACAAAAATTTTAACTTTTTCTATATATCAACTTTGGTATCAAAGCATTCAGAGTATTAAACCCTGTGATTGCTTATTGTAAATTAAGAATTACAATATTTTGAGAACAAAAGTTACAGCAATTAGATCCTGACTTTATTTACAAATGAATAATTGTTATACCTATTTTGTAATTCGATTTTAACTACAGAATACCAATACCGAGTCATTGTCATGCATTGGATTGATTAGGATTCGATTTGCTCATTTTTATTCGATTTTGAGTTACCTACAGAATAGGACTGATTGTGCGAAACGTAATATTTTTAAACAAATTTTTAACGTTAAAATTTTTAGTGTTTTGAACGCAAAACCGAAAATGCTAATTCATTAGGCACAAGGGTAAGCACAAATAATAAAATTACTTACCTTTCCAGATTCTTCCATTTTTATACTAAACTGTATACTATAAACAATGTCTTTAACACTAAACAAATTTATTAAACCGTTCGATATTACACAACAGGCCCTAAACTAAATACAAATAACTATAGCACTATCTACAAACATACAATATAACACACACAACGATAACAAATAATCTTCACTCCAAATTTGCAACTAAAACGCTAAACCCGTACTTGCTAAACTTGTGGCTAAACACAAAGATTAGGACAAACTAAGCCAAAAGCAATGCACAAAGACACCGTTAAACGTGACTCAACACCATTTGCGCGCGAATGTCTATGGTGCGAAAACGTGCCCTTGAGATGGCAGCTAAACTTTGACAGACGAAGAATTCTTTTTGTTTAACTCGGTTTAAAGAACTTTGTTCTTGTATATATTTGCAGATTATTGATTTTACACTTCTATTGGAAACCTAAAATACCAATACTAGGAAAAGAATCGACGAATTTTAACACAAAAATATTTTATTTTGACTTCATTTATATTCATACATATAGGTACATTTATTTACATTTTGAAAAAAAATTTAATTGTACGTTTTTATTCAAAAACATATTTATCAGCCACTATTTGATTTTCAACGTTGATATGTGTGTATTATTTCTGAATGCCCTCAAATAGAATACATTGAAATATTTCTTTTTCAACTATCAGGTACATGTCAGAAATGTGTCTGTGAAACCGTAATATAAAATGTTGTGTGGGTTAGACAATTCAGAAGTAGATAATTTTATTAAATTAGCAAGATTATGTATGAGTCAAACCTACTTTCAAATTAACAATAATATTTATCAACAAAATTATGGTACAACAATGGGTAACAGCTTATCTCCGTTTATGGCTAACCTGTTCATGGGTAAATTTGAAACTGATTTAAAAAATAATTTAGATTATTTTCCTAGAATTTGGTGTAGATATGTAGATGACGTTTTTGCAGTCATCGACACTAAAGTTTACAGCACTCAGCAATTTGTAGAAATTTTAAATTCAAAATTTGAGACGATCAAGTTTACCTATGAAACAGAAACAAACCTTAAGTTACCTTTCTTAGACACTTTAGTGACAAGAAATGGCAACAAACTAGATACAGAAATTTATCGTAAAGACACTGACACTATGAGGTTTATAACAAATGATTCCAACCATAGTATGCAACATAAACTTGCATCTTTTAACTTTTTGATTCACCGATTATTGCATTTCCCGTTGTCAAAACAAAACTTTGATAAAGAACTGCGAAATATTAAGCAGATTGCATCATACAATGGTTTTCAAGAATCAATTGTTACAAACATAATTAGAAAACATAAACATAAGTTAAACATTAGAAACATTACAACGTTAGGAACTAGTAATAGCAAAATAGATAAGAAATATGTCAAATTACCAAATTATCCCACATACACAAAGGTCTTCAAAAAATATTTTCAAAATTTGATTATAAAACAGTAACCTCTAGTAGTAACAACTTGCAAAATCTTTTAGGCAATCCGAAAGACCCAATAGAAATGTGTGATAAATCGGGAATATATAAAATTAATTGTAAAGACTGTAACCAAGTATATATAGGGCAAACCAAGAGACCTATTAAAACTCTTTTAAAGAGCACGTAGCTCATGTCAAATATCATCGCACAGATAGGTCCAGTGTTGCCATCCATATGCTTGAAAATGGCCATAGAGTAGGCGACATTGAATTAATTAAGAGGGTACACAATAAAAACGAACTTGATTCTTATGAAAGTTTAGAGATTTTTAAAAACAGAAATTTGCTTATGAATTATGATGATAACGGCCCATTAGGATTTTCGGAATTATTTAAGCTTATCTGAGCTTATCTAAGAATCAATTAAGTTTAACGATGCGTGATAAGCAGATAGTATATATAAGCTTCCCGTTGTTTTTAATTTTAGTATCGGTATCGCTGATGATTACAGCTTAGCTGTTGAAACACGTGTCCGAGTAAAGTTTTTGTTGCAGTTTTTGATGTTTTTCTGTTGGTTAAATAGACGCTGCAGTTGGTGTTCCTTAAATTTTTCGTGTGGGGTGAATAGAAACACTAAAAATTACGTATTTCTATTCACCCTATAAATTCTGAAAACCTAACCTAAACAATATGAATAAATTTTGAATTAATATTGTTAAAGTTAAAGCTTAAAGTAAGTCTCATTTATATGAATAATTATACTATGTTATGTACAACTATTTACCTTTAAGAACACTACGTATCCTCACTTACTTGTTGCCACTATTTACCCATAGTTATGTAGGAAATAAATTATGTATTTAAAAATGAAGTTTCGTTTCTATTCACCCCATGTTTCTATTCACCCCGTTTTACGGTATACAACTACAGCAGCTGCTGTTCTTACTTGCGAGCACGACGTCATTTTAAGTGTAAACACTTAGAGAAGTTTTTGCGGCAAGCAACTTGTAAAAGTACCTTGCAGAAGTCACAGAAATAACTTGCTACCCAGATAGCAAATAACGGTTTTCAAACGTTAATAAACTGTTACCTTGGACGTTATTGCAACGTTAAGTAAAGCATGAATATAACGTTTCACAAACGTGAGAATGCCACAACTATTAAACGCTATCACGCAACGTCTTTAAAACGTTACCTTATAACGCTCCATCAACGTTAATCTTGGGTATACAATAAAACCAGTTTTTTAAATATGGATTATAAACGTATATTGTAAAATATATATGTAAGAAATAATCTCTTCTAATATAAATATTAAACATAATAAAAAGATTTTGTATAAAATAAATAAAATCTCTTCAAACAAACAATAAACATAATCCGATAAAATATAATAAAATAAAAAAGATCTATTCAAACTAATTATATAGATATTACATTAGTTACTATGCAGTAAAGGAAAAGAGACAAATTTTCGTTTTTCAGAGAAAATACAATGCATTTCGACTTAATATTATCTAACTGCCAAACTTTATTTTCTTTTAAATGGGAGACTATAAAGATGTGTATGTCTTTGGAATCAAATGGATATGTGTATAAAGAATCATATAAAGTAAATTCCTTGCCAATTAAACAAATATTATTATGATCGTCTCTTAAATGTTATGTATTTGGGCTATACGATTATCGATTGTAAGAAAATGAGAATTCTGTGCTGAATACGAATGTATTGTAAATCTGAATTGCCTAACTCTAATTTTTTTAAACTGTTTATTGACCGAATCAGTTGAATCATTATGATGCTCTGAATAACATTGTACTTCTGCAGTATCTTCTAAAAGAGTATTTTTGTAATTTAGTTCAGTTAAACGACAGTGCAGCTGCTGAAGTGGTAGTTTGGGAGATCTGATAAGTTTTTTAAGCTGACCTAAATAATTTTCAAATGGAAAAGCGGATATATTATTTAAGGATCCATAAATTTGAGCATCATCAGCCAAATGTGTTAAAGCATGAATGTTATAAACAAGATAATCCATTCTGTATATGTTTTAGAATGTGAAACAAATGTAGTTAAAATATTACTTGCCAATTCACATCCAAAATTTATTATATGCCGTTCACTAAGTAGAATGGAACATCCAAAATGAAGCAATAAAAAGTGCTCATAAACAGCATTATCAATTTTATTTTTAATACTATAGGACCCATATATAATAAAAAGTTCTAAACTGAGTTGCTTTCCAATGACATATATCAGTTAATTTTTCAGGTTTCCGGTTAAAATCATTTGGTAAAAAATACTAAGTTCACTTAAATATTCCGAGATAGATTTTACATGTTTACTGCCTAAACGCACGTGATAAATATTACCACTAATCCATGACGTTAATAGTTTCTTCATGACACCCAAGCAAACGCAGTGCATGTAATCAGTAGAGAAACATTTTATAAGATCAATATTTAAGCTAGACAATGGAGTAGTGCCTGTGTGATGTCCTTCATCATTTTGTTCCAGAAAACTCTGATTTGTTCTTTTTGTTGCTGTCGTGCTATTAAAAATAACTCTCCCATTCACATAGTCACCTACGACCACACACTTATCGCATGAAGAATATGAGCTAAATTGTTTGATACATTTAATATAAGCTTTAGCTGGAGCGTCGCAAATAAAACTATGGATCTCAACTTTGAAAAATCTGTTTTTGAAGTAAAATCCTTCTTTTAATAAAAGTTGCAGTTCACTTACAAAATCTTCCAAATATGAAGATAATGGCGAAGGTTTTGATTTTCCGCAAAATACTCCTACAGCAAAACATATCTCTTTAATATTTTAAGGGCATTTAATGAGACCTAAAATAGGCCAAAACTGAATAAACGAATTAGAAAACACTGGAACACCATCTATATTAAAAGATATTTTTATAAGATCTGAATTCAAGTTTGGATTATTTAGTAAAAACGTTTCTATATTTTTAGTTAAGCCTAGGTGAACATACTCTCCATTTTCTAATTTTTTAAAATGTGACTTGACTGTAGGTGTCTTTAAAAGAGTCCGAGCATCTAATGGTAAATTAGGGTGAATTGGAGATAAAATATGTAAAAGTTCTGTAAGAGATTTTGTGATATCTGATTTGTAAGAGCCCACTGACGTAACTTATTTGGTAAAGTGTCTTCACCAGTCGTAATATGTGACGACACAACTGCATTATCGGTTGATGAATTACAACTTATTTCACTAAAATTATCATTGTTATCATTTATGTCATTAGAGAAGCTTTCGCAAGATAAACTTATGTTACCATAAAAACTTTGACTTATGCTAGAATTTTGCATTGTTTGTTTATTTGTTTCTTGATCATTGATATTATTTGAAGAAGCACTGAAGGCACTATTATGGCTAGTATATAACATATCGTTATTATGTGTATTACTTGAAGTAGTTGCATCAGATGAATGAGTTTGATTATTTATAATGTTCATTGTATGTTGAACGTCTTTAGCTACTCTACGAAGAATTTGTCTCTTCCCTACTATTTCTTTATATCTTTTATGTGGAAACATTTTGATCTATACAATATTAATACTAATAATAAAATAACAGTATTACTTTCCTTCTTTGTTAAGCTGCAATTTTCTCTTAATCCTAAATGGTGCTTGTTTTAACCATGACTTGATTCTATCTTCAATTATATTGGATGACGAATCCGTTGTGGATTTAATGCAATCTGAAATCCATGAAAATAAAGACTAAATTCAAATTGTTTATTCACATTCGAAAGTAATAGAAAATAGAATAAAATAAGTTAAATTCAGCCAGAAAAAAATAACAAACTTACCAATAATGGCAGAATTAATCCGTAGGTTTCTAAAGGGCCTTTTGAATATCTTCCGTGATAATTATATTCTGAAGCCAAATTATCTGTCAATACTTCTTTAAGAACACGATTTATTTTGAAGTTAATTCCTTCCCACCAAAAGAGATAAGAAAATTTACCTAAGACAAAACCAATTTTGATTAATGGAGAATGTTGACCAAAAACTAATATACTTACAACTGCTTTAAAATTACTTGAAGTATTCAAGAAATCTTCCATCACATTGATTTCTTCCACTGAATTTAATGGAAATTGTACTGGAAAATTGTCTGCTATTCCAGACACACATTTTGCTTGATTTTGATCAGCTAATAATTTTAGGATTTTTTACATTCGTGTTTAATTTCGAATATAGGGTAAATGTGCCAATAGTCGGCCATTTAACAGCCTGTTTTAAGAAAATAAATCACTAAAATTTTTGTTTTATGTTGGCTACCTTATTTTTCACATAATAATTCAATACTCAATGGTTGGCAACCCTGAATATAGAAAAATGGCGTCATATATTGGCAACTAATTGTATTTTGCAAAATAAAATATTTTTCGTAAAAACCCAACAGTCGGCCACTTTAAATCCAATAATCGGCCAAAGGCTTACCAATGATCAGCATACATAATTTGGATTTAAGTATTGGTAGTTTAGTAAAAATTCTGTAGTAAAAACACGTATCAAAGTCTTCATCTCTAATAAAATATATAAAAATTAAACATTTACATACTTTAAAAAAAAACAGAAAAAACATTATAAAATAAATAATAAAAGCTTAAAATGAAAACAAATTTAAAATAAATCAGGTACAATAATAATTAGCATAAGTCACATTTAAAATAATCTAAGAAAAATGCCAACAGTTAATTGTAACGACATGTGTGCGTTTAACGTGCATATCGCTATCTAAGCAGCAGCTTTAATGCTTGAAACGCAACGAGTGTCGATAAAGCCAAGTAAAAACTTGTACAGAAGCATAACACGCAACGAAAGAACACCTGATGCCGCATGTCGTTACAATTAACTGTTGGTATTTTTCTTAGTTTATACTAATCATACGTGTCGATGCTTTTACACGAGATGTCGTACGACACACATTTTACTTATTTAAAATAATCTTCTTTTAACATGGATACTGTAGTGGCATATGATATTCCGGTACATTTTAAATGATACCATTTGGGGCAATTATCACAGCCTACATGCTCCGAATTCCCCTCATCTAAGTCACTGTCCAACTCTTCCTTGCACCCCCAGCACAGTTCTTTGGTTTTCTTTACAGCTGTACTTTTAGGTTTTTTTTGTTTGCCTTTTCCTTTTCCATTATTTTGTGTTTTTTTGTTGGTAATTGAGTTTGCACTTTTATTTTCCAAATATTTTCTATATTTTGGGGAGGAGATGGCTGCTGGTTGAGGATCCACGTTTTTTCTCTTTTTTGTAATTGGTGCAGGACAAAATAAATGTTTTTCAATTGGCGAAATATTTAATTTTATGTCTTGTAATATTTTAATTTTTGGTTTATCTTTTTGGCATCTGATGGAATTACTTCGCTATCAGCACCCAAGCTATTCTCCTGCAATTCAAGTTTTTGATCACCCTCGTCAGTTTTAGATGGTCTCCTATTTCCACTTCAGGTAAAGCCGTTTCACAGATTTCCTCTATTTGTTTCAATTCTATGGTATCATTTATTTTAAGGCCTGCTTCTGGCATCTCTATTTTAGTTTTTAATTCTTCTAACTTCGTATTAGATTCTATTTGATTAGTACTAGTTAAAACTTCTATTTCTTTCGGTATAATTTCCTTATCTGTTTTGCTTCTCTCTTCTTCTTCCTCATTATTATTATTACCTTCGTAATTTTCTATTAAAAGTTCTTGTACATTATTTTCATTGATATAAACATCAGAATTAACACCAACACTGATAACTTCTGGTAATGGATCATCAAGAAATATGATAGGCAAATCTTGAATAGGAAATCTGTCCTCGGGTTCTTCTAAATGTTGAAAATAATCAACAGGACTCTGATTTGTCTCAATTGGTTCATTTTCGATTAGATTTTCCTGTGGCTGCTCTTGAAAACTTGATTTAAAACTATTAAGTTGATGCACCAATTCGTCGATGGTGAAACTTTCCTCGAGTCTGTCTTCAAACTTCGTTAGCAGTACTCTCCTGGTGACATCAATTTCTTCATCTGTGATCGGATTTTCGTTGGACTTATTCTCATTTACCTTTGATTCCAAGTGATTTTGGACACATTTGCTATAATCCACGGCGTCCGGGTCAAATGGGAAAAGTCCACATTTTCTAAAGCCTTTTATGATGTATTGAGGTAATGCAGGTGTTTCCAAAACAGTCTTAAGCAGTGGGCAGAATGTTGTTTTAGTAACAGCAGAGTGACTGTTTTCAGGTTTTGCTAACCATTGACGGATTACTTTCTTCCACTCAGATTTTAAGGGTTTGAAAACAGCCACATCTACCGGTTGCATCATGTGGGTTGTATTGGGGGGCAAGCTGTATAATATAATATCATTTTCGTAGCAGAATCGGCTAAGTTCCATAGTTAAATGTGATTTATGACCGTCAATAAGAAAGAGTACTGGAAACTTGGTATTTTGTGACTTTAACCAAGGAAGCAACTGAGTGGAAACATATTCAAAGAAAACTTCACTCTTCATCCATCCAGAATCTGATTTTGTTATGAACCATGATGGATCACTGCTGTCTAAAATTGCTTTTGGAATTCGAATATACTTAAAACCACACATGGCACTGCAGTTTTTCCACTAGCAGTAAAAACAAGAAGTGAAGTAATGTTTTCTTTGTCATTTCCTCTCCTTATTTCTAAAATATTCCTGGCACCTTTAGGACCTAACACTTTTCCAGTTTTGGGACACAAATTAAAGCCACTTTCATCCCCATTAAGTATTCTTTCTGGATCAAGTAGAATGTCTAAGTTATTTGTTTCTTCCAAATACTCCCGTAAATCAGAAAACCACTTTTTAATGTACTGTTCGATAATAACAGCTCTTCCTTTGGTTAATCCTTCAGGTTCCCGAAGCGATAATTCTGGATGTCGCTTTATGAAACATTTGTACCATTTTTCCCCTGGGCGATTATTTGTAAAGGGAGTTTGCCTCTTATCATCAGCAACAATTTTCGCTACTGTGTCCATAAGATCAGACTTTTTCTGAGGGAACCCACATTTACACAAATCTATCAACCATTTTACTATTTTTGATTCTTCCTCTCTTGTAAGTACTGGATCTCTACCCATTTGTCTAGGCCCTTCTCGAACTCTTCCTTTTCTCCTGTCTTGTATTGTTGCTCTTGGCACCCCAAATGTCTTACTTGCTGCCCTGGTGCTTAAATTTTCCTCTCTAATTGCCTTTAGAGCGCGAGCCATAGAATCCTCAGAGTATTTAAAAAAAACTCGCTTTTCCTGAGCCATTTTACTTTTGGTGAAGGGAAATCTGAAAAAATCTAATAGTCGGCCACCAAACTGCCAAAGTTCGGCCCCCTATATTGAACTTATTAAAATGATTTAGAGTAAATAATGATGTGGCCGACTTATGGCTGCTTGATTGAAGTTACCACTTTATCAGTTTTGACAGAGAAATACTAATGATTTGATGTAGGATAGACTGAATAGGACATAGGTTTAAAAGAAAACAATAGTCCTAATGTCGTCCAATATGGCCGATATTAGGAAATGAACATATTTCGCTTTCCAATGGTCGGCCGGGGCAAAAAACGTTAAAAATGAAATTTTGTAAGAACTTAACCTATAAACATTTAAATAGAGTCTATTTGAATAATATAAAAGTAAATTAAAAGTACTTACCCAATTACAAGCTATACAGTAGTTACTTTCTGCACCTTGCACCTTAACACAAACTTTAAACTTAGTTTAGAATCAAAATTCAATCGAAAACCGACAGGAATAAATAGCGTCTTCATTTAGAATTTCTAGGTTATGTCTACCAAAATACTTGGGAATTTGGCGGAAAACCGACCGGATGTAAGGAGTTCGTTATTTTAAATTTAAATTACTTCAATTTCTTAATTTTTAACGATTTATGTGTAGATGGCCAACTGTTGGGGTGTGGCCGAAGTTAGGCACATTTACCCTATGACTCAAAAGAATCTCAAATCCTACAAAAAAGGTGAAATAAAGTCAGCAAATTCAACTCTAATTGTAATAAATATGTATAAAGCCAGTTAAGTAGGTCATTGTGCAGTAATTTATTAGAAAAATTGTTAATAAAGAAGAGTTTTAAGCGTATGTTTTTAGCTAATAACCATAATTAACTAACAAAATACAATTACTGCAGTATTTATCAGGTGTGCGCATACCTGATTTTTCTGAATTGATAGGCTTTTGTAAAAATTTATTTGAAACAGAGATCGAGTTAGGCTTCTCTTCTACGACAAAAAATAAAAATGTTAAATATTGACAAAACAGCATATTTAACATACTTTCTATGTTAACTGGAGGTGTAGTTTTTTTAATTTTTGGTGGCCTCGGCAGCTGACTTTCTATTGTACCTTCTTCTTCTGTGTTGCTATCCTCATCACTTTGAAATTTTAATGGTCTTTAAATTTTCCTATTTTTCTTTTGATAATAATCTTCATTATCTGATGTTTGTATATCAGATGTGTCTTGAACAATCTTTAATTTCTTAAATGCCTTTTCATAATCGTCTAAAAAATAAATGAAAGAAACTTTATTAATCTAAGTAATGCATAAATACCTGATTAAAAAAAACTCGTTTAATATTGTAAAGATTCCAAGTATCTGTGTTTACTTTTTCTGATTTCTTCACCGATTTATCGAATTGGGATTGCTCATATGCGGTGGCCAAAATACTTGCTTTTTACGTGGTGTTAACCACTCTTTGTTTACAATGCTTACACCGCCTCCCTCTCCAGGAGAAAACTCAACGACTACAAACATCCTATAATAATAGCAGTAACCAAAAAAGTACAAAACAAAATTTAACCCTATCAAATAAATATAACCAAGACGAATTGAGGCACTTTCACTTTCTACAGGGGTATAAGCAACAGTATAAGAGCATGGAAAAGGTACCGAAAATGGAGAAAGAAAACTCGCTTCACATCACTAAACGGGTGCTTACCGCTTCTTAAGGTCGACAGTATTAACTAACCCATAATTAATTATAACTTATACTCACCGTAACTTTGACAACAAACGAACAAACACACAACGTAATGGCACAGAATTGCTTCGACAAATCACCAGAGAAATGACAGGGTTGCAACTCAATTCTCTGCGTGCTGCGTTGTCAAGTTAAAAATAATTACCTAAAATGTAGGAAATTTTCTTGTATGTTAATTAATTCCCTAGAGGTTTTTTTTCATTTCTGAGTCTGTGGGTGTGTGATAAGAGTCAAAACAGCAAAGAGTTCATTATAAAATAAAATCACTATTTAAAATGTTAACCATAAATTAACCTAAAAGCAACGTTTTGTAACAACGTTCTGATAACGTATGTTATGTGACGTTTATACAACGTTTTGTTTACGTACTTAAACGTTAAACGTTGTTAGAAACCTTTTTTTAACGTATTGCAAACGTAATCTTGCTATCTGGGTAGTCGACACGCGCCTTAAGGATTATCTAATAGCGTTTTCCACTGCTACTTTAAGAGTGCACTTAGTGCGCACTGTACTGTACTGACCTTGAAATTTGTGTTCCACTGCTTATTTTCAGTGTGACACTGGTCGAGTGTTAATGTTCCACTGTTATCCAAATATGCACTCAGTTCGCACTCAGTTTGCACTCAGCTGCACTGACTAGAGGAGTCAGTGCATCAGTGGCAGTGCAAATATGGCTGACTGTTTATAAATTCAAGCAAATAACAAACAATTTTTTTGTCCCACACAACGGGTTTCAATATAAAATGAACACAAAACAATTATTATTATCAACAATTACCCAAGAATTCATGGAGTCCTCTTCATCTGACAGTGATTTTGAAGATATTTTACTCACAAAACAAAAGGTGTCTCGAATTGAAAATTATATTCGTGATGTAGTGCATCATTACTCTGACAAGCAGGTAAAAGTTCCTGTCAATTAATAATAGGTAATAAAAAAGTATTACGTTTGTTGTTTAAGTTTAAAGCAACTTTTCGCATCGAACGCAAGACAGCTGAACATTTAATAGAATTGTTTTCAATTTCCTATTTTATACAAAAATTATGTCGCATGGTGGAACAACACCTACATCAGCAGAGAATCATATTTTGTCATTTGTTTGGTAATTATTATAATCCACAATGGTAACATACAGTTTTGTAATGAAATTTTACAAAATCTTTTAGGTTCGCAAGCAATAAGTGCTGTATGCGTGATGTTGCAGAGAGATTTGGTATCAGTACAACCAGTTGTTTTAGACAACTCGTTAGAGTTATGGATTACTTGGCCGACAATGCCCCAAATTTTATCAAATTTCCACGAACTTTAGCGGAAAAAAACATGTTTGCAACTGAATTTTTAAAAGTAAGTATGAAATATAATCAATAATTACAAGATAAGTCTTACTATACTTTATAGGTGTCTGGATTTCCTAATGTACTGGGGTGTATAGATGGAACATCTATAAAGATAAGAACACCGGCACATAAAATAAAATCGACATATGTAAATAGACATGACATCCCATCTTTGGCGTTACAGGATATATGTGACTATAAGCGAAGATTTATAGATGTTTTCACTGGACCCCCTAGAAAGATACACGATTCCAGGGTATTCAAATTATCATTTATTAGCAAGGAAATTGCTAATATTTGTGATGAACGTTTTCACCTGTTAAAATGACAACGCATATCATTTAGGAGAATACTATATAAGGACTACGACACATTAACGAATATTCAAAAACAATACAATTATAAGTTATGTGCTACAAGAGTACTAATTGAAAATACATTTGGTATTTTAAAAACCAGCTTCAGGCAACTAAATAGTTTAGATTTTCATGCTGTGTTTTACACAATTTGTGTAGGGAGAGTGGTACACAGTGGAACGAAAAAAATATATTTATTTATTAAAAATCAGTTTCTTACAAAAAGTAAAACTAACGTACATAGGTTGATTAAACAATGTTTAAACAAACATAAAATACCAAAACCTTTAATGTTTTTGAACTTAAAAAGATACGAATTTTTTTAAAAAATACTGCATTTGTTCCACTGTGTACCGCATCTTGTACACAGTGGGACAGACAGTGAAACATGTTTTTTTATTAACTGAAGGAATAACACCGGGTAAAATAAAAATAAAGTAAAATGAACATAAATAAAACAATATTTCTGTTATTAACGCACATTTAAACGCCCAAAATTTATAGCAAATCTAAAATAACTACTAAATCGTTTGTTTTTTGAGGTGACAAGTGGTTGTGGCAAAACATACTTGACATCATTTTTTCTTACCAAGGAAATGTCTGGAACTTGTGGGAAAAGGAAATAGCAACCACTAAATTTTTTTGTTTTGCGAAGAAATGACACTTCGTAATCCTCATTTTCATCCAAGTCTGAAAGTTCCTTTCCCACATAATGAATGTCCTTGGGAAATTGCACCAGTATGAAATCATTTTGGTGTGCTTCATTGTTAAAATCAAAGTCATCTATTTCAGAAAACTCACTTGAGGAACTCTCATTATACTCCAGGTCATCTTCAGCATCGGTTGAATCGGTATCATCTGCAATTATTGATCTTTTCACAGGTTTAGGTCCTCCCCTAAGTTTAACATTTGATTTTCGCTTTTATGCTTTTAATTGTTCTTGTTCAAGCAAAGCATCTTTTTCTGGAGTATCAGTGATGATGGAGCTTTTGCCTCGTTTTCTGGGTTTCCTAGTCATTTTACGAGGTTGAGCTTTAGGATATCCTCGAATTTCTTCTGGAGAAATAAAATTTTCTTTTTCCTTGAGTGCATCGGCTATCTCATGGTTTTGCTCAGGTCCTAGGTTGTCTGGAGGAGGCGTGGTAAGGGCTCTATGATAGTCTGTGGCTATTTTTGAACCAGAGGTTGTAGCAGGTACTGCTGGAGTTCCTGCAGGGTCTTCACTGTTGCTATTATTTAAAGGGCGATCAGTGACCGAAGACATTAAATAATCTTGCTCGGTAAAAATTGTATCATCGAATGGATGAATTCCGGTTTTCTTAAACCCAGAAATAATATTTGTGGGAGTCAACGCTTTTGTATGTGCTTCTCCAACACATTCGGCAATATTATAAATTGTCAGTGGGATTCCGGGATGTCTAAGTAACCAAGATTCACAAGATGCATTGTAAAAGCCTTGAACGGAGCAAAACTGAGACATCCAGTGGTTGCAGTTTGTTGCTGCAATGAGGAGGCAATGTTACTATATTAACTCCTGCTGCACGAGCTTTTTCCACCACATTAATCGAAATGTGGCTTTCGTGGTTATCGAAAATCAACACTGTTGGATTACTTTTACTGCTGTTGGTGTGCCTAATAAAGTGATCCATGACATCAGAAAATAATTCTGAATTCATCCAGCCCGAACTGTTCGCCAATCCTAGGGTTCCTGGTGGTGCTCCATTTAGCATGTGATTTTTAAATTTCTTGCGGGGAAATATCATTACTGGTGGCAAAAATGTCCCAACGGCATAAATAATAGCACAAGTGGTAACTAACTGTCCCCGTTCTCCGCTCGTACAGCTGCTTACTTGTTTTACTCCTTTTGACATACAATTTTCTTAGGACAGTGCACTGTGGTTGTGCTGGTTTCATCTAAGTTAAATATGCGTGATCCATCCGCAATAGTTGGCAGTCGTTGTAGTACATTCTTAAGGTTTGCAAAAAGCGTCGACATTATGCTTGTTAAATGATGTCAACCTGGACAAACTGCATGCTTCGGGTTGCCGTAAGCTTAAATTTTGTCTTCTTCTCATGAATGCTCTTAACCAATCTACTCCTGCAGCTTGATATTCATTCCAAGATTGTGGTATCTTTTTATTATTCCTAACAGCACATTCAAAAGCCAACATTCTCACATTTAAAGTTGTCAGACCATAAGCCATTTTACCACATGTGGTTATATATTCTGCTAACTGAAGTTCTTCTTCGTCGGTATAAATTCTGTTCACAGCATAGTTTGGCTCCATATTAATTTCAGTATCCGCATTTTGTTGCTTTTTCTTAACGTACCTATGTAGAGTTGTTATTTTAACATCAAAACGGGGTGCTACAGCTCGGATACTACCACCACCTTCAATAACTTCTTTAACTGCAGCTAACATAGTCTCTTTACTTGTTTTGCCAATTTTTCTATCTTTTTGTTTCCTAGGCATCTGTAATTAGGTAAATTATTCAATTAATAATGGTATTAATTTGGTTATTTTTATTATGCGATATACCACTAATTTGAAAGGGTGGTTGGACAGTTAGTGATACACAGTGGACATGTTCCACTGTGTAGGGGAGCGTGGGGGAATGACGACCAGCGGGTAATTGCGACCACACAATTTTTTAACTTTCCGGCTTGAATCTCAAATTAGTGATATGATCACCCTCTAGTGGACGGATATGTAATATAATTACAATAGTGTTTGTATTGGTAACTGTAATACTACTACAAAGAAAATCGGTTGGTGTGTTGATGTTAGTGCTTCTAATTTTCTTACTGAATCGCCGAAGGCATAGAAACAAAAGTACAAGTGTTTTATTGATGAGAAGTTATATTAAAGGTATGTAAACAATGTATTTTACGAATTATAGAATAAAACTTTTCAATTCTTTTAATGGAAAATTCTAACTACAAGAAATAGTTTACATGTGACTGCGGGTAATTGCAACTAAATGCGTTGGGCAATGTCGACCGTATTGGTCGCAATTACCCTTACAGCATTAGCATCATAGTACTATTATCACTAGGTTTGTTTTTCATTTTTGATTTCCAGGATGCCCCGTCACTACACGCGTAAGACCCAAAAAGCGCAATGGACTCAAGAGAATCTAGAACAGGCTATTGCTGCTGTACAATCTGGCACACAAATCCGTTCTGCAGCTAGAAGGTTTGGCATACCTTATGGCTCTTTACAAACCAGATTGCGGAAAAGAGAAAATAATACAGCAAAGCCAAGAATGGGGCGAAAATCAATTTTTCTGATGAACAAGAGAAGGAAATCGCTGATCATCTAAAGATGTTAGCTAAACTGTTTTATGGGTTAACTCCTAGAGAACTGCGTCAGGCAGCATTTCAATACGCAGAAAAAAATAAGATTAGCCATAACTTCAATAGAACCTCTCAGATTGCGGGAAGAGAATGGTATTATAATTTTATGACCAGAAATCCTACCATTAGTAAACGCAAACCTGAAGGAACTAGTCTTAATAGAGTGACTGCTTTTAATAGGTTAGAGGTGAGCCTTTTTTTTGAACGCCTTGAAATATTAATGGCAAAATGGAAATTTCAACCCGGAAAAATTTTTAATGTTGATGAGACCGGAATCTCCAATGTGCAGCAACCTGAAAATATATTAGCAGAAAGAGGTCAAAAAAGAATTGGTGCGGTAACAAGTGGAGAAAGGGGAAAAACTGTTACCATAATTTGTGCTATGTCAGCATCAGGGAGGTATATCCCCCCTATGTTTGTTTTCCCCAGACAGCGAATGTCACCACATTTGCAGAAAGATGGTCCAGCAGATGCTATTTACGGCGTCTCAAAGAATGGTTGGAGTAATGAAACCCTCTTTCTACGATGGCTTCAACATTTTAGCAGCCAAGTGAAGCCTACTGCTGAAGAACCAGTTTTGCTGATTCTTGACAATCACTGTAGCCATATCTCAATTCAGATATATGATTATTACAAAACTAATGGCATCATAATGTTATCAATTCCTCCTCATACGTCCCACAGGGTCCAACCTTTGGACGTAACATTTTTTGGACCTTTTAAAAAAGCATTCAAAAGCAATGCGATTTATTTCTTAAATCTAATAAGTTTCAAAAATTACACACTACGACATGGCATTATTATTTAATCGGGCCTACTCCAATGTGGCAACAATTGAAAAGGCTGTTTCGGGATTTAAGGCAACAGGTATCCATCCAATAAAACCTGGTGTGTTTGGTGAAGAAGACTTCCTTTCAGCTGATGTGTTGCTGGAACAGGATCAAGAAAATCCTAACAAAAATAACATTAATGACATTCATTTAAATACAACAGCACCCATACCAGTTGAAGACCCAGCAGTACCTTCCACGTCGGCCTCATTTCAAGATATCTCTCCACTACCAACACCGTCAACGTCCAAAAACTCTGCAAAAATTCTTCGTCAAAACAGCATTCAGAAATTCTAACTGCAACTCCCATGAAGCAAGTATTACTTGATAAAGAAGATAGAAAGACAAAGAGACAATCCAAAAGAACTGCGAAAGAAGCTAAAACGAAGGCATACACCAAACCGAAGAAAGTCAGAAGAGAATCCTTTGATTCATCAGAATCAGAAGATTTTGACGAAAACCAACTTGTTGATGATGATAGCCTTGATGACATGGAAGCTAATGATGAGGTACCATGCTTAATGTGTGAAGAATATGGCAAAACTGAAACATGGTACCGATGCAGAAGTTGCGGTCGTTGGGCTCATCGCGAATGTAGTGGTGCTAACTCACCAACAAACTACTGCTGTGACTTCTGCTCATGGCCAAAACCAAATGTTCGACGTTTAAATTTTAATTTTTGATAATTTGTTTATTTTGGTTTCATGTTACCTATTAATAAAAAAGTATTTTAAGTAAATTTGTATTGTGTTTGTAACTACCTACACTTTGGTCGTAATTACCCCATACATGCGGGTAATCACAACCAAAGGCATATATAAAGTGTCAGGTAAATAAGGATGGCCCCAAAATATACACATAATATAAAATTTTATTTAGATACCATCTTTTTTAAATACCAGTAAGTATCTCACGTCCCACCGATCCCTCTACCACAGTTGATTTAATACCAACTTAAACTAAATACTAAGCGCGCTAAATTCAAAATTGATTTTATACGCTACAATCTCGGCCAACTTGACTTTTGATTGTCCTCAATCAACGTCAAAATACATAAATAATAACAGAAATCAATACGAGCCTTAACATTACACGTTTTGGTACAGCATATATATATATATATATATATATATATATATATATATATATATATATATATTGATACATGTTAAGCTGTGACTTCCGTGATTTTGAACAGACGACCTGACTTCCAGTAGAGAGAGTCACTCAATGTATGTAAATTTTGTATATTTGGGGTAAGGGAAGCACTAGAACACGACTATCAACCAAGGGGAAATAATTTCTTGCTTGAATTTTTGGTATATATAAGATGTATACAAGATCCGCTGTTGCTTCCAATTCATATATAGATAGGGCGATAATAGGTCATTTGTTACTTCCAGCAACGTTGCCTGATATATGGAAGTGACAACGCGACTGTTGTACTTACTACTAAAATATTAGTCTTTTTTTGTAATTTTAATAATAATGAAATATCAATCAAAATGTCAATCGTCGAATTATCTTTAACATTTAGGTAAGACAATAAGGAACCAGAAACAAATTCAATTAGAGGAAATTTGAGCCCGACAATATTTTTATAAATTTGAATAAACGTAATTTCTACTTTGAAACAAAATATCTGTTTTTAAAAGAAAAATAATAAAACAATATTTAATGCGAAAATGTGAGTAAAACCGTCGGTTTATTTCTTCCGCCGTATACAATTCAAGTAAAAATAATAAATGTTGAACAGAAAATAAAATAATACAAAATAAAGTACTTATTTCTTATGTAGTTTCATCAGATGTTGTAATTTTGATTTCACAATGGGAACAGATCTGTTAAATTTATGTTTTTGGATAAATTCGGAAATCTCTTTGCCGGATGGGTATTGATTTTTTGTATATGAAATTTAAATCTTTTCTCCAATAAAGTGATTTGGTTTGTAGACCATCCTTTAAACATGTTTATTATTTCAGAAAAATTTGATATTTTACTTACGTTTCTTTCCACCTTTTTGAAAACGTTGGGTATCTTCGTCACTTTGGTTTTCATGAATGGTTTCTTCGGTCTCCGCTGGTTTGAATTGGATTAAAATTGAAAAAATAATTTTATAAAAATTGTGGATACTGTATAGAATCTTGTTAAAGAATCTATTATTATACATGTGGCACATATTATTAGCATATTGATTTGCAAATGCAAGAGGGATATTGGGTTAGAAAATCGCATTTTGAACTATGTACTAATGAGCTAAACGAGGTCAAATTTTACTCGTTCATCAATTTATCGAGTTGACACACGTTGGCTAGAATAATAAACAAAAGTTTGTTTACATAATAACGTGAAAAAAATTAAAAGTTTCTTGATTTGAAGAAACTTCTTCAAAAAATACCAAACAATAAGTACATAACGGTGTAAGAAGTCAGTGTGAGCAAACAAAGTTCTTCCGCCATGAATGGTGAAGAATTATACAAAATGACAAAATTGTGCGATGAAAACAGACTTCTGAGTCTTCAACGAAATTTTTTGCGTGTATGAAGAGAGTCTTGTTCATTATCGTAAAGAATAGACAACAAACAGTTATAAAACTTCTAGTCGTGTGGAATACAGTCCAGTATTTATCTTGAGAGTTGGAGGTAGTTCTAAAAATTAACAGGTAGTAAATGTTCGACAACTAATTTAGCAAATTCAGAAATTTCTCCAGTCAGGTAATAATTTTTTAATTCTGAAAGATAAATTAATTATTGCATTGTTTTTATATTAGGTTATTGAACACATTAATTGAGAGAAGACCCGCGAAGCTGAATCCAAGTTGACAGGACGTGGAATTCTACAGGATGGTACAAACGTCCCGTTATACGAAACGAAATTTGGAAATGGACATCAGCTGAGAAGATAGATGTTTACGCCAAGAAAACGAAAATTATCAACCACTCGATTCGAGCAACTGTTGTTACGACCTTGGAGAAAAACAGTGTGCTAGAAGAACAACTGACCAAAACAACTGACCACAGTAATGTATATTATACAGGGTGTTCACTTATATTTTTCTGCCTATAACTTCTGAACGGTTCAAGATAGTAACATGCGGTTTTCACTGAAATGTTACATGTTTTCTTTGAATACATTCAATTTTACTGACTTCGGGGACGTCATAACAAAAGTGGCGAATTTTTGACAATTTTTTGTTAACTTTTTAATGGAATACCCGGTATATTATTTTTGGTAGTTTGAAGGAACTGATTTTCACCTATACAGCAATACAAAGTTCTTTAAAAATCGGTTAGCAAATGACCGAAAGATTAATTTTAAGCATTAATACAAATCAAAAATGGTACAACAGGACATCAACATCTTTAGTTCTTGTAATCACAGTCGATTTTGGAAGATTTGCGTAAATTTGACATTTATGTGATATACATGATTACAAGAACTGAACAAATTGATGTTTTGTTGTACGATTTTGATTTTATCTCTTATTTTAAAAATTAATTACTCGGTCACCTGTTAACCGATTTTGAAAAACTTTGCATCAATGGATTGGTGAAAGTTAATTCTTTTAAACTACAAAACATATACCGGGTGTTCTATTAAAAAGTTAAAAAGAGTTTTCAGAAATCCTCCATTTTTGTTATGACGTCCTCGAAGTCGATAAAAATTCAATGTATTGAAAAAAGCTTATACCTACTAAAATTTAATATTTCCGTGAAAACCGCATGTTTCTATCTTAAACCGTTTAGAAGTTATAGGCAGTTAAAATAGGGTAAAATATAAGTGGACACCCTGTATTGCCTCTCATATACAAATGTATGCGAACTATCATAAAAAATAGTTGAAACAGTGAGGAAAAAATCAACCGACGGTGTTTGCACTTTGATTAATTCATTAAAAAATACATTTTGTCAATCAATAATGAATTATAATAATTGTAAACAATTGGATGTGTAAATTGATAAAATAAATAAACAAATTTAAGACAAACAAAAGCTTAAAATATATCGTTATTGAAAATATTTTTCTTCCGACTACCGTAGAAAACAAAATTTTCGAGTCTTGAAACAGCGAGAAAATAGTATTTTCTATGGCTAGCCGAGAAAAAAACACCGACAGAAATTTCAGATGTCGTCACCAATTAACATCACAATATGGTAATTACCTACTTGGCAACAATAATTGTTCAGTGATTTCAATTTAGTAAACGTCAAAATATTCATTTTTATATTTGACAGTAAAAATAAATATGAAAGCAATTCTGAAGAGGTGGTGTGTCGAATAAAAAATATTGTGTGCATCTCGCCGAGAAAGTGTTTTCCGGACCCATGGAAGTGGCCATCTCTTCCATCAGCCCGAAAAACACTACTTTCTCGGCTAGGTACACAAACTAATATTCTCACACCAAGCACCGTGAATATTTTCGGAAATATTTTTTCGAGGTTCATTGCAGCAAGAATTATTTCCGGAAATATTTTTGTATTTCTATGGGGACAGCAATAAATGTAAAGTTCTCAATTAGAATGTTAAATTTAAAATGCGATCTTCATTTATAGGTAATATCATAGCGTATGAATTATTTGGGTAATTTTTTTGGAAAATATTTGTCAAAAATTCGAGATCAAGATAAAATTTCCTGATTTTAATTCAAATACTGGAATTCGTTAGAATTCTAGGCCAATACGATTTGTAATAATAAAATTTGACTATCAGACAGTGACAATTTCTTCTAAAACAATTTCGAGTAGTACTGCCAAACTCCGTATTCCTATTACTGCATAAATTCTATTTAAATCATTGGTATGTTTTGACAATCCATAGCCACTAAATTTTGTTAAAATAAACGAATATTAAAATTATACCTTTGTCTTGAATATTTTCTTTTTCTTCTGGTATGACATATCATTGTTAGATATTGTGTGCGAAGTTTTCTCTTTATTTAAATTAGTATTACCATCTTAAAAATTAATTTTTACTGCAGGGTATGATTTTCCATTTAGGAATTACTTACTGTTATCGTCACTATCATTTTCTTCTACAAATTCAAAATTACTGTCAAGATTAATTTCACTTAGCGATTTTCCTTTATATTCTGCCGGAACACATCCTTTCTCTGCCATAAGAAGTATTTTGGATACTTTTCCGGTTTGGAAAATATCAACTGGAAGTCTAAAAACATTTTTGATAAAAAATTCATTTGTTCATTGGAATAATTACTCGTAGAATTGTTGGTGAGTTTTTAGGTTGTGGCCCATAAAATCCGAAAACTGCTTCGTCTCGTCATTGCTTAAATGTAATAGTTGCATAATTGTAGCAATCTGCTTTCTTAGTTTATTGCTAGATATTGTTTGTGGATTTTCTAATTTAATTTTTTTAGAGAGTGTTCTTATTGCCACATCTCCTTTGCCCCACTTTATTCTACTACCTGGAGTTGCGAAAACGTATTCATTATCTGGTGGTATGTATTTACTTCTATTTTCTAATAAAACCTTAATGAAACTTTGAATTATTTCTGGTACTAGTATTACAACCGCTCTAGATCCCTTTCCACTATTAATAACCCTTTTATATTTCTGTGTTAACATTTTTCTGTTTCAGTTAAAACAGATTCAAAATCAGTGAAATCTGTTTTATTATCCACTGCATAATCTTTAAGTTTCAAAAACTGCACATCTCCAATTCTTCTTCTGTTGAAAACGATTAATAAAGCCAAAGTGCAGTTTACTAATTCCTTATAAGTATTTCGATTATCTTCATGATTATCAAATAACTGTTTGCAGTTATTTGCAATATTAAGGGTTTCATTGCGAAACTTCTTGATATCGCGAACTAATGGCATGAGAAGTGGTTTTGACCATCTTTTTCTTGTAAGTCCTTATTTGCTAGTGCCCCTAGTTCGATATTCCATCGAGATTCAATTAATTTTTTGAAATGTTTTAAGTCGTCTAATATTATTTTTCGTTCCTCCATTGACTGGTATTTAAATCCATCAATATCCATTAAAACCAAATGTTGATATTCATCACATACTATTTTCAGTGATGTACCCAAATGCATGGCAAGACTAGGTGACTTAAAGGTTTTTTAACATGATCATATCCAACGATATTTCTAACAGCACATACCACCCTATCAAACAACTTTGGATGTAGTAAATCCTTAAGACATACATTATCATTATTAATAATTTTTCTGTAAGCCAACAGTAAACGAGCAAGTTCACGCATACGCGTGCTACAAGCATACGCCATACGTTCGCGTTTGTGTTTTTTCAAATAAGAATTTCCAAAATAAGCTATAAGTAGATCTTTTTGGCTTCGAAAGAAATATTGTCAGGTTTCATTATGTCATACACCTAAAATTAAAACTATAAATAAACCATTTGTACACCGGAACAGCTTCAATACGAGAATAAGCAACATTAGAACATCAGAAATAAAAAGAATATGTACCTGTTCTTTAACATTTAATTTAGAAATAACGTTTGTGGGATCAACCGCACAGGCCGTAATTGTCTGAGAGCGTGAGAGATGATTCGTCTTTGATCCTTGATTGGAGTGTATTTTGTAACCGAAACACTTTTTTGCATGACGTCTCAAATACTTCTTAAGAAACAATCCTTTGCAGTAAGAGCACGGGTAGTACTGATTAGATTCGACTGCTTCATTTGAAGAAATATTTTGCTCTCTGTTAGGTCTTATGGTACCCTTGATATACAGATCAAAATTTGTTCCGTTTCTTAAAAACGCTAGTGCTTGTTTCCTCTCTTTGCTATTTTTTGGATATTGCATTATGTCGTGGACTTCTATTTCATTTAAATGTTTTCTTTGCAAATGGCGATTAAAGTTTTTGGTATCTATGTCTTCATCACAATACTTGCAACGAATTTTTTTTGTTTTTTTATTCTCGCTCTATAAATATATATAACAGAATATACATGAACAAAAATCAAAAAATGTTCACATATCCCTGTGCAAGGTATTCTCTGTAATTTGTACAGTTGTTTTATTAATAAGTATATAATTTTTGAAAAGAAGCGAGTGTAACTGCACTTCATAAGTTGCTCTTATTTCTAGAAAAACTTAAAGTTATTTTAAAGGAGATGGAAAGAGAGAAAAGATCTTCTCATTCAAATAGACGTAGAATCTCTTAAGTATTTTACTAAAATCAACTGACGAAAATTACAAAAATATCTTGTCATGAAATTCTAATTGTCATGTTCAACACTAATGTTTATTAACTAACTTAGACGGGTGTTTATACTGATACTACTTTGCATTTACCTTTATTCTCTCTGATATAGGGCAAAAAGTTGGCCGGCAAAATGGTTCAGAAGTAATGTGGATATCAGTTGCATTATTTTCTGTATCACTTTTAGAAGAATTGGTGGTAGTGTCACTTGAATATTCAGAAATCTTGAAATCTTTATCTCTTGAATCATCATCTTCAAGACTATTTGAATTCGATTTGTAATCATCTGTTTCAAAATTATTTTTATATTAGGAGGAATATCTTTGAACTCGATGTTCTCAGTTTTGTATTCGGAAGGGGAATGTACAGTATTTTCTAAAATAATTTTATCCTGAATAAACAATTCTGACTCTTTATCATCTGGCAGAGAAACTGAATCGGATATCACAGAGCAGGGGCACTTATGACTTTGTTCTATATTGCTTATTTTTATAACAGGATCAATACGCACGTTTTGCAAAATCTAAAAAATTCTTTAACGTAAAACAGTAAATTTGTAATTTTTAAGTAGTACCGTAATTTTTGTTGGAAAAGAACATTCTAAATTGTCTCTATTACTATCACAATAATTTGTGTTGTTTTCATATACTGTTTCGTGAGGTATTATTGCATACGTTTCTTCTATATGACTTTTCAAATCATTTTTGTTATCGTCAAATATTTCAAAATTGCTGTGTTCAGAACAGTCATCAAAATTGGTATTGTAAATCCAATCCTACAACAACACACGATAAAAGAAAATAAGTACAATGCAAAATGTACTTACATGTGTTTTTTGATTGTTTGAAAGTTCTAGTTTTGCTGGATTTTCATTCTTACTTTTACCTATGCATTTTCTGGATCCAGTTAAGAATTGTTTATTTTCTAAATCTTAAACATTACTTCTATTAGGTACTGATGTATACATTGACATTTTTTTACAACTGAACGTTGATTTACATGTACTTTTTGTTTTAATTTAAACATACGATCATGCATTTTAGTGAGCAGATTTGATTTATCTCAGTACTTAAATGTATTAATATTTTTAACAATATCAGCGACAATCAGGCGCCATGTACACAAAGAAAGGTTAAATTGCAATTTCAAACTAACTTGCCATGTAACAGTACCTACTAGATTTCCAATTAATAAATTACTAAATTTACTAAATTGTTGCATTCAATAATGTAAAGCCTTAAAATTTGAATTACGTTAAATGTCTGCATAATATATGTCTTAAAATTTTTAATTTTATAGAAGTCGCATTATACACAAGACCATCTCTTCTGCAATGGCTCAAACCTTAATTGAATTAGAAAATATATCGATTTAAGAAATAAAACAAACAAATTAATTTGAGCAACGACTTGTGGGGACCGTTTTAAATAACCGATTTCTTTATGACTTTACAAAGTATTTATTTGAGTACTGTTCTAAATGTATATAATTTGAAAAATTTTACTTACTATCTTTAGTAGCCATAGAAACTAGGAGACGACCTCTTTGTGTTAGTGCCATATTAACAATTAATGAACTTACGAAATTCACTAACTGGAAGTCAACGCGCATCGAAAGAGTAACGTTTATATGTGTAAGTTTTGAACGTGAACAGAATTAAAACGTATTATTAATTTAATGCGACGTTGTCGGCATTCTCATGCATAAAACGAGAAGCAAGTGAATAAGACATGATTGCTCTAATTAGGGTTAAACAAGAACAATAACAGTTTCAGTAACAAAATACAGAAATGCAACACAAAGAAGTCAGTACGCGCTAGACGTATCTACTATGAGGCGACACTAGCGCCTGAGATCTACACCTGAACTAAATCAAAATCTTGGGCTCATACGAGGGTACAAGTGACTTCCGACAAACTTTTTATAATTAGGCTTTTAGCGACATCTAGTCCATGTTCACGTTGAAAACAAGAGAAAACGCTATGACTTCCAAAATGGAAGTCACAGCGTTATATATGAAGTCACAACGTTTACTGTGTATCTGATTTGGAAGTCACAAAGTACTATGCATATATATATATATATATATATATATATATATATATATATATATAAAAATCTTTGGGTAAAAATCTTTGGGGTTTAAACACGTGTAATAAATATTAAAAATTACAACGTTTCGCCACGCTAACACGCAGCTTTTTCAAGTAATTAATAAATAACAATCTTAGTTTCTATGCGATTTTGACCTTGAACGTGTCGCTGGACCAGAGTAACCAATAGCATTACGTATCGGTATCATGGTAATGTTGTTTTGCATATTTTGTTGTTCTATTTGTTGGATATTTGGGGATCTTCTATCCTGAGGTAAAGTTAATAACGGTTTCCAAGTGTTAGGTAAACCTTTTCCATCATCTCGTTTATTAATGCAACTAGGACGTCTTTCTATCTCGATTTGTTCTCTAATGAGGCGGTTACATAAATATTTTTCTCTTCCTAGCATTCTTGTATTTTCAAAATCGATTTTATGTCCTGTTTGGTGATGATGTTCAGCTAGAGAATAAGTTAAACATCCTTTTCGGACTGCTAGTTTGTGTTCTTCTCTTCTCGCAGAAATACGTCGATTGGTTTGTCCAACGTAAGAGATGTTACATCCTCCGCAAGGAATTTCGTAAATGCCTTGATCTTCTAAAGGAATAATATCTTTAGGGGAACGGAGAAAAGACTTAACTTTATTAACAGGTACAGAAACTACTCGTATGTTGTGTTTCTTTAGAATGTTACTTATCTTCTCTGTAGTACCTTTGAAGTACGGGATTGATACAGTAAACGTACTCTTATCGTTAACTTCGTCGCCACTTCTTTGTTTCATCCTTTTCGCTTTCATAACATGATGACGTGAAAAACCATTTTGTTTAAAAGCTTGATTCAGAAGATTCATTTCTTCGTGTATATGCTCGCTGTCTGTTAGTCTAGCAGATCTAATTAATAAGGTTTTTAAAACAGAATTTAAATGTTCTGGATGATGATGTGAATTAGCATGTAGGTATCTATTGGTATGAGTTTGTTTTCTATACACTGTATGTCCTAAACTTCCGTCTGGTTTCCTAATTAGTAACACTAATTATATATATATTATTATATATATATATATATACACAATAATTTGTAACAATGCAAAATAACATAATTCAATCAATCTAAGCTTAATAAGATGAAAGCAATTTTAAACAAAATAAACAAAATTTCAACGTAAGTACTATCTTAGCATAGACACACTTTCACATAAGTAACAATTCGAAATTCTCATTAAATTTCCATAAAATATCATAATTCAAACCCAGAAACTTGACTGTTAACTAAATCTGATTTCACTAAATTCATAATGTTTGTTTTCAAAATCATAACAAATACTACTACAAATTTTCACAATGTAATACAGTATTAATAAATTCATATTAAATAATTCATAATTCTCTTAATGTAAATAAATCATTAGAACACTGGTAAGGAAGGGACAAGATTGGGATTCGGGTTAAGCCATCTCTTCATTCGGGCAGCTTCAAAGGTGCCCTGGAATGGTTGCTGGGTTAACTGTAGGCCCTCGATGTCTTGCAAAACATATCTATCGTTTCCTAATACAGCTTTAATTTCATAAGGTCCTCGATATTTAGGAATTAGCTTCTTATTGACATTTGGCGTAGTATCAATATTTATGACCATCGCATAATCCCCTACTTTGTAAACCGTTGCAGGTTTTCTTTTCTTATTAAACATTTTCTCACTTTCTTCTTGACATTTCCTAACATTTTCGGCAGCTCTTTCTCTTAAAATTACTAAATTTCTTTCTTCATCATTATTTAAATTCTGCATGCAATCCGCTATCCCGTCAAATTCTCTCCTTCTTTGTTTTACACCAAATAACAAAACGCTAGGACAGTTGCCTGTTGACTTACTTCCTGTGTTATTCATACAGAACTCAGCATCAGCTAAAACTTCATCCCATTTTTTTTAAATCCTCCGTTAACTTTGCAATGACAGGAGTTAAACTTCTATTAATCCTTTCAATTTGTCCATTTGCCTTAGGTGATCCTGTTGCAATCAATACGTGTCTGATATTCCACTTATTTACAAACTCTTTGAACTCATTCGAAGTATAACACGAGCCTCTATCTGATATAATACGATTCGGAACACAGTAAGATTGAAAGTATAACTCTAAATGCTTAATCACTTCCTTAGTATTGGTTGTCACACAAGGAAAGAATTTTACAAACTTCGTAAACCCATCAATAACTTAAAAATGTATTTTCTTTTATTTTTAGTTTGTTCCAACGTTCCAAAATGGTCGACGTGTATAGTGTCGAAAGGAATATTCTTCTTTTCTATGGAATGTAGGAATCCTTCTTTCTTGCCAGAATTGCTTGTAAATGAGATGCACTTAATGCAATTACTTATATAATTCTTAATTACTTCCTTCAAGTTCGGATACCAATAATATTCTTTAATCAAGTTATGAGTCTTTTCAACGCCATAATGCCCCATCTGATCATGATAATAATTCAATACATGGAAAACCATATTCTGCGGTATATAAAATAACAACATTTTGTCTTTCTTTCTATACAAGATTCCATTCCTTAACTCAAAATATTTGTGTTCTTGTTTTTCTAGTTCCTTCACCACATTACAAACGTCTTGATCTTGCGTCTGCGCTATCATAAGATTGCGATCAAATGAATTGTCTTCAATAATTAGTACGTTCTGTCTACTTAATGCGTCGACATGTTGCATTTTGCTTCCGCTTCGATGTTCTACTTTATAGGAGTAATTTTGCATAATTAAAGTCCAACGTAATATTCGGGGTTGATATCCTTTTTCTCTAATGTTTGTTTCAGACTGTTACAATCAGTTAGTATGGTGAATTCTATTCCCTTAAGATATATTTCAAATCTCTGCAACCCGTATACAATTGCTAACGTTTCCAGCTCAAAACTGTGAAATTTTGATTCACTCTCTGTCGTAGTTCTGCTGTAATAAGAAATTGGGTGAAAATGATTGTCGGTTTGTTTCTGCATCAAAATGCAACCAAAACCCTGTGAACTAGCATCACAAAATAATTGCGTTTCTGCCTTAGGATCATAAATTTTCAAAATTGGCTGCGAAATAAGTTTCTCTTTCAAAATCATAAAAGCATTTAAATGAGTTTCTCCAAAGCAAAATAAAACATCTTTCTTAGTTAAATTATGCAAAGGTCTTGCAATCTTAGAAAATCTTTAACAAATCTTCGGAAATAAGACACTAAACCGAGAAATTTGTACAACTCATGTACGTTGCGAGGGACTGAATAATTTCGTATAGCTTTCACATGGTCTTCACTTGGACTAATTCCCTCAAGACTTACAATATATCCTAAGTAAGAAATAGACCGCCGTAAGAAATAACATTTTTCTAATTTTAACTCTAATTTGTTGGAAACTAATACTTGAAAACTTCCTTCAAAATACAAAAATGTTCTTCTAAAGTTTCCGTTGCAATTAAAATGTCATCAATATATATAACAACTTTTTCTTGTTCTAATAAATTTCGAAAAGCAGTATTAATGTACCGAGTAAATAAGGCAGGGCTGTTCTTAAGGCCAAACGGCATTCGTAAATATTCATATTGCCCATCTTCTGTGACAAAACTTGTAAATTTCCTTGAATCTTCTGACACAGTAACGTGAAAAAACGCATCCTTAAGGTCTAACTTTGAATAAAACTTCTTACCTCTTAATTTATCAAGTAGGTCTTGAATGTTTGGGATTGGAAAGTTATCTCTTAACGTCATACTGTTTAGAGAACGGTAATCAACGCACATCCTTACTTGATTGTTTTTCTTAACGACTAGTACAACTTTGCTCGCAAACTCGGAATCACTTCTCTGTATAATATTTCTACTCAGCAAATCTTAAATAATGTCCTTCAATTGCATTCTTTCAAAATAAGCCAATCGTCTAGGTCGGAAGAAGAAAGGGGTAGGATTAGGAGTTGTTCTAATACGTAGTTCTATATTTGTTCTTGGAACCTCTGGCCGACTTTGTTGAACATAACAATCTAAAAATAAATTCTTTAGAATATGCTTATCCTTGTTACAAATTGAATCATCTACTTCTAGTTCTACATGCGTCACATATTCAATATTCATAATTTCATTTACTGATTCTAACTCTCCCTTATCAAAATTTTGTGAAATGGTTACATTATTTTGCGAAAACCCTACTTGAATGTTTCTCTCAAATAAATCACGGCCCAACAAAACGTTATACTTAATGGTATTAATGGGAACTACGTAAAATCTAAATTAAATCGAGTATCATCAATTTTAACTTCAAAATTAACAGTGCCTAATACTTCCAACAATGAATTGTTAATGCCGCATAATTTATTGCTAATACTGACAGATTTAATAATGCTTTTTCTTAATGCAATTTTCCAAAATCAACGATATTGGACTACCTGTGTCTAAAATAGCTTTTGTACAAATATACTCATCTGAATGTTTCAATTCTACCTCCTTTTGAAATGCTGGACTAAATTTTGTCTCCTGCAACAAGTTGGTGGTGCTGTCCGGGTCAACATGCGGTTGATGGGGAATCACACCTCTGCCCATGCCTCTGTAGAAAGGACGACCTCGATTTGAATTTGTTCGCTTCGGACATTGAGTAATGAAGTGACCAATTTCACCACATTCAAAGCACGAACCTCGTTCACGTTTTGGCTTCGTACAATCGGAAATCATGTGTCCTTGTAGATTGCAATTATAACATCTGGGTGAAGGTCTAATCATAAAACTTCTGCCTGATGTATCATTGGTTACCGGAAGGGTGCCTGATCTTCTTACGTCACCACTTGAACGATAAGTCGGTACAGTTACATTTCTGTCTTCATTCGTTATGTCGTTAAGCACAGATATCAGTTCATTAAGAGTTTGAAACTGCTTCATTTTTGCCATCGCACGTAAATTTGCATCAATAATTCCGTCAATTACATACATAATTAATTCAGACTCTGTAATATTTAACTTATTTCCCAGCAAAATTTTGTCCATATGTTACGGATAATAGCTGAAGTGCGGCTACATCTAGTTTTAGCCGGCTACAACTAGGTGCAGCCGGCCACATGAGGTTAAATTTAGATGTATCCTATTTATCTTCGGTTAAAACTAGGTTTAGCCTTCATCATAGCGACTAGAACTAGGTTCAGTAGCACATCGGTGGTTAAACTTAAGTGTATCCTATTTATCATCGGGTAGAACTAGGTTTTCAGTTTAGTTACGCATTTTAGTTTTGTTTTAGATTCCTATCTTGCGTTTCCAGATTGATTCGATTTTATTGAAAAAATAAAAAACAAGAATGTTGAAAGTATTTATACAATATAAGTAATTAATAAGATTCAAAGTATTAAAAAATAAAGTATTACTTCTTAACCATGAAAAAATCAACCAAATCTTTGTATTCTTATCCCATATTTTGATATTGAAAGAAATAAAAAACTTTTTAACTTAGTTTTAATTATAAAAAAACAATCAACAAACTCTTCATGTGATAGTACGTTGTAAGAATGTCTATCACTTATTTGAACAAGATAAACTTGAATGGCATTTAGAATTGCACAAAATACCGGCCGCTTTACAAAGGCACTTTCTATTACCACATTTCATTTTGCAATGGCATCTTTTGTATCCTTGTCCTCCAGTTGTAGATTGGGCATTAGCTATTTGGCGTAATGATTTTTTTCGGGAGAAACAATATCAACATCTAAAAATTTTGTCTCGCACACAGTGAATTGATTCCTAGAAAATAATTCAATAATAGTACCAAACTGGTTACCTAATTTATACAATCCATCATCATTACATTCAAGTACAACCATTAAAACATTGGGAAAGTCGCCTCTACCTCTGTCAACGTCAGGAATTTTCACCCGAACTGTGTCACCTATTTTGCATTGAGGAAACTTTCTCTTAGATAAAGCTGTCATTTTATTTGCTTGTACTGTTAACGAATCTTTTGCGCCTTTTCTATTAGTCTCTATTGTCTGGCGTTTAATACAGAAGTCACATTTATTATTTTTGTTTTGAGTACAAAGCTCACAATCTGTTCTTTTTTCCGCTTCTTCTCCTACAGTCTCTTCCTGATTTACATCTGTTATTGTCTCATTATCAGTATTATTTCCGTCTCCCTCTAACGTCTTAAGAATTTGTTCCAAGTCTTCCTCGTTCTCTATATTTTCCATTGTCTCAGTTGGAAGTGCTGAAGATCTTAGGCCCACTTTTACATCACAACCGAACATAGCCTGGTAAGGTGACCTTTTAATTCCATGATGATAGGCTCTATTTTTCATAAGTTGTACAAATCTAAGTCCTTCCGACCACTTTTCACAGTTTTCGTCTTTCATCCAAGTCATCAGCATACTTTGAACGTCTTGATTAGCACGTTCGACACTCCCCTGTGACTGGCTGTGACGAGGTTTCCCGTGCACAATTTTCAGACCTGGCCACATTTGCGTCAAACTTTCCACAATTCGATTAGCGAATTCCCTGCCATTGTCAGACTGGAGTATTGAGGGTGATCCAAATATACAAAATACCCATGTAAAACAATATACCTACACTAATAAATTGAAAAATATATACTTTAAATTGATTTTGTTTCAGTAATTTAATTACTTCCGACATCATGTCCATTTTTTCTCTGTGTCTACGTTCATTGTTCTCTTCTTTTTCTTTTTGCAGTTTTATTAGCGTATCAGATAAATTTTTTTTTTGGGGGACTGCCTAATCTTTTGCTTCTTTAAATAATTTTCTTGCGTTATTTCTGATTCAGATTGAGATATGTCCACATCAACACATTCAACAGAATTTCGTGATTTTTCATTGTTAGTTTTTGAAATACATTTACCTATCCCTCGCAACTGCTCTGGTTCAACACTATCATCTATAGATGATATTTTACATAACTCCTCTTCATATTGTACGGTTTCACGAACCTCTCCGGTGGTGGAATTATGATTGTCAGCCTTTTTTTTCCTTTTTAATACGGTCTTATAGCGGTTTTCACATTGAACATCAGATTTTACAATTCCTAGTATTTCTTGAAGATCATTTGAAATTTGTTGCCACATTTTTCGTTTCGTTTTAAATTTTTTCATTGGTCCTATTTGCGGTAAGTATTGTTCATATTTATCCAATAGCAATTTTGTCTCCGGTACACCCCATTCTGCATCTGATTTAGTATTATTAGAATTGCTTGATTCACTATTAAGCAATAACTTATTAAACCCAGTTTGTGATGTCAATGTATGTGCTGCATCTTTTCTATGTCAACGGGCACTATATTTGTCAAACCCGAAGGATGATATATTAAATGCTCTGAATTATCCTCATATAATCTAGCAATTACTTTCAAAGGTTTTTGAGTTGCAGGAATTTGGACGATACTAGCATTTTTATGTAAGTTGCTGCATAATCATCACTATCTATAATAAATAATCATTAATAGTCGAATATTCTACCTCTAAACATTTGATTACCTGATAACCTTACATGATAATCATAATTCGCTTGTAGAGTTACAATTTCTCCATTTACTTTAAAACGAATTTGGTATTGGTTATCCATGGTGTTACATAACCTATAACCAATAATAAAAACATGCACGAATCTTAGAGAGTATGTTTCACTGATCAAACAATTTGGTTGCACTGATTATGGAACTAATTTAGTGCAATGACGTCATTCCACCAAATAAATGTAAACTCGATTTGCCTCAGTGGAAAACAGTATAAGAGTCGACTCTAATTCACGACTTCAAGAGCATAAATTTTAACTAAAAGAGGAACCATTTAAATCTAGTATCAGACAAAATTTTCTAACTTACAGAGCTTTTGATAAATGGAATAATTTAACAAATCAAATTGTTGAATGCACTACAGTGGCTTCTTTTTAAAAAACTTTATAGCAAACAACCAAATTAGAATTAAAAAAATGTTTAAAAAATAACTGTGGTGTTTAGCCGAGAAATAGCCAATAATGGATAGAAACTCAATATTTATTTGAATATTAAAAATAACTGATATAACAATAACGTTTATGCTTACTTGCTACACTTGGAAGTGTCTCCACCAATAACTTACCTTAAATCTTGCTATATAGGTTCGCCTCAGCAAGTAGTTTTTAACCCTTAATTAGTCGCGTGAAAAAAAATGACACAATAAGTCGCGTGGGGTCAATATGACCCGTTTACGTGTTTGTAAAGAAAATTGTAAAAATAATATGTAAGTGAGTTTTATTTTCTAAATATAAACAGAACTATATGAGGCGCCGTTCAGGACATAATTATTTTTTTTGAATATATTAATTATTGGCATGTTTAAATGATTTTTACAAATATATATATATAATTTTGTTTAAATTAAATATATATATTTTTCAGCATGAGAAATTAAATAAATATATTTGTGAATGTGGAAAATATATATAGAAAGTGTAGTTTCAAAGATCGCCGTTAGGTAGCGGTAGTGATGAACCAATTCAAAGTGAAAACGTGGCAACGTCTCAATTCATTCTTTGATTGAAAGGTACGGTTAATATTAATGCTGATTTATGTATTCTAGATATGATGGTGTATATAAATAATACCTAATTCATTTTCATTTTAGTTATGTGGTTTTCTTATTGACACTGACAAAGAAAGGTACAGTTGATATTAATACTGATTTCGCTACTACCATGACTTTAAAAGAAACGAGTCTATGCATAGGTATTTAAGTCGATATTCAACGTTTTGGCTTAAAGTGATAGGCAATTCATTGGCTTCGTTTTTTCAAAAGTATACATTACAATTTGTGCTTATAAATGAAACTCACGACATATTTACTGATGTAACTATATAAAGTATTTCAAATTATATAAATAACGTTATTAAAACTTCAATTTAATTCCTGTTTATTGCAGTTTATTCATTATTTTTATGAAATTTAAAATGGATCTTAGAGAGACGGTAGATCGTATTCTACAAAGTCCTCAATTACGACTCTCATTAGAACATACTGTGAGAAGTATAACGCAATCAACATCATTGAGCTCAACTGTTGCTACTAATGCAGGAGTTTCTGTTCGTCAGGAATTAAACCAGTTATTTCCAAGTATTGGGCAAAATAGTCGAATAAGAAGTCAATCGAGAAGAAATAATGTGCCACAAGTTACAAGTAAGAAGTTTTTTAAAGATGTCATTTTGGTCCAATTTAAAAACTGTTTAACCACTTTAAAAGGACAAGATAAAGCGAAAGCTTATGAAAATGGTAAGATTATATACAATGTCAGAGGAAACGCATGTTAATGGTGTTTTGTCGATGCCTTATGTATTATATGCCTACGTTGGTGTGTAACATCATAATATGTTCTAGGGTTTGCCTTTTCTGATGTAGAATTTTCTACTGATATGAAGCTGGACCGTATTTATGAGCGCATTACATCACTATTTAATGACAAATTAAGGAATCATTTTGAATTAATGGTGCCAATGAGTGGGAGGTTGACAAAATTAAGTTTGGAGGAAGGAACTCAATTGGATGGAGCGGTTTTAAAGCGTATTTACCATCAAAAAGTTATTTATGTAAGACCTACTGATGAAGATATTGATTCAGATAATGAAACCGACCTAACACTTGAAGTTACTGACAACATTATTGAAAATAGCGCTTGTAGCAGTAATAACGAACTTCTATTGCATAATTCAAATTATGAGATAATACAGAATGACGAAGGGTCATATAATGTATTAAATGATATATTGGAAAATTTAAAAACAAAAATTGTGAATGATCAAATATCACATTTTAATATATATCGAGAAGATATATTTCAGTGTTGTATACGTGCTATGAGAAGGCCTTCCTTTGACCCATATAGAAAAATTGATGTGAAATTTAGTGATGTAGATGGTCAATCTGAAGGTGCTGTAGATATGGGTGGTCCTACACGAGAAATGTTTCGATTAGTACTCAACCATCTCAAAAACTCACATCTTTTATTGGTGTAAATAAAAAATATATTTCGTTAGATGCATTGGCTCTAGAAAAAAAATTACTTTGAAGCAGGAAGAATTATTTCTCTCAGCCTTGTACATGGAGGATTAGGTCCACATTTTTTTCCGAGAATTTGTATACAGCTATAACAAAAGGTATAGAATTTACCTTGGCTGCAATAGAATTTGTAGATTCCGATATACAAGAAAAACTATCTACATTGGCATCGATTAATGATCAGAACATTATGAAAAATTATCTTACAGACGAAAATATATTTTCAATTGCAGGAATTAACAGCAATCGGTCACTAGACACGAAATATGAAATAATTGATGGTAATTAATAATCGTTTATAATACATGTGTGTTCACGAATTTGATTTTTCCTTTTAGCCGCAATTAAATTTTATCATTTATATAGAACAAAACCTGCATTAGACCAGTTTATGGATGGATTAAGAACATGTAATATCCTTGAGCTAATTCAGAGTCATGCAAATCTGTTTGAGCAAATTATGTGTCATGATAAAATTCAACTTGATTTCAAAACAATAGAAGAAATATTCACAATAAAATTGAGTGAAATGGGAAGTAATACGCGACAGAACGAAAATAGAATCGTTTGTTTTGGCGAGATTATTTGTTGGACAGCGAAGGTACGTCTTTATGTTACTTGTGTGTTTTCAGTAACTTCTTTTTCTTTATACATTTGATTCAGACGTTTTCATCAATACTTTCTCAACTTTGCTTTCTACTGTTTTGTAGCATTTTTATTTTCTTTTGTGTAGGTAGAAAGTATTCGATTTTACATTAGAAACTGAAATTTTCAAATTTTTGTGTATTAGCATTTATTAATTTTAGAAGGCGCTAATAACTGCAGTTTGGAAGATATATTAATCTTTGCAACAGGGGCGGATGCCATACCATCATTAGGCTTTGGAAAAAACTGGAAATACATTTTCTCCACGATACCAATATGAAATATCCTAAAGCCAATACATGTGGACTTGAACTACATCTACCTACTTGTTATACCAACTATGAAGATTTTAAAAACAACATGGACTTTGGTATAGGCAATTCAAAAGAATTTGGAATGGCTTAAAGTCAATTTGTTTTGCTTTAGTTTATTAGTTTTGCTTTGAAGTACGTTTTTTAAAGAAATGTTTCCAACAACATAAACCGTTTTTAATCAGTTACCTTAGCAAACGTATCTTAAATTCTCTTTCAGCAGAGATGATTGCAAATTTGGCACGGTGAGCTTATTCCAATATCTCTTCTGTTTTGATTTGTAAGAAACAGAAAATTCATATTCATAGGTATAACACAAAATGAATTCAACACAAATCGTTAGAAAAAGATCTTGTATTTTACTTGTATTTTATAAAAGGGTAATTTTAATTGTCTAACAATGAACGAAGAAAATCGCGAATGCTAATATAAAGTGAAACTCCTTTCACACTATCATCTAATAAAGGATCAGGTACAACATTTTTCAACTGATCTTCTAATTCCAAAAATCTTTGTTCAGGTACTGGGACGACGATGTTATTGTTAGTTTCTATCGCTATTGGTCCTTCAGCATCAATTCCATATCCTTCTACATCCTGTAAATAATTATCATCTTCCAGCATGTCAGAATTATTTCCAATTAACCCCATTGTCCATAATTGCAAAGGTGTATATCCATTAACTGTACTTAAAGGGTGATTATTCCATTGATTAATGAATTCCTCTAAACTACACTGAATTCGTGGTAAATATATATACTGCAATGCAAATAAATCTATTTCATTATTCTCATCCAGCATTTCTTCATTTTCCATCCAAATAAACAATTCTTTGTAGTGCTTTGATACAACCCTATTGACCTCTGCCCACAGACGTTCTATGCGCTGATTGTGCACAGAACGGCCAGTTATGTAACTACCTCTATTAATTCCACGTTGAGAAATCATGTGTTCTGCAACAAGAATATTTTCTGTGCCATGATCTCCACGAACTCTTACTGGTAATCCATACTTTTCAACACCCTCTTTAAATAAATTCAACACACTTGTTGAAGTATTATTTGTAAACATTTTAAATATATTATTAATCTACTGTAACCATCAATGCAACCATGAAATACACATCTAAATGATGTCAATTTATGATTAGAATCCATATGCCTAAAAATGAAGTACAATTAATTCAATGAAAAAGTTCAAAAAGTGTATTCATTGCTTACCATAAGTAATTTGGACCTTTAACCCTGTATGTTCTTCTACATATGGCATGTGTTCTCCTTAAACGTATCCTTATGGGATTAATTATATGTAGTCTTTGTCTTACTCTCCACCGTGCAACATGTATATTTCTAGACTTGATGCTTCCAATTATATAAACTTCACCCGCATTAGGAGTAGTTGATAAAATTTCTTGTATAATGGAATCTAATTCATCATCCGTAATATTCCGTTTAACATCTTGAAATAATATTATACTTCGATGTCTAAGGAGAGTACGTACAGATATGTGTAGTAACTGCGATATTCTTTTCCAACTTAACCCTGAATTTCGTAGTAGGGTTAGCTGGTTATAAGATAAATCATATTTGGGACGTCCAACAATAGCAGTGCCATTTGAACTGGAAATAGTGTCCAAATTATAACGCCCAAAGGAATTATAGATTGAATTGCAATCTAAAGTTTTAATTTCATTATATTGCACCATTAAAATTGCACAAATTCTATACAGAAGATCTTTTAAATTGTTATCTGTAGCATCTGAATAATATAAATGGAAAATAGCTAGATAGACCTCCACTTTAATCTTCTTAATACGTAATACTTCTGTATCTCTTCTTAAAAGAAGTTGAGTAACGGTTTCATAATTATGCACCAGACCATGTAAGAAGGAATCAATAGAAACAAATTCTGAATAATCCATACTTAAACGAGTTGGCAGCTATTAGCTTCTACACATTTAAATAATCGACATAACTAAAATGAAAATAAATTAGGATATTATTTATATATACCATCATATCTAAAATACATAAATCAGCATTAATATTAACCGTACCTTTCTCTATTCACAAAATTCCAAACCTATATAACTATTTTTGTATAAAATTTTATTGGTTATGTTAACCATAAATGTTAACAATCAAATAATGAATTGAGACGTTGCCACGTTTTCACTTTGAATTGGTTCATCACTACCGCTACCTAACGGCGATCTTTGAAACTACACTTTCTATATATATTTTCCACATTCACAAATATATTTATTTAATTTCTCATGCTGAAAAATATATATATTTAATTTAAACAAAATTATATATATATATTTGTAAAAATCATTTAAACATGCCAATAATTAATATATTCAAAAAAAATAATTATGTCCTGAACGGCGCCTCATAGAACTAAGTCAAAAAAAACAATCAACTTGTAAAATACAAAAATTAAATATTCAATCCATGTCAACACAGTCAGCACAAAAATAGCTGCAGTGTGTGCTTTGCAGATAAATGTGGTGCATTTACTGCATTTTACGCTGTATTTATTATCATTTCGTCTTGTGCATTTTCCACATCTTGCTCGAGAAGGTCCACTTGTATTCTGTTGAGCAATATTTACTTCAGAAATATTTTGATGTAGACGAATTCGTTTCCGTAAATCTTTTGGAATATATTGCGAAGAAGACCGAGAAAGCTGGTGATTTTTTACAAGTTCCTTGGCTAGTTCTTTTAGGAACTGTCTTCTGTAAATTTTTTTTGCATGTTCGGACTTTAGTTTATACAATATTAATGCATTGCTAGCCGCAACGTTCAGAAAGTGAAAGAATACAGCCAATGTCCATCTTTTGGTGCGTCTACCGACATTGTATGTAGCACAGAGCTGATCGCATACATCAACACCAGCTTTTGTGCAATTATAAAATGTAATCAGTTCCGGCTTATACAAAGCTCCTGTGGTTTCATCGATTTCGTTACTGTGGTGCATACTTGATACTAGTATAACACTTCTTGATTTTTTAGGCACATAAGATACCATTGTCATTTCTTCTGTAAATCCAAAAGACTACTTTTAGCCGGCCTAATTTTATTTGGCAGAAATTCTTTCGGTATTTCCTTCTTATTTTTCGGAGAGTACCGACCATTGTTAATTTATAATCTTTAAGTAATGATTCCACAAGTGGTATACTGGTATACCAGTTATCAGTAGTCACATTCCTATAGGAGTTCTTGATAGATTCAACTAACCTCTTGACTATATCAGATGGTGAATTACTCTTTCTGTAAGGACCTTCAGGATGTAATCCTGCATATACCTCAAAGTTTTGCAAATAGAAAGTCCTGGCGTCAACCATAGCAAATACCTTAATACCGTATTTACTAGGCTTATTTGGTAGATATTGTTTAAAGCGACAACGACCACGAAATGGGATTAGTTGTTCGTCAATTGTGACGTAAGCTCCAGTTGCGTAGGATGTAGAAAAATTTTCAGATAAAATATCGATAAATTCTCTAACAGCAGCGAGATTATCTGTTAATTTTCTGTCTTCTCTAGTTGCAAGATCATCAAATCTTAGACATCTCAGTATGAAAAGAAATCGTTTAGATGACATTGTTAGAGGAAACAATTCGCAGCCTGTATTGTCGGTAGCCCAAAGCTCTTCAAAATTAAGGTGTGCAGACTTTAAAACACCACTAAGAAGAAGAAGTCCTATAAAGGCACGCATTTCGTCTATATCGACATCGTTTGCATCTCGAGGTCGATCAAAACTGCCACGTACGTTTGCAATAAACAAATTTGTGTACTTTACAAGTAAATTCAAAATTCTTTCATCAAAAACAAAGAAAATATATCTTGCGCAGATGATGCTGTTTTTGCTAGTGGTTTGACAGTAGGTAAGCGAGAAACAATGTTGTGTTTTCTTGTTCGGACATTCGTCTTTGGAGCACACTTTCGCCATTTCATGTTTTTATCTCTAGAGTAAAAATAATTCTCTGATTCCTCTTCAGACTCACTGTCTTCATCACTCACTCCAGATTCAGAAACATTTTGTTCAGAATCGGAATTGTGGACAGAATGATGTGCAGATTTGTCACTATCACTATCATCGATTTCATGAGGAATGTTATCCAATTCCTCATCCGACCATATATGTTCGGCAAGTTCCTGCAATTCTTTTTCGGTCAAGGGTTTATTGTTTCTTGTAGTCATTCTAAAACAAATTGTTTTAGTAAAACATAATATCGTAAAATGTTTCAAAAAGTGTCATACTAATTAAATCAAACATATAATTTCTATTCACACATTTTTCAATAGTATTCTGCAAACTAACTAAGCCGTATAAACAAAACGGTACTTACTTGCTTACTTCTCAATTTCGGTAACAAAAATTACTAACTCAATTAGTCGCGTGGGGTCAAAACTGTATAAATCACACTCTAATCTTTCTTCTACTACAGCAATAGCAATACTGATCAGTAACGACGTTCAAGAGACTCAGATGAGAAGGTAGGAGAACGCGCAGGTGTTTTAATCTTTAAATTTAAAATTATTTCAAACCAAAAGAAAGGACTGGGTCATATTGACCCCACGCGACTAGTTAAGGGTTAATAATAATAAATGTTTGTTCGTGGCGCTTTGGTTCTTGACAAATTCATCACTTTTTATTTCTGTGTGTTATCGTTTAACATTTTGACTTCTCTTATTATTTTCTCCTAAGATGTTGAGTGGGTTCTGGTGTAGTACTAATAGATGGTGATGATTCAGGTAGTTCTGGTCCAAGAATCTCATTAAATAAGTCGAAAAAATTGAAGCGTGTGAGCAGCCCACAGCCTGTTTTATAGTGATTGTCTTTTGCCTTCCGATAACTTTTTAGTAACCTATTCTGGACCATTAGTGCACTAACTTCAAAGTACTAACTTATTAAATTGTGTGCTGTATGTTCAAACATTGTTTTCTTTTACGAGGGCAATTTCAGCGCTTAATGCACACGTTATTTTATTATGTGAAGTTAAAAAAAAAAAGGGTTCTTATATTACTTACCTATCATTTACACATACTTTGCAGTGGTGTTTGTTAATGTGTCGAAAATAAGAAATAATTCAAAAATACGTTTATTTTAAAAAATGTGCATTTCGCTAACCCGAGTTAACTTGGACATCAATAATACATTGTCTAAATCTGAATCACTCAACACACAACATCATCTTCTGAGTCACTCATTATGAGAAAAACATACAAAACTAACGTACCTAGGTACACATAAATAGTCTGAGAAGTAATTTGTACCATTGCATGCTTCAACATACGTGAAAAGGTAAAAACAACCAACAAACATACCTACGAATTATCTCGGGAATTCGAAAAAAGTCCTCAAATTGAAAACCGAGTTAACTCAGGTTGGTACGTTAAGCGGTTAAATCTTCCATATGCACATCATCGATTTTATTAAAGCTACAATTTGATTGTATTTCTATACATAATTTGGTTTTGAAATCTAGTCTTCATCTACATTACGCACATCACTACTTTTTTCAGAATAATTCTGTACTTCGGCCTCACCATCTTCTGTATGCTGAGCTTCACGATCTTTCGTTCTTGCATGATGTAATAGAAAACTTAGAAAGTGTGGTCTAAAAGTATAAAAATGAAATATTTTTTTAGGTGGTGTAATAATAAACTAAATTACTTACCTGTGTTACTTTGAGCATAATCCTATTCGTTCAGCAGTAATTCATAATGCAATGCACTCTCTGGATCTAAAATTGTTATCATATGTTCATCTGCCATTTTTATGCAAATTACAAACAACAAACACGTGTGTACAATAAACATTCACATCATTACAAACTTCTCTTCTGACGTCAAAATAAGCTGGCAACTGCGGGAAAGCGCTAATTTATTGTATCTTGTGAACGCAGATGCCGCATATCTGAGCGCGTTGTGGTTGCCAAGTGCAACGTACCCTATGTTTACGTCGTCGGTGCTAGTTCTACTAATGAATCTGTGCATATGTCATAATGGGCAAAAACTCTACAGTATCTACGATAGCGTTTGTGGTAGCGTATCGTTACCGGTATCGTAGATACTAAAAACCGTTGTTATTAAATTTGAAAAATTACATCGTTTAAATGTGAACAGGATTTGTTTTATTTAAGTGTCAAAACAGTATCACAAACTTGGAAATAAGTTACAAATGGTACGTAATTTCATAAGTATTAAATACATTTTTTATTTGCTTGTATAAAGTTGTTTCTAGAAGATGAGGCGCTCTGATAAACATAACCAATCTCTTCGATCACGCAGGTCAAGTCGAGGTTCACGTTCAAGATCACAAACTTCATTTCGTAAGCAGAAGGGTTATGATTATGATGATGGTGATGGTGAGAAAACAACAGGAGCAAAGGGCCAACCAAGAAAAAAACAAATAAGGGTTATGGTAGTAGGATCGAAGAAATTTAAAATAAATGTTTCATTACTTAGAGAAATAAAAAGGTTGCAAACATCGACTGCTTTGTTAATAACAAAAGCTTCGTTTATGAGATTGGTAAAAGAATTGTTACTTGAGCGTGCTGAAGATTTACGTTGCCAAGAAATTGCATTGCAGGCTCTCCAGGAAGCTGCAGAAAGCTATTTGGTTCAGTTCTTTGAAGACAGTTATGCTTGTACGATGCATGCTAAAAGATGTACCTTAATACCTAGAGACATGCAACTTATACAGTTTCTGAGAAAATAAGTGGAAGTTGTTTTATACTTTTATGCTTAGACATAAGAAATTAAATTGTAATTAAAACAAATTACAAACTATTTTAAAGTATTTAATTGTTACAGTATTGGTTTAAGTTGCGTTTACATGTGACATTTAGTGTATAACATTGATCTCGTGACATTTCTGGCCAGTGAATGTATGAATTTCAGATAGAAATTGTTTTGCATTTATGAAATATTGTCATGTAATAATGTCAGTATGTACCAACATAGCTGAAGCTTAAGCGATGCTTAAAAACTATCGTCTCTATGGTTTTAATAATTGTGTGTTTTTACGCGTCGCTTAAGTTTAAGCTGCGTTGGTTGATAAGTGTCAGATATAAATGCAGCATTAGGATATGTAATGGATTTTATCCGAATGATTTCTTTACTTTACTTACTCTTAAGGATGTTGATGATGGAGTGCTGGTGTAAATCTGTGGTGTAGTAACCACTTGCATCTCAAATTCAAATTTGCACATATTTTTATCAAATTTATCATGTAAATGGTACATACTTAGGTTAGTTGTTTACCTTTACACCACAATTTGAATCAATAGCAACAAAATCAAGATTTAAATTGATTTCAAGAAAACTTTGATACAAAAACTTGTATTTAGATAAAAAGGTTTAACATTGCATAATTTTAATTAAACATTAACACAGTTATCCCCTAATGCATGCAGTTACTTTCATTCTCTTTCTAAATGACAGGTAATGGGAACAAAAGTAACAAGCTCTAAAACTAAATATAGAAATACATGATTAGTAGTCTTGTTTAAAATAGCAGCATCTCTTTCTTTTCTTCCATTATGACTGGAAACAGTCAGTGATTTAGGCAGCTTGGTCTAAAAATATTCCTTATAAGAGAGGTATTAAATTTTAAGCTATACTTACCTGAAGATAAATTTGATGAACCTGGGCATGAAATTCTGTACTCGAACATGGTAATTGCTGCAGTGGTACTTCTGAAATTATTGTTAAATTTTTACGTGCAGCTCAAGCTGCCATTTTCAAAGAATTCAGGATTGTCGATGCAATATTGGCTTCTAACTCTTCAACTGGTTGTACTTTATTTTCAATTTCTGATGTGTTTGCAACTCTTGACAGGTAATATTTCACTTTTTCTTTACATGCTATTAAAGTAAGGTGATGGGGCAAACTCTGCATAATAATAAAATAATAAGGTAAGGTGGGGTAACTACTGGGACACAGTTTACAACTTTTAAACTTCAAGAGACATTATTTTTGATGTCTTAAAGAATTAACTAATGTCCCTTAAATCTAATAAAGACAAATTGCTTAAGCACATCTTAGTGAAGCAGGAAGTGACTTTTTGTATTTGTTTTCAGTGGGTGCCGAGCTACCCGTAAGTGTGAATTACCGTGAAGAGGGACACTTTTTGCATATTTTTGTAGTAGAATTGATATTTTTGTGTGCATCGAGCTGAACTTTTGTAAAATGTAGGCTGGTTAAAACTATCGTCATGCAAAATTTGTGTGGGCTGCACAGGCGGCCCAAAAATTCTGGAAATGCTTTGAACAATTAACCAAAATGTTCTTTAAATTATTATAACTTACGATAAATTTGTTTTTTAGTCATTCAATTATTATTGAACAATCGTTTAAAAAACAATATTGATTAGATTATAATTGCGTGTTTGCCAAAAAGGAGATTCGGGCCCTTCTTATGGGAAGATATGGGTTACAATGAAGAAGTTCTTAAACAACAGAAGTTTTCATTGTAATCAAATCTTCCCATAAGAAGGTAATTATAATATAATCAAGAGGAACTTACCGAAAATATATTGATTAGTTACTCCTTTTAATTGTAAAAAAATAAAAGTCAATAGTGGATGTATTTCTATAAAAAGTACACTATCATCAAAACCCCAGATAGCAATGAAAGCTTGCAGAATGACTGAAGCAACCTTGCTATAGCAATAATGTAACCTTGCAGCAGTGAATCTGACAAAGTTGCAAGCTTGAAGCAAGATTCCAACAAGATTGCTATGCCTCCCCACCCTGTTGTCAATTTCATATAGAAACTTATAAAAAAAATTTGGTGATCTGTATATGTTTTTGTACTAGGTATTTGAAACAGTTATTGCATATACAAATAATACAAAATCAATATGCAAATCCAAATAGGAGGCATTATGTTTTATGTGGAAAAGCATATATTGCATTAGCAGGTATGCATTTCCAAATAAAAAATGTGTGCTATTTGATTTACAAATTGATTTTTATATTATTTGTATATGCTGTTTCAAATACTTAATACAAAAACATATACAAGCCAACAAAATGTTTTTATAGATTTCTGTATGAAATTTACAGCAGGGATAATTTTGTTTGTTATTTGTGCTACACATCATACTTACGTTTATAAATATAATGGCCGAGGCTACAAAAAGAGTGGATATAAATTATTTTTACAACAAAAAAACGAAAATCTGTTTCCCGAATAACACAGTGGCGTTGGCGTAAAGGTATGTGGATTATGATTATAAGCTAAAATTCGAGTATATAAATTTTTTAATCGTTATTATCCAGCTGCAAAACAATAACACGCTTCTAACATTAAAGACAATGAAAGTAAAAATATTGCTACACCTAGTACATCAACAGCCATAACCCACACAGGAAATATACGTCTTTTTTATGTTTAATATACGTCTAAGCATAAACGTGTTAAAGTATAATAGACGTCTAATTTTGACGTTTAATAGAGGTCTTAATGTCAATTTTTCGTCACGTCTATTAGATCGTCTACTATAGTCATCTATTAGATCAGTACTCTTATTCATTAATTAGACGTCTAAAGTTGAGTCATTCTTTAGCTGTATTAGAAATTTAGGTACATATTAGCGACCCCTATTGATGAACAGTTGAATAAGAACAGTAGAGTAGTAATAAAAATTATTTATTACTTTTAACTAACAGAAACTAATTACAGAAAAACTCCAAACTAAAGAAAACATATAAAATTCAAATTTAATTAAATTAATCTGTTATCTCTTCATCTGCATCATCTGAGCTATCTCTAGAAGGAGTCCTAAAATAATAAATTAAGAAAGTAATTAAGTAGATCAATGATGTTGTACTTACTGACTTGCCTCTGGACGTTTTGCAGGCGCACTTGTACCAGGACATCTATTTTACTAAAAACAGAAGTAATGAAGTTATAAAAGTACTCTAAGTTAATAAAAACAAATTGCAGATTTATTTCTATTAAGGAAAAATACTTATACATGCTGTCACTACCACCAGTCCTTCGAGAAGCTAGGCGCAGCCATCCTTTGATGATTGATTCTGATTCTGTCGTCCGTCACTTCTGAGAACTTTCCACCTGCAGTAGAACGGACTGCCGCTGTACATATTATAAAAAGCATTACAAAACTCTATGTACAAAACAAATAAGAAATATTAAGTTAATATTGTCAAACATACTCACACAATAAAACTTTCTTAAAATTCAAGTCTCTAAAAGCACTCTTGCTTCCTCTCGAACCATAAAAGCTAAAGGCTTCTGCACAAGAATTGGACATGACTTTACCTAGAATAGTCCTGGTACACGCACCAACGTCATCCCCTCCTGTTTCTGCCAATTCAGAGATCTGAAATTAACAATCTAATATACTAATACACATAATAAAACAAGACGTTTACTAAGAAAGTTTATATATATGTACTTAAGATTCATATTTAACATATCATTAATCAAAATACTGACCATATAAAAAGCAATTTTAGATTTTTTATAGCGATAACTGTAGTAATGTAAACGTACTAAAATTTGCTTACTTAAAACAAAGAAATGTATTAGGTAGTTTTTCATCATAACATAATCAAAATACTAATTTTATAGAAATATACTCATACCACTTTTACTGCAAATTCTGATTCGGAAAGTTTTTTGTCCCATTGACACATTGCACTTCGTGTAAATAACGGCAAGCCAACGAGCACTGAGGTGTGTGTTACGGACAGTGCTCTCTCAGTTTGATTTCCACCCTTACAATTTTTTATTTTTCTAATTCGCTCCGGATAATTCCTAACTGTCGATTGCATCTTAGAAAGTTTCTAATTACAAATGCCTTAAACTCTGAAAAATACCATGTATATTTTAGTGAATCTATATATTGAAAAAAATTTAAAAATATACTATGCACGCTCAAAGAATCCTTACCAGCATCTGTCATTTTCCTGGCGGAAACGCTAATTTTGTCTTCGCTTTGACATTGAGGAACAAGCGTTAGTTCATTGTTTTGATGCTCACTCGTGGTATCACTAAATATTTCACTCGAAATTGATGGTGTCCTGCTTGGGGTAAAATTGGAAAACTTGAACTGTTAGAAGCTGTTTGCATTCTGAAAGTCTCCTCGTCTGGTGGTAGTGGTGATGTATGCAATCGTCTTTTATGTAATGAGGGTTGCTCTTTTGAAGTTGATGGTGTTGGTATTGTCTAATGAATAAAATTGGTTAATAAATTAAATAAATAGTAGATATTTTATATAAAGCGAAATCAGAAAACCAGTTTAATTAGTACATAATAATAATAATTAATACATATGTTCAATGATACTGATCGCATTAATGAATTTGTAATTTCATGCGGAGTTTAAAATGTTAACTACTTAAAGAAATATGTATCTATGCAAAACGACTTCGGTACTGAAATCTTGCATAACTCAATGTATCCTTAGGTCCAGTTCTTAATAATTATGAGTATGTATGAACAAATCAACTTACAGTAAGTGGTGGCTTTGGAAGTTTTCTTTTAGTGACCACCTCCAGGTTATCACCGTATTTCCCAGTAAGGTTTTCTTCATCAGAATCATACAGTTTTTGTCGAATCCGTCTGCGTTTCGGTTTTCCGACATCTTCGGTTTCGGTGTTAAGGTCGGTATCTTCATACAACTCTGCATCTCGAAGTTTCTTCCTGACGTACTCAAAACTATCTACAATAAAAGACATATTTTTTACTACTTAAAATGTTTAGGAAGATAATAATATTATAAGTTGATATATTTTGTTTAAACTCAACTGCCATAAGAATGATTTTTTAAAAACTAACCGAAAATGTCTTCCATTCATGTTAATAGTTATTTAACTGCAATATATACTATACGTACCACCCTTAGCTCTAATCCGTAAGACACAACAATCATTCCAGTCTTCATCTGGATTGGGCGTCACTCTCATTTTTTCATAAGAGAGTTGCTCTAATTCGTCACCCATGGTGGCCACGAACAAACAGTTAGATCGTCTGATAACCACGATCCTTGGATTATTTGCGTTCCATCTTCAAAATCTACCACGTAAAACTTTCTTCGTTTGTTGGCTTCATTAATCGCGACACTCATAATTGTTGATTCTTAACACACCATTTGTTTTTGAAACACTGAAAAACAATTATCACAACAGTCAATAACCCACTAATTTCTCGTGATGTAGTAAAGGGATTACAGCAAACCCATTCTGGAAAGGCATTCTAAAACATTTCCTAGTAACATATTCAATAGGCCACGTTTCCAGCTGAGATAGTTTCCGAACAAAATGTATTTCTAGTAAAGATGATTTACAAGGCTTAGAATAAAGATCTTCTACAACCAAAACTTTCGGCCAATAGCCACTTTGTTCCCAGTATCGCCATAAAGAACAAACCTCTCAATAACAGCTACAGAACCATCATTCAAAAGACAAGTATTGTTAGCTTCTGATGTTCCATCTAATAAAATACCACCAAACATAGTGCAGCAATTATACTCAGAGGACTGACGTCCTTCTATAATTATCGGTCCATTCTTATTTCCACCAGAAAATAAATAGTTGTCTTTGTTGTCTACAATTGAGTATCTATAAGTAGTTGTTTTTCCATTTCACCATATCGTCTCGCTAATTGATGTAATGGTTTCTCACCTTTGCGAATTAGTTTCTTCAATGTTTGATAAAAATTTTCAAATGGAAAGGAACTGAATGAATCAAGTGGTCCAAATTTATTTACATCAGCAGCCAAATGAATAAGCCCGTGAACATTATGGCTTACCAATTCACGGCCATAAAGAATAATAAAAGTTTCAACAAAATATACAAGCAAGGAATGGGCGTAGTTATTATACACAATGCATAACTTTGGATGAGCTAATATAGTAATTGCGACATGGAGTATTAAAAAGTGCTGATAAAGCTCAGTAGGTAACACATTAGCCAATACTACAGGTCCAGTATACAAAAGAATTTGTCTATACTCCGTAGCTTTAAATCTTTTTACATACTGTATAGAACGTGGCTTTCTTACAAAATCTTTTTGGAACACAATTTGCAACATACTCCATAGCTGCAGAAAATTCTGTTATCAACCTACCAGGAAGTCTAACCCTTAATGGGCCAGATAACCACATATATACAAGTTTGCGCATTACTCCTAAAAGAACCAGATGCATATAATCTAAAGGTACACAACTCACAAGGCCAAAAGAAGGTATTTTACTTAAAATAGTTGCGTTTTCGTCATGCTCTGCATCATCAAAATCTTGATCTGTTCTTAAGCGAGCAGTTAAATCTGCATACGACATTCGTCTTTCTATATGTTCCCCTTCAACATGACATTTTGTGCAGCCAAAATATGCACCGTGACCTCTGATCTTAAGAAGAAAGACTTTGCTGGAGCATCACAGATGGCACAAATTATTTTAATTCTTAATGTTTTATTTCCAAACTGAAACCCGTTTTCACATAAAGGAATAACTTCATTGACAAAGTCTTTTAAGAGATCATTTGTATCAGTTGGCTTCTGACTACCAAAGTATACTCCAATTAAATATACGTGTGTTGAATTATTAAATTGACATGAAATTGGACTAAAGCTTGCATTAGACGAATTGGCTATTGGAACACTGTCATAGCTGAACTTGATATTTATTTTGTCGCACTTCGTTACTTCAGCAAATGACTTGATGTATTTTGTTACGCCATTGTGCCAATACTGCCCTGGTGGAACAGTACGAATTGAAACTGATAAAGGGGTTTTCAATAAAGTCCTTGCAGTTTTGGGAACTTTCCTACATTATGCTTTCTGAAAAATTGCATCATGTCTTCCACCACTGTATGGTTAAGATTATGTTTGTGAATAATTGCTATAAAATCATTTTTATTGTTCTAGCCAATAAATTATCCGAGCTCAAAACTTCTGGGTCATCACTCTTCACTGCTGCTTTTAGGCTCAGGGTCGCTGAAGTGATCATCAACATCCTCTACGCATTTTATACAGTGAACGCAATTTTCACAGTCGTCGAAATGACAACATATGTCACAACTAACGCAAGAACAGCTTAGACACAAAGGACAATCAAAATCCAAGTTTTTGGCACTAAAAGACTGATCACTGTTTAATCTGCTACTCTCTCCAGTTGTAAAATTAGTATCATTGTAATCATTAGAAAACTTAGTGGCTAATACATCAACATTTCTGGCATTGTCAACTATACCGTGAAAATCATTCTGCACTACCGATGAAGTATTACTACATGGTTGCTGAACCAATGAATCAAGTTGTTCAGTTATCCTTCGAAAACTTGCCTTGATGAGACAATCGCTTTTCGTTTCCTCTTAATTTTTGTGATTTGCAAATTGAAATCTTCAGCACTTTCATCATCTGAGGTATGCATTATATCCAAATAAATCTGTGGGAACCGACATTTATTAAGTTCAGAGCGAATTAGAAAAATAGAAGGTTATACATAATATAGGACGTGTAGACAAAGAAAGAGAATGAAATGTAACGGTGTGCAGTACATTCTTTCGATTATTAGGATCAAGTAGGGTAATGCAACAAGAAACCTTTTAACTTGCTTATGACATCGTATAGTTCATATTTCCTACTGGCTTTAGCTGTGTTTAGTTCTCCTTATTCTGTGCCGTTTTACTTTAATAATCGATAAAATCTTTTGAAAATTACGAGCATGATAGTTCAAATTTCGTTTTACAAAATAGAAAAGGCTCAAAATAAAATCTTTTGAAATACTTAATTATGAGTAAAGTATGTAACGCAGTAATGTTAACCCTCCCAAAAAACGTTCCTTTTTAAATCCAATTTAACCCTAAGGAAATGGTATTTTTATTATGCAGAGTAAACATTTTAGGTTATTAAAAAGTTTAATTGGGTAGTTTATGATTAATTTACCTTTTTAAACTTAAATAAAAGAAACATATTACTTTTTACCCTAATTTTAATTGTTGCATATAACTGGGGCCGCGTTTAATTTGTGTATGACTCATGTAGATGTGTTGTCATAATTAAATTATTTACATTTCACTCTCTCATTTCATTATTAACCGATAGGGTAAAATAGATTTAAAACGTACGTCTTCTTAAGAAAGAATATAAACTGTAAGAAACGTATTTCTCGAATTCAGTACGTAGTTTTGACAGTGACAAGTGACATATTATTTGTTTACATTCGCTAATTGCTGCTTTAAATTTTCTGTTTTATTTATCTATCCTGTATTGGCTACACAACAGTATTTTCAAAACTAAATTGCACATAAACGACTTGTGAATAGGTAAATAAATAATGTAAGTATACAGTTATAAATCCGAAACAATTTTTTAGAACAGGTTATAATGCTTCGATATAAACACCTGCACTTCGAAGCTCAGGAAGTTATTATGAATATTCTTCGTTATTTTGAAAGAGATCGGGATAATGAAGGTGCATTTGTACCCTTCACTTCTGTTATGCAGGTACAATTTTTGTTGTGTTGAATATTATCTACTAGAAATTCATTTGAAACTGTTCGTAGTGTACCGCAAGAAGCTTGTGGTACTCGAACGGCTATAAAGAAGAGGTTTAATGAGGCAGCACCAGATCAACCACAAATATCTACCAAACGTAATCGGAGCAAACCAAAATTTTGCGATATGGATGCATTCAAAAGGTATAATAGGATTACTTTGTTTTATGTGATATAATTAGTGTACAAGTTTGTAGGGCGTCATGTTACTATTGAAACATTCAAAAGAGAAGTAGCAGAAGCTGGGCTGTGTTCTTGGACAAGAGGTGGATATTTAGTAGGGGATCGGTTAAAAAAAGTTCATGATAATCAAAAAGTATTAAAAAGAATCCGATGGGAGAAGCAAATCGGTTACCTACAAATTTTATTTTTAAATGTGGTTGGCAGCATTAAGTCGAATTGGTTCAGAAAATTGTCTGGAAGAAACGCATTGCACACGCAGAAAATTGTATGGTCGAATGGTGGAATACAGAAAAACAATTTGATTTTGATGTCGAACCATTAATAATAAATGTTGGTGATTCCGACAATTCCGACAGCAGCGAAGATTTTAGTGACGAATAGGAATAATTTCAAGTTTAATTATTGTTATTGTATAAATTTAATTTTCTAATTAGTTAATAAAGTTACAATTAGCATACGAATCGTATATGTTTACTATGATGTTAATAGTTTCAGTTGTTGGTGCTATATTTCTGCATTCTTTCTTTACTTCTGATATTATCGTATTGGTTTCGTTCTAGTTTGCAATAATTTATATACGAAAATTGAAATAATAAAAAATCTGTGCAAAAGATGGTATAGTCACGATATACGTTTGGTAAATATTAAACCATACAAATGCAGGAGGAATGAGTCATACACAAATTAAACGCGGGCCGACTTTATCAACACATAACCTTAAAATTCATTTGGTACGTGTATAGTGGTTTAGATATCTAAATTTGTGTATAAAAATATACCAGAGAAATTAATACAGGTAACAAAAGTACTTACCTTATCCGTTTTCTAACACAACACTTTTAAACAGTAAACACTTTTGCACTTTATAAAACAGCAAAGAATAAAACGGCTGTGGAATAAAACAACTGTTACTTACGACTTAACCCGATCCCGATGTCGATCGACAATCGGTATGGTTCGATGTTTTTACGACAACAAATGTAATAAAGTACAGTAGTTTTGAAGGCACAAAATGGTTTTATTCCTGGTGCATCATTTATTTTCAACAAATTCAAAAGTCTGAATTACCACAGATTACAAATTTATCTGTATATTCTTTTAGAGGACTTTAGATGTAAATTCGACGTTTAATAGACGTCTTACATTATTTGAAGCACATACCGGTGCTTGTATTGCTGGCTTTAATTTAAATGTCATAAATCACTAAAACTAAATAAAATTTAATCGATATAAAGTATGTTTTTAACTAACTCTGAAGTAGATCTATAAACACAAGTACTTTAGATGTCTATTAGATGCTTTACATAGACGTCTATAAATTATGTGAAATTAGATGAACATTTAAATTTTATGAGATTCTCGCACTAACCAAACTATTCAGTCTTTTTGGTCTAAATATGCATTTACAATGTTGCATATCAGATTTCAGTCTTACTATTATTGTAATATCCTAAGTTCATCTACTCATAGACTTATATTAGACGTATATTAAATCACTTCTCATAGACGGCCTTGGTCTATAGACGTCTATTTCCTGTGTGGAAGATACTAATTACATTGAGAACCTCTATGACAATAATGACAGTGAATATTTATCAACAAATCAAATCAATTCAGATGAATCCTATTCCACTGATAATGACAGCGTTACCGTACAAGTAGTAGTAGTAGCAGTAGTACATATAGTAGTAATGATGATGCTGATAATAGAATAACATTAGTTCTGATGAAGAACAGAAAAATTCTGAGCAACATGAAAAAACGAAGTGCAGAGCAAGAAGATTTACAGAAGTACATGTTTGAAAATGCTCAATTAACAAAATTTGATGTGTTGACAATGGTTTATGGTCTAAGTTTAAAAACACAAATTAACAAACGAAGCAAGACACGATATATTAGAATTACTAAAAATATGCCGCCAATCTTAATAAATCATTTAATACATCAATTATCCCAGCAAACACAAACGTAATGGGCCACAAATGGCAAGATACTGCCTTACCAGCAATGCATTAACGAACCATTACTGGTTGGCGTTACTGGCCCAGTTCGCCGGTGTCCACCGGCCGTTGTACGGCCCATTGTTATTCCGCCGTCACGGCGACATAATGAAGTACAGCAATGGTTGCTTGATGGCAGTGTACCGTGAATTGTTTGGCATTGCTATGGCCATTTAATGGCGCTCTATAGAAAGCTTCTCCGTATATTTAATGATCTATTTCTAATGAAATAGTAAGTAGCTGTTTTTTAACCCTACACCCAAAATTCAAAACTATTCTTTAAGGTAAACCAACACATATAAATTATTAAAATTTTTCAATCTTGTATATTACGACACGAAATAAACAAGAACTGTTTAATATAAATCGTTATATTAATAAGTATACAAGTATGTGTAGAAAAAAATGTAAGTAAAATTTTTAATTCGTTCTTCTTTAGCTCGACCCCTTCTCGATCGCCAGCATTTCGCAGCCACGTTTTTATAACATTTTTGGACTTCGACCTGGGTACATGTTTTAGCAAGGGATTTTTCTTACAGCGACTAATATTTATATATTTATGAAATACAAACAAATAAAGTAGTCGAATTAAATCATTTTTGTCTTACCGAATATTAAATTCACAATATTTGTGAAAGAACTGAAGCTAGTTTTTGTTATTGCGTCCTGTCCAATTTAGTTTTAAAGAAAGATCATGGGATAACAATTTTAAGAAGAATTCTTCTTGTGGTCTCCATTCCATCTTTGCCACCAACAATTTGAAAGGACGTCAACTAAAAATTTATTATTAAATTGCTTAGACATAATTTAACAATTTACTCTTACAATTTCAGAAAATTTATTTGTGTCCTCGAGGGATAAATTTAGATTTGTCAATTCCTCAATTGTTTTTTTTTTGGTTGCCAATTATCCACGTCTGCCATCTCACCTTGGTCTGAACGTTGTTGATTAATCAATATTAAATAATTGATATTCTGTACCACTAATTCCATTTTACGAGCAATTGTTGCATTAATCCTAAAAATAAAATCCATATTAGAAAGAATACAAATTTAGTTTAATGTGAATTCATAGTTTTGTGAATTCATAATCTCAGAAGCCGCAATAAAGTAATTTCAAAATTCTACGATAACTTCATACTGTGATTTTCAGTTCATGCCCTAATACAATGACAATAAGTCAAACCACTTTAGTTTTTGAATGACCATCGCTTATAATTCTCATAAACAAGGAGAAATTTAAAATTATTTCACAAATAGCAAATCATACCTTGATTAGCTTCACATCCAACACATGCAGGTGGTTTGTCATTAACTGAGTGATAGTTTGATTGTATACGGTTCGGTGTCAAAGTTCTAGAAGATGATGGAGTAGATTGTAATTCATCAGAGAATGAAACTGTTGGACATGAACTTGGCAATACGGGAACATTCCTTCTTTGTTACAGGTGATATTATTTTATTTGACTGTTATTTCTTTTTGGAAATTTTGGTGGTCTAGGAACATAATATTCATCTTCTGATAAATGAGAATCGAAATCAGAAAACTTTTTTCTTCCTTTGTCTTTTCAAATCCACGTCGCTATCACTGCTTGAAACGCTAGAGTGATCTTCCAGATACTTTAATTTTTGGATTGTTTTTCCATAATCAGCTGAAAATATGTGAATATCGGGATATTAAAAAAATTACCTAAAAGTTATACTTACATGAGGTATATTTTATGACAATTGGACATCCACTGCATTTGTCTAAAATTAAACTTTCATGATTTTCAATAGCTCTATTTTTTAACAGATCGCTTTTAAAATAGGTTGGCCAATGACAATACAAATTGCCCATTTTTGTAAAAATCCAGTTGGTGGATATAACTGCCATTGGTAACAGTCCTTCATTCTCTTCCTCGGGAAATTCTACGATCGCATATTCACTACAATTATGGGTGAAATTATTCTTAAGGTTTGGCATTAAATTCAAACTTCAAATAAGATATATATAATTTTAAAGCAAATTTTACCAGTCATAAATTAGAGACTATGTAATAACGGAAAACATATATAAGTAGTATAGATGGGGGCATTCAGCAGCAATAACTAGTACATTTTGCAATTACTCTCTGTACATGCAAGTACACGGCGTGTACTTAGTGTAATTGCGCGCTTGCGGGGTGTAGACGATGTACATGTAGTGCTTTTCAATTACTCTCGGTGCTTGCTACTTTTTTAATTACTCTCGGTACTTGTGGGTTGTAATTGGTGCAACCCTTTTCACCGCCCCCTTGTGATGAAGTAAAATGGCTGATGCATGTGCGCTTGTGGGGTGTAGATGATGTACATGTAGTGCTTTTTTCAATTACTCTCGATGCTTGCTACTTTTTAATTACTCTCGGTACTTGTGGGGTGTAATTGGTGCAACCCTTTTCACCGCCCCTTGATGAAGTAAGATGGTTGATGCATGCGCTTGCGGGGTGTAAACGATGTATATGTAGTGCTTTTCAATTACTCTCGGTGCTTGCTACTTTTTTAATTACTCTCGGTACTTGTGGGGTGTAATTGTTGCAACCCTTTCGCCGCCCCTTGATGAAGTAAGATGGCTGATAGTGGGACTCGGCCATTGAGGGTGGCCATCTTTTCGAGTACTTGTTGATATGAGTGCGATGATTGGATATTTCGCCGCCCCGGTAGGTGGAGCGCGCAGTTAAGGCGGCGATTTTTGATTAGAATTGTGGGGTGTGGTCGTCTTTTCGAGTACTTGTTCATATGAGTGCGATGATTGGATAATTCGCCGCCCCCGTAGGGGGGTGGAGCGTTGTTAAGGTGGTGATTTTGATTAGAATTATGATATATTTGATAATGATATGCAAGATGGCCGTCTATAATTACAAATCGTCGACACCGCCCGCGTCGCGGGTGGGTTTAATTATGCCGCACTCGAGATTACCGAACAAGTTGGAACAGGGAATTATGTCCTTTTCTAACCAAGCTATCTCTCTCTCTCGATGTGCAGGTGTTGGTTAATTATAAATGCATAGATTGCAACGGGTGGATTTCATTAAGATGAACTAGACAGCTAAACAAGTTGGATCCTGAAATTGCGTCTTTTTCTAACCTGTTTATCTCTCTCTAGTTGTTTGAAAGCCCGGGTGTTCCTTAATTATATATGTGCGGGTGTAAATTACGGATCACGCTTGTGATAAAATAAAATGAAGCGGTCATTAGTTTCTTTCGAGTCTTCGTGGAGGTGATTTCGGTTGTTCTTAGTGTTATGAGCGATAAAATAAGTTGTGATATAAAAATTTTATTCAGCGTGCAAAATCGCGCTCCGTTCCATTAAATTTGGATTCCCCGGCTACGACGATTTGGTTTTGTGGTGGTGGTGTTGAACAGAAAAAATCAATGGATACGTTAAACACAGGGAGTCAACAGCAGCAAAACGCTCCGGTGGATTCGAGATTCGTCGACATATGCCAACGAGTCGAGACTTCTCAATTTCAACAACGCTTCGAACGAGAAGCTGGTGAACGCGACCTGCTATAAGCTAGACTATGACGATGAGGAAAATATATAGAAATCGGGTACAGTACTTATCTGCAACTTACACCGGTAATTAGAATTTGGAACAGCCCAGAGTATAATGGTGTATGCAGCGCAAGTGGCCCACACAATGCGCATTACAACGATCGAGAAAAAACAATGTCCTGCTAACCATTGACGAATGGAAGAAGCTAATGGGCCCGCAATCATCTCATGAACGACTTTTTCTGCAACTCCGTCGGCGAAGAGTTTAGACAGGAGTTTGTAGATGTTAATGATGGACCCATAGAGTGCATAAGTAAAACTTCTGACATATCTCGCGATGGAAACGCCTGTAGTGATAATGGTTTGTAAACACAATCACTTTAACCCGTGATTATAAATATTGCGTTCTAAACAAGTGGGATGTGGATTGAATGTTTGGTTTGAGAGAAATAATTAATTATCGGTTGGAGTTAATGCAATCACACAATCTGGAAGCGTTCTACAACCATGTAATCAAGCGTGTTACCTCGAGCAGGGAAAGAAGAAAACATTTGGATCAATCCAACTACGACGATGATGGCTGCTGGAGGTTTATGACGCGTTGAAAAACGTTAAACATTGAATGTAATATTAATTCGCACAATGTATTATGTTTAATGGAAGTTTTATATCGCCGTCCTAGTTTTATTATGTCGTGTATTGCGGAAAATATGCTTCTAGAAACCAAGCATCGATGATGCTTTTATGTATTTCTTTTCATGTATTGTTTTAAATATATGCATATTTGTCTAGTAAATAATTTTTAATCAAGCCTACAAGATAAAAAAAATATTCTATGTCTGTATAAATATATTTGCATGCTAATTCGTCAAGCAAAATGCGTCATGCTGGCATCAAAGAAGGGTAAAAAAATGAAGTGCAAACAAGGAACTGGTGTTATAAACAGTCTAATTAACAAACTTCCTGTAGAATTACACACTGCCAGGGTATCATTATTGTGGACCGGACAAAGCTACAAAACGGTGTGGCCAGGGGCGATGCTGGTATTAATGCCCTAGATTCGCATTACAAAGCACACGATATCAGCTACAATACCAGCCTAACGATTTAGCTGCAAGACATCGGGCTGATCATTTGCTCAACAAAAGCTTGGGAGCGATTCAAGTCAAAAGACGCAGTTTGGGTGAAAGAACAGCTGCTCTAGCAGTTAGTGCGGCTATGCGTGCTAAGCGGTCATTAGGCATGGGTTTGAATAAATCAAAAACTAGAACCATGAAGCGAAAAATAAAGAAACGAAAGTAGAGCGTCGTTCAACAAAGTTCACCGTATGATTAAGAATAATACGAAAACTAATTATGTAAACGGCGGCGGAGGCGGTAACCCTATCTCTATGATTAAAAAGCCTACGATCAAAGAAGCTGGCTGTTCGACATTTGGTGGAAAACGAAACATAGTAATGCCTCGTATCATTCCAATCCCTAAAAGTGGTGGAATATTACCATTTTAATACCACTATTTGCCGGACTTTCTGCAACTGGAGCGCTCGCTGGTGGTGCCGCTGGATAGCTAGAGCCGTTAACGACGCGAAAACGCAAAGCAGCGTGCTGAAGAAGCTACTCGACATAACCGCACGATGGAAGCTATAGCCCTGGGGAAGAAAGGTAGCGGCATATACTTGAAGCCATACGGAAAGCGGCTCTGCATTATATCTAAAACCATACACAAAGACCGGTTCTGCACTATATCTGAAACCACATCGCGGTTCAAAACTAATAAAGCTTCCCGAAAAAGCGTTAACAGATGTCGATTTGCGAAAGTTAGCTAGAAATGCGCCATACTAGAGATGTATTTATGCGCGATAATTTACCAAAAGAGGGACCTGCTGTGAACGAGTCAGCGATTGTAAACCTAGATAGTGTTCGGGGACCAGGAACACATTGGGTGTGTTATAAGAAACGAGGATCGAGAGTATGGTATTATGACAGCTTCGGCAATGTAAAATAATCTGAATTAATCAAGTACTTTCGGGGATGCGAGATCTACTACAACTACAAAAGGACCAGGAGTTTAATAGTGTAATTTGCGGGCATTTATGTCTTAAATTTCTACATTCGTAAATGTATTCAAATTTTGTATAAATAAATAAAATATCTATACACATGTATCATTAATCAGTTACAATGTCGATAACATTCAGTTTGGAAGGTGTTGGTAATACAGCTTCGCATGATTTTATCCACCGATTGAATTAGACGAAAATACAATCATGTGATTGGTCTGGTCGGATTTTGGGTGTAATTCTATTCGAAATATTAACGACAACGATAAATTATACTATATAGATAGTGATACTGCTAAAAATCTGCTAAAGCCCTCCATATCCCGCATGGATCATACGAAATAGATGAACTTAACAATTATTTAACAAAACAACTGGTTGCTGATTATCGTACAAAAAACAAATTAAGCAAAGAAGAGGGGGATGGACGACTCTCTATATAAACTGCGGGCAAACAATAATACTCTGAAATGCGAACTTCAGAGTGTTTATGCGATTGACTTTACGCAGCCGGGAAGTATTGGCCGTATGCTTGGTTTCGAACCCAATACTCAGCCGTAATATTAGCCATAAATCTAGCTTGGATATTCAAATAATAAAACACACCAACATCAAAGTGTAATATTATAAAAGGAGCGTACAGAAACGGGAGAATTGCAAAGACCTTGTACGAAGTGGACATTTCAGTACCACCAGGATATCGTTTGGATAAAATACCGAGCAATACCCAATATTTGGAGCTAAACACCGCATTATAAGCAATATTAGCATCAGATTAGTCAATCAAAGGCGAACCGATAGATTTTGGCGGCGACGAGCCTTTCAGTTGGAATTGAAGAAAGATTTTTAAATTTAGCACTTTTCTGTTGTAAACTGCGGCGGCCAGATCTGCGGCTCTAATAAAAACGCCGATTTCTATAAAAACAAATCATTCGCTGGAGGATCCATTAATAAACAAGCTAACAACAACACATCATCACAGATGTTTCGTGCATTATCAAGTAAGAAGAAGAAGAAAATAAGATCAGCAATCACTTGACTGTAAAGAAAAACTTTTCTTAAAATCAATCGGTGTTAAGGTGAAACAATAACAGAAAAGGAAAAAAAAGATGAGCGAACAATTAAATACTTTCGACGATGTTCATTTCGACGATTCAATCGTTAGATCTGATATTCACACGTACTTGCCTTATGGGTCCAATAGTTATGCGCCATCAGACGAAATCAGAATTGCAATTCAAAGCCAGGATTTGATTACGGCCACCCACGATAGTTTTCTATACATCGAGGGTTATATTGCGAAAGCAGCAGACGTCGCAAAACGTGTGATTTAACAAACAATTTAGCTTGTTTCTTGTTTGAAGAGATTCGATATGAATTGGGCGGACATCGCGTAGACGTTAGCAGAAATCCTGGTATCGGGTCGGCAATGATTGGCTATGCATCGTATGGTGCTGCAGACAAGAAAGCGCTGGCCCACATTGGATGGTCTCCATTGAATGAGAACACTCTACAAGTGCAATTCAGCGCAAACGATGCTGATTTGGCCAAAAATTCAGTTTGTCTGCCTCTGAGGCACATATTCGGATTCGCCGAACATTATAGACAGGTTATCGTGAATATGAAGCAGGAGCTTGTTTTGATCAGATCGAGAACTGATTTGGATTGTTATTATGGGAGGCCGATGCGACCATAACGCTTTCAAAATTCAATGGAAAGTGCCGCACTTAACACTCAGCGATAGAGCAAAGCTGAAACTGTTCGAGGAAGATTAATAGAAACCCTGTAATCACCATACCGTTTCGACAATGGGAATTATATGAATACCCCGCTTTAAAGCAGGTTAAAACTGATACATGGCCGATAAAGACGTCTTCGCAATTAGAGAACCCCGATGGGTTATTGTTGCTTTTCAGAAAAACCAAAGGAGACGCTCAAAAATGGCAAGGCGAGTGTTTTGATAGCAGTAATATTACAGATATTAGATTACACCTTAATTCTGAGAGATATCCGTATGAATCCATGAATTTGGATTTTGGCACAAACAAGTATGCATTGGCGTATAAGGAATTACATTAACTTTCAACGAGACTATTACGATCGAAACGAATGCAATATTGTTGGAGGGTGCGCCGGTTCGAATGTCACATCAACAATCTCCATTCCCACATTCGACTATCAACAATTTAAAAATTGCCCTGTCTTTATAATCGACTGTGTGCCAACCAGAACAAGAACTTGAAGGAGTGGACGTTAAACTGGAATTAGAATCCGCAGCAAACTTTGAAAACAATATGGGCGCATGCTGTCTAATAATCCACGATGCCCTTATCAATACAACTGATAACCGGTGAAGTCAAAAGGATGTAATACGGTCAATATGCAGAGAAAACGAAAAGAAGACAAAATATTCATATACACTCGATGTAATTTTTGATAAATAAATAAAGTGCATGTACTTCTAAAATATCTTTAGTATGATTTAAATAACCTCACGATAAGGTTGAATCGAGAAAATGAAAATTGTGACTCAAAAGTATAGATTGCCAGTGCATAATAATGAATTAATGATGTTATGCAATAGCGACGTCAAACAAAGTAAACATGGTGTCTTACTACCGAATACAGTAAGAGCAATCATCGCGGGGCCGTCAAATTCGGGAAAAAACTAACGATGTTCAGTCTTTTAACTAAAACAAACGGTCTGAAATTTAAAAGCGTTTACGTCTACAAATCACTAACCAAGATAAATACAAGCTGTTGTATAAAGTTTTAACTGCGATGCCGAAATAGGTTATTATACGTTCGGTGATATGAAATATTATGCCTCTAACGACGCAAAACCCGACTCTGTATTTATTTTGACGATATCGCGCTAGGCGAGGATAATATTAGGCATACTTCAGCATGGGGCGTGTAACTCGATAGACTGTTTTTATTTGGGTCAAACGTACCAGGGGGATTTAAACAACTGATAAGAGATAACGCAAATGTTAGCATATCCTTTTCCAGCAGGATGAGATGAATCTGAAACACGTGTACGATGATCACGTTAGTCCTACAATTAGCATGCAGGTTTTAAAGAAATGTGTGGTGAGTGCTGCTGGGCTGCATACCGCTAGTTTCTAATGATTAACAAAGACGCAGTCGACAATTAATTCGAAAATTGCTGACGGAAGACCAAAAACTTGAATGGCAAACAGACATCAAAATCAAACAGTTGCGGGCGCGTCAGTTCTTCTTCAGATAACAAGGTTACCTACGTCGCGTTATGAATTAAGTCATATGCAGATTTACTAGAACGACAGCACCATCCATTGCTACAAAAATATGTTATTGAACGATGCGGGTGATAAAGTTGACTTTATGTATGGGGTTCATTACGGCAGCAATAATAAATGGGTTATTAAGTTTATTCAATATTCGCGATACAGAGATCACCCAGTAATGGGCGTTTGTATAAAGGCACGCCACAAGCATGCGAGGCTGATATTTATAAAATCAAATAATTCTTTATGATACAAATGTTTATAGAAGAGGCGTATAACCCCGACGCTCCGATTAAGAGCAAACAGAAGCATAAATATGCAGCTGATCAGGCATTATTACATGTTGAAAAAAGCAGTCTCGTCATTGTTTTGAATGATAAAGATAGCAGCGACGGTGATGAAACGAATCTTGCCGTATCATTTCATCGTCAAGTGGTGCGGCGTTTATTTAAAATTCAGAAATAGGCCATGGAGTATGAATGCTGGAACAGCATCCATAGGTTACTGGACGAATTACAAGTTTTGTAGGGAAGACTGCCGGAACGGTGCCCAGAACGAAATAATATCAATTTTAGAAGGGGTGTAGACATCAACATGCCTTATACTATATAACAACGCTCATTTCCTGTTTTATAATTAATACTCGAGTGATGCAGAGCAATAGCCAGCGTCTATAGACAAATTTGGCCGCTTGCATAGCAATTTTGGCAATTGCTCAAACACATTAATCAGAGTCTCTAATATGCAAAAATTAATATATACAAAAACCAGTGAACGGAGAAATCTTCTCTTTTAACTGCGCTACCCAGGGTATCAAATGAAATGGATGCCATTCAAAGAGTTGTTTAATGAAAATCCTTCTGAGAAAGAAGCTTCAATCTATCGTCAGCAGGTACACATCCATGATCGCATAGAGGCTCGCGACATCGCCAACTTTTCCTTCCATCTTTTGCAGGCAATGGAGAAACTCAACAATCGTATTGTATAGACTATGTTATATCAACATCAGTGATAGGACAAATTCACAATATTTAATTTAACACATGGAAGCAAAAGTTGTACGCTTTATAAAGACATCTGTTGAGATACAAGCTAAACATAAAGCGTCAGCTGCATGTCTGTTAGTGATTTTGGACGCCGTTATTGGCATTGATGTCGCTAAATCAGTGCATCCCATCATAAAGGTCCTCAGTGTTGTAGTTTAAAAATAAGCAGCGAATAGCCTTTGACATGGTAAATGAAGACTAATTAACATCGCAGACTCGATCTTAAACACCAATCAATTTAAAAACTTATTTGGAAGATAAATATTTTAGTGATTGAAAAGGCGTTTACCGTTGCTAGATCCATTGATCACATCTTGTTAATTTCCAAGAAACAATTTTACCTAAAAGAACAGCTGGGACAAGTAACCTTACTAAGAAAGGGAGCTTACATACCCAGTTGAACTATTTTGTGACAACACGCAGCATTACTCCAAGACTAGCGTATTTGAGTGCCGTTTGATCATGTGATGGATGGAGATTACCAGGGATTTAGGCCCTGACGCATAGGTATTGAAATAGATGACTGAGCTTTCAAATCTATTGGAAACATTTTTCAGAGACTGCCGGTGTGATTAAACTAATAAAACAAAGTACTATTAATATTGGACCACACGAGTCTCACCTTAATGGTCAATCCTTGATTTCATGAGAATCCGGGTATCAGTCTACAACGAAGGGGCTATACATCGTAGCGCTGAAGACAGAAAGCTAGCCCTGTACATTGGATGAATACAGTGAATGAGAACACTCTACAAATTACGAATTCAGCGCAACGATGCTGGATTATTCAAAATTCCGGGTTTAGCCTGCCTCTGAGCACATATTCCAGGTTTGAACGTATAGACGAGTTATCGTAGATATATGAAGCGGGCTTGTTTTTGATTAGATCGAGAACTGATTTGGTTATTATGGGAGGCTAGTGCGACCATAACGCTCTCAAAATTCAATGGGAAAGTGCTGCACTTAACGCTTTCTTGATGAGCAAAACTGAAACTGTTCAGGAAGATTAATCGTAAACCCAGTAATCTGCCATGCCATTTCAATCAATAGTAATTATACGAATACGCTTTAAAAGCATTTTAAAACTGATACATGGCCGATAAAGACGTACTTTAACAATTAAGAGAGAAACCTCGATGGGTAATTGTGGCAATTCAGAAAAACGAAAGGAGACGTTCAAAATGAGTAAGAGGACGTTTTTCACAGTAAAAATGTACAGATATTAGATTACATCCACAATTCCCAGTAGATATCCGTATGAATCCAATAATTAAGTTTGAAACAAGTATGCATTAGCGTTTAGGAATTACATTAACTTTCGGCGGACTATTACGATTTAGAATGAATGCAATATTGTCGGAGGTATGGGTTTCAAATATCCATCAACAATCTCATTCCCGCATTCAAACTATCAACAGTTTAAAATTGTTCCTATCTTTATAATCGACTGCCAGCAGAACGAGAACTTGAAGATTCTTCGTGAACATTAAACTGGAATTAGAGATCACAGCAAACTTTGAAAACAAGCGTAGGCATATACTGTCTAATAATCCACGATGCACACTTATCCAGTAAATACAAATAAATAAATGGCGAAGTCAAAAGGATGTAATGAATGAAGCATGCTAGAAAACGAAAAGACAAAAATATTCATATACACGTGTAATTTTTTTGATTATGACCAAATAAAATTAAAATGCTTCTAAAATATCTTTAGTATGATTTAAATAGCAAGTCGATAAGGATCAGATTGAGAAAAATGAAAATTGTGACTCAAAGTATAGATCGCAATTGCATAACAATGAATTAATGGCTGGCGGCGACAAACAAAGTAAAACTGGTGTCTACCGAATACAGTAAGGCAATAATCGGGACCATCAGATTCAAGGAAAACTAATGCGATGTTTCAGTCCTTAACTGCGACAAACAGTGGAATTTAAAAATTTAAGAATACCGATCAAAATCAAGGTATTACAAGCTGTTGTGCTGATTTTAACGATGCCAGAATAGAGTTATTATACTTTCAGTGAGAATGAAAATATTATGATCTAACGACAAAATTTCAAACTCTGTGTTTATTTTGACGATACTCAGCGCTTGAGCAGTATAATAATAGGGCATACTTCAGCATGGGGCGTCATAGCTCGATAGATTGGCATATTACGAACAAACAAATGAGTTCAAACAACTGAGACAAGATAACGCAAATGTTGTTATCTTTTCCAATAGATTACAGCTGAATCTAATGAAACACGTGTACGATGATGGCGTTAAGCCCTACAATTAGCATGCGGTTTTGAAATTGCTGGTCTACGCCTCATTGTTTTTCTAATGATGTAACAAGGGCTTTGATATAAACGGAGGCATTATCATTGAATTCGACAGGTTATAACACCTTAGGCTGCAGAATCTGTTTAGTTTGTTTATCATATGTTCTCCAAAACCATTGATATAGCAGCAATTATGGCAGGTATTTAGATATAAAAAGTGCGATTTCTACAATTGCCAACTATCGAACATGCTCACATGTCATTGGTGCACTAAGCATGCTGTAAAGGACACTAGCATTTTATACAATCGACCGAGCGAGGTTTGAAAAAGAATAAATCAGTGTGATCTCATACTAAGCACCAATTCTGGATAAAACATTCGAAAACATGAATCAGAACCGTCGTAGTTGTTAAATTTGAAGCGTCTTAATATATATATATATATTATTATATGTTTTTTATTTTAGTCCTCAAGTTAACAAAACACGTCGCACAGTGCCGAGTTAGAACAATTGATTCCAAAATAATTCCAAAATAAGATACAGCAAGTTCGAGAATCGATTAGGAAAAATGCTCTCCAGCGTCAACGTTTGGATGCCGGAAAGCATTTGTGGATACCTTCAGGCAAATATGCTTACCGCTACTTCAATATAAGTCGTCAATTAATTCAATTACTGACGGAAAGAACAAAAACTTGAATGGCGAGACAGAGCGGCCAACAAAGAAATCGAGCAGTTGCGGGTGCGTCGGATTCTTCTTTCAGAATGCTGGGTTACCCACGTTATGAATTAGAATGTTTCAAATTTACTAGAACGACAATTATCATCCATTACCACAAAAATATATGAAATGTTAATGATGATACGCAATTGTCGAGTTGACTTTGTATATGGAGGTTCATTACGACGCTGATAACAATAAATGGGTTATGTTAGATTCTGTTGTCGATATCCGCGATAAGATCTTGTATTAATGGGCGTTTGTACAAGGCACGCCCGGCCCATACAGACTGATGTTTATAAGAAAAACAGATAGGCTGATTCACAAATCAGATGAACTTAAGTATGTAGCATTCTTTATGATACAAATGTTTAGAGGCGTATTGGCCCCGACGCTCCGATTAAGAGCAAACAGAAGCATAAAATATACTGAACGATCAGAATTTATAACATTACATAATCAACGAACACAAAAACAGGCTCGTAAGTATTGCGAAATGATAAAGATAGCAGCGATGATGATAGTGATGGATCTTTGTCGTATCATGTCGTCAGCGGCGCAACTGAGGTGAAGTTTGTTTAAATTCAGAAATAAACCCGTAGAATTCATACTGGAACAATGTCCACAGTTTGATGGACGAATTAAGTTTTGTGGGCAGGAGGGCTGGAAACAGCGGCGTGAAACAGAAATAATGCATCAATTTGAAGAATTATACGAGACGGCTGCATCGGCTTATGCTATATAACAGCGATCGTTAATTGTTTTATAATTAATGCACTCGAGGATACCCGAAACAATAATGTCGTCTATAGACAAATTTTGTCCGCTTACAGCTACCAACGCGAGCAATGTGCAACACATTAATGAACCTCTAATAGCAAAAATTAACGCTATACAAAAACAGTAGGACACTCTTTTAAGTGCGCTACCGTATGCGTCAGCGAAAATGGATGCTGCATTCAAAGAGTTGTTTAATGAAAATCCTCTTCTGAGAAAAGCTAATCTATCAAATCGTTGCACACATGAACATAGAGGAACTTGCGACATCGTCATCAACCCACCCATCTTGCGGGCAATGGAAATCAACAATCGTATTGGAGCTTGGTTGACAGCGTCAGTGATAGGACAAATTCTAGTGTATTTAATGGAACATCTTAAACAAAAAAATTGTTAACAATCAACACCTACCTAGAGAGACGTTTATAAAGATCTAGGAGATACAAACTAAACATAAAGCATCCTTTAACATGTCTGTTGATAAATTTGGAGCTTCCGTTATCGGCCTCGTGGCGCCGGCGAATCATGACATCTCTACGAGGAGTCCTCCAGGTGTTGGTTTTAAAATAACGACAACAACTGCGACATGGAAAATAGAAGACTAATTAACATCGCAGACCCTCTCGGTTTACGCTTTAAATCAATTTAAAAACTTATTTGAAGATAAATATTTTTAACGAAATGCAACTGAAAACGTCGGATATCCGCAAATCAGAAACCATTCGGCTTTTCAAATAAGGAATACAGACGCTTTTACAAATCGCGAACTAAGAATCAATTGGCGCTTTCAAAATCAACAGCGCTTATTGATTCTATATACATGAGTCAAATTAGCGATTAAGCCAGGTAATGATGACTAGCAAACGGGCAAAGAACATCAGCAATTATTTAAAATGATCCCCGATAAAGTAAAATTAACTAATTAATTTGACGATTACGCTAGATATATTTAATAATACCAATTCGGAATGAAATCCGTATGTAAACCAGGCGATATCTGAACAGATTAAAGCTGATATCGACATTGTTACCGTCTAGATTCCAGCGTTAAAATCTAGGATGATTCTAACGTTTTAAGATCCAGATTCCCAGACAGTAGATAAATTACACCATAAAGTTTAAGAGTATGAACCTCGGCCCTTGCGATAACATGTCAAAGGGACAAGTTGTAGATAAATTACGCCAAACCAGCTTTCAGACGCCGAAGTCATTATCGGGGATTCGACGACATGAAATTAGATTTGGCGGAGTTCCGGACGTTTTTCTTTTTCGTCAAAGTTTCGATACATCTTGGTTATTATCGACCGTTTTCAAATATTGTGGATACGTTCATAAAATCCAAATGTTTGAAGAGATTACTAAAGGCGTTGTCGACATTTTCCGTAATTCAATTGCGCAAAAATATACAAACCGATACTGAAAGAGTTTTACAATGTTTTCAAGCTCATGGATGAAAAAATTAAATCGTACCTTCAACCGTATTCTACAAAGAAATAACTATATGGCCGACATGATACAGACCTTAAAAATGACTCTATAAATTATTTAATTTTAGAAGGCAATTATCAGTGAGTATAATTTAATTGTGGTGTTGCTTGAGACTATAATGATACGAGGCGCCAGAACATTGTTTTGAGCCCACGGCATAACATCAAAACAGACTTAAGCACGTATTTGATCGCATAAAATTGTCGCCAGGTTTCAATACACGTTATACTTTAGGAGACATCGTGCGAATCTCTAAACATAAGTGTATTTTCAAAGGTACAATCATGAATTGACCATTGAGTTATTCAAAATCACCCAAAGTCAAATTACAAATCCTATTACATGTTGCTTGAGGATATATACGGTGACCCGATTCATGGAGAGTTTTAAGAAAATTATAAAAACTTCGGCACCCCGATACCTCTAATCGAAATAAACAAAAACGGCGCAGTAACCGACTTTATATGTTAGCTCGACACAAAACAGCTAGATCAATGCTAGGATAGTTTTATTGCTAAATACTTACTTATATAGATATAATAGAAAGTCTATGAAATAAAAAAACAAAAAAAAAACATTTGCATCTATTTATTTAAAAATCGCTTTTGAGGTGTAAACACAATGTAACAAATTATATCTAAGTACATTTCAAAACCACGTACATAATTTTACAATTCAAATCCACACTATTGATACACATATTTTTATTACACAAGCTAATAAAACAAAAACACGCTTCTAATTTTGACGTTTTACTGAAGCTCATAAATTTTTAAAACACGCTAGTTCATTGAGATAAAATTGTTTTGAATTCAAACTGGTAAAGATTCATAAAATTGCATTGCTATTTTAAACTATAGGCTTAAATACATTAGTTTACAATGTAACTTATTTCTAACATGCAAGGTACAATTGACAAGCAAAGGCGACTTACAAGTTAGATCGTGATTTTAGTTACATAATAAATAGAAATAGACAATGACAATAATTTAATTACGGATCAAGATATTATCATGCAGCTATTTCGATATCAGGCAATGTCACTAATATTCTTTCATCTTCTAGAACAAAACGTTTATTGTCAGAACCAGACAAAGCGATTTTATTTTGACGTATGCTAAAGATGTCATGCTTGAATGTTCTAATTATGTTCTGCTCTACATTTGTCTTTAGTAATCATAAATGAAATATTGTTTGGGCAACCCTCTCTAAAACACCTAGCTTTTTACTGTTTTACGTTATTTAGCACTGTGTTCGTCGATATTTGAATGTTGTATTTTGAAACTATATGATTTAGTTTAAAGCCAATAAATTCCGTCATTATTCTGCATTTTTAAATAACAACTCAAATGGCGTTTTGGCCCACTACTTGATACCAGCATTGGCTCTATTAAACCGTATCAAAAGATGCAGATGTTTTCATAACATCATATATATTATCTGTAAGATTACCAAATCAGACTAATTGTCTGTACAGCAGCTTACCAATTATTGCGTAGAATTTTCTCATCATATATTATAGTGGAAGCTATAGGGAATTTGAAATATCTAAGCCTGTATACCTACATAAATTAGTTTATTAATAATAAACACTTCTATTTTGTTACTGCAATGTTAACACCAAGATTGTTCTAGAAAATTTGGTTGATTTATGGTAACGCACTTTTGAAGCGTCCACCCCATCGTTGGACTATTTTTGTTTTGTGTTTTCTAACGTTTTCCATGCTTTACAAAAACCGCATTATTTAAAAGTTTATGATTCTTTTCAAGTCATTTGAGAATTCATTCTTAATAATATTTAAATCTATATATGGCAGGCTAGTAGTTATTTAAATGAGAATTCTGAATTTGTTTAAGATCCTTACAATGGTTTAAACATTTGCTGTAAATTTCTGTGAATTATACCATGGCAGGTTTGTTATACCCAATGTAGCTAACAATTTTTTGTTTGCAATTTGGCAGGGGTATATTTCTGGACAAAAGGGCAAATGATTGTAATGAATCTATGTATTTTTCAGGATGTCAGATCAACTTCAAATATACCATTGCAGGTGGGGCGAAATATTATGAGTCAAAATTAATAATTTTGTTGTTATTTAACCAATTAAAATCTCCGTAGGCAAGCAGCACATAATTCCCGTAGGTAAAGGTTAATTAAAATCATAATACATCAAGTATACATCCAGAGTATTGCCGAGTTATAATTGTTTGAAATATTTATTATTGGCTTTACTATACCGCACGGAACATTTACGAAAGTCACTCCTCTTATACCTCTCTCTATAAACATTTAAAATGTCTGACGTCTGATAGCAATTCTAATTCAATTTTAGTATACCTCATCATGGCTTCCCAGCTATGCAGGAAGCTAATACCTATAATATCTAGGATCAATCAGCGTATGTTAAATGCATCGATGCCTAAAATTTTTTTGAAACACATCCATAGCAAAAGAACACTCGCATTTTAAATATAAATCTACATATTCACCTGATTTTAAATTAGATATCTTCCATACTGTTCCGCGTGTTGTAATCCAAGAATCAAATATTTATGTTTATTAACTTATCAAAAATCGTCTTTACTCGGCAGCTGTGATATCAAATCAATTTTCACAACAATCTAAATAACTGTAACTTTTACATAACGCCTTTTCTCAGAACCAAATTAAATTCATTTCATTTCAAATCCCAAGAAAGTGGGTTTTGAAATACAGAGCTGGTTTATGTAACAAATATAGGCCAATTTTCCTAAAGAACTATTCAAAAACCTAAATGAATCAGTGATAAATTTCAATGTTTTCAAAACATTCAAATCTTTCTATATTTCTCTTTGAATTTAAAATAAATATTTTAGTATGACACCACAGTAAATATACTGACCATGTAATTTCGTTAAAGAGTGAAAAACTGCGATATCCTTTTTGGCTTGTAATTTAGATTACAATCTTGATGGCCGTTTACCAGATCCCAGTATGGTCACATTAAGTCTCGAACTTTGATATCGATTTAATCAAAACGTTTTCACATATTCTAAGTTTATTTGCAAGTTCAAATTCTAATTTTTCCGCGTCTATTAGAGGCAACATGGGACTAACTGTCGAAATGTTTTTAGAAATGTTCGATATTTGAATTAAATTCGTCTATAAACACTCATTATCACCCAATCTAGCATTATATTGCTGTAGTAAGAACTGCACTTTATCAAGCACAGTACCAAATAATATCACCACTAAAAGGTTGATGATATTTGAAACTTATCAATTAAAGCGCTATCATCTGCCATTTCGTTTATTAAAGGCATTCAAAATCGCATATATAATAAAAGTAATAACATTTGATTCGCATAATTTTTAAACACAACTGTTGATCCTTGCTTTTGATAACACATTTGTTTAAATTTAACATTCTAATTTCAACGTTTGAGCTAAATGATTCGCATGACCGTCAGCGTGATGGTGTTTGCGACACCGATCTAACAAGACGCGATCGATGGCGGTTTAGACAGTAATAATGAAATTTAGATTCAGGACTTACTACTATTGGTAGAATCGATTTCCTCTCGAGGTTGTGCTGAAATCACCACACAGGGCGTCTATACAACGTTGTCTAAGTCGTCAGCTGAAATCACATTCACCAAATCGTTGGCGTCACTCATAGCTGCTATCCGGCTATAAATATCGATCTGTATCCAGCAGGTTGACATGGTTCAAACTAAAATTTGATGCTGCAGATATGGCTGTGATAAACTTTCCATTCTTCTTCTTTTGGAGCATGTATGCATTGATTGAAATATTACTATTTCCGATTCAGGTTGAACCAATGTCATGGGCTGGTTGATGCCTGCTAGGTTTAATTTTTCACTATAGTACGAATACGATGCTTAACACGATTGATGTTTATTTTGTTGAGGGTGGCCCACAGCGCCGCTGTACTCACAAAAGAAACTTTATTGTCCTTGTTTTGGGTGTTAATTACAGCATGTTTGAGTGCTATTTCTCGAGCCTTGAGGCAAACTGGAGATGCTTTATAGAACGTCGCCACATTTGTTGATATTGACACCCAAGGATACGGTAAACAAGTACCCACGGAGTCTTTTCGTCAAAATTTTCCATTTTCATCTGGAGATTGCTGACATTTCAATGACCTCCTTAAAGGCGCTTTTTATTCCCAGTGTTTCAACAATGCTTGTTCATCATTAACAAAATAATTTTGGTTGAAAATTGTTTTGACGTCGCGCGTTCACATCTATTAAGATTCTTAAGAAACTCACCAGATAACACAAAGTTTATTTTATATTTTGTTTTTTCAAAGATTAATCGGATTATCCTCAACCAGATCGCTTCAGACAATTAGAAAAAAGTAGTTGATGATTTGCTTGGAGTTTAGAATTCCAGAACGGTATGTTCTAATTCTACACAGGCTGACTCTATATCAAACCAATAGTTCTACTAGATAGTTCAGCTGACGGCTTTTTTCTTTTTAACTCGCATAATAAAGTTTTATATAGCAATGAGTTATTGAAATAAACGTTTGAATAACATATCTTGATGATGTATTTACAGTATAATTCTTTGCACTTTTTAATTCAGCAGACGTATTTAGATATTAATTTTAAAAACATCGATTTTTTGCTGCACTTTTTAGCAATAATTGTAAGAATATTTTATTTATCGATGACCCCCGTTGTTAAATTATTTAACGACATTTTAATGCTAAATTTCTCTATCAAAATTAATATCACGCATTTATTGTACATTGAACCGTTCATATTTTATGCCCACTTTTGATCTTGAATGGATGAGGTAGCGTATTTGCTGATAAACTGAACTGGGGCTGGTCGACAGTCACCTTCAGATTTTTTGCCCACTAGCAATACATGGCC